>JAYKAV010000416.1:0-66871 GCA_035582835.1 Phoebastria nigripes | reverse complement strand
AGAGCCACCCCACCGCCTCTCCTTCCTCGCCTGTCCCTTCTGAAGAGCTTATAGCCATCCATTGCAGCAYTCCARTCRTGAGAGTYRTCCCACCATGTTTCTGTGATGGCGACTAAGTTGTAGCTATCCCGCTGCACAATGGCTTCCAGCTCCTCCTTTTCGCTGCCTATACTGCGTGCATTGGTGTAGATGCACTTGAGCTGGGCTATAGATTTCGCCCCCAACATTGGCATGCCACCCCTAGGCTCGTCTCTCGTGAGCCTGGTTTTATCCCCTTCCCCCTTCAAACCTAGTTTAAAGCCCTCTCGATGAGCCCCGCCAGCTCATGAGCGAGAATCCTTTAACTCCATCTGTCACCAGCAGGCCCGGTGCCGTGTAAACCTCCCCATGATCAAAAAAGCCAAGATTCTGCCGGTGGCACCAGCCCCTGAGCCACGTGTTGATCAGGCATGTTTTCCTGTCCCTGTCAGTGTTCTTCCCTGCCACTGAAGTGATCGAGGAAAACACTACCTGTGCTCCTGATCCTTCAACCAATCACCCCAGTGCCCTGAAGTCCCTTTTGACCGCTTCTGGACTTCTCTCTGCAACCTCATCACTAGCCAGCCTGTATAACCAATAGCGGGTAGTAATCAGAAGGCCATACCAGACCAGGGAGTTTCCTAGTAATGTCTCTGTTTTGGCCCAGACTGACTTCTTGTCTCCTGCACAGTCCTTAGCATCAACTCAGAATATATCAAAAACTAGGACCTAATCTGAAGAGTCATTTTGTATACGGCCACCTTGGTCTAAAGAGCAAAAGTGTTTAATGTACGAGTGTGTGTYCAGGCACATGCTAGTTGGTCTTCAGGGTTTGCCAGCATCCCAGAACCATTTAATTGACTAACAGTGCTGCAGTTTTGCCCATCCAAAGGTTTCTGTTTATTTGTTTGCTTCTGTTTTAAGTCTAGAACTAGGTCTTTATAATTTTAAAGTACTTACTATACATTTGGAATTAGGACAGATGATATCCTCATATTTTTACTGGATGTTTTTTRCAAATAAAATTATTTTTTTAAGACAGTGCAGTTGATAAGTGCATAAGCTAATAAAATAATTTTTAAGTTATTGTTCCATTCAGTCAAATACTTGTTGATTACCTTTCTGTGTCTTGGGAACAAATTTGTTTATTTAAGACATGGCAGTAATGCTATTGTCTACATACTGTAGAAAAAACATTAGATATACCTTATTCTTCTTCCCCTAAATATTGTTGTTAAATTATGATTCCTTAGTTGGTATGTTCCCCTGTACAGTTACCTGATTAACCTTGATTGTGATTGATCAAGGTTTATTTTTAATAAAATTGATTATGTTTTACTCAAAGACTGTAGATTTATTTGATCTTTTTAGAGCACCATGACTTCTAATGACTCTTACTTGTGAAGTGTTCTGCTAACACTTATTATCTGAATGAATAACTGATGGGCTTTGCTTGGTATTAATCTTTATGTTGATTATTGTATACTCATCATGTGATGCACTTGGCTACTCACAGTTTTTTCCTTCTCGAGGTAAAGTGCACTGTTAAGACTAAGGACAGGGTACTTTCATTAACAAATTAATTAAATATTGTGACACCTGAAATATTTTTTTTTGTCCATTTATATATGATTTTATTTGTTTCAAAATACTGTTTTTATGTGTTAAGTTGCTATTTTTTTTCTTATTTAACATGCTTGCTTTAAATGATACTTTGCCACCCTGAAATTTCATGCAATATGGGAGACTAGAGACGTATCCTGAGAACTCTTGAAAGAAAAAAAATCTCATATATGCTGAATGATATAATACCAAAATGTGATGAGTATGTGAAAGTTCGAGGACATGGTGGAGGATGTGTTCTATATCTTTTGTAAGGTGTACCTGCTTTGCTAACATTCAGCAAGTTGTGAAAAAGATGGATGGAAATTCTCAGAGGTCTCCAGACTTGTTAGTGACAAAACTGGCAAGCTCTGAAAGTAAAAGGAGTTGTAGTAAGCATCATTGTTTTTGTAGTAATAAATAGGAAACCAGATCRGACAGAGTCATAACAGACCAGTTGTGCAGAATTTATTACAATATAATTGTTAAATACTCTTAAATTTTTGACAGACACTCACCTTAATAGCAACTTATAAGCAGTGCATTCAGTAATATAAAGGCTATTACTTAAATCATGTTTATTCTTTTGTGGTCAACGTGGTATGACAGTGGTCTGATGAAAAATGCATAAAAACAGTCTCTGAGAACTTCTTTTTCATTCATCAATGGCATGAATTTCAAGCTAAACTTCCTTAAATACCAGCAGAACTGTTGTGATACTTGGCAATTATTACAGTATCAGTGATTTATGAACTCCCTGGTAAGTGAAAATAATTTTGTCTTGTTCAGTCTAGGCAGATGATGAAGATGACTGAGGGGGGAAAAAGTCAACAACTTTCCTCAGATTCTGGAATGGATTATGACTTGTGATGTTATTAGACTTAGACAGTTAAAATAACTTTTCAATATACTGAGCATGACAAAAGAAGGAACTGTGTTAATTTCAAAGCTGACTACTGCTAGCAAAAGTTCAAATGTATTAACATTCATCTGCATCCTGTCATCTTGGCTTTTATTCATCTGCAGTTTTGTGAGTGATGCTCTGAGTGGAGATTGAATTGTAATAAATATTTATATCCAAATCCAGTGCAGGTGGTAATGTGAATATGTGCACCTTCCRGAGTTGTAAACTGAACATATGTTATAGTTTATAAAGGAACTTTGTGATAAAAGTGCCTAAGTGATTTAACTACTTTCAAAACCAGAACTGGAATTTTAAGGTCTTAATCAATGGGAATGAGAGCTACACAGTTTCTGTATTTAGTTTTTTTATGGACATTCCTAAGTCATCCAGAAGCTAAAATCCCAGTGTTAGGGGATTTTAACATTCTCAGACATGCACTTCTTTGAAAACAGTGAGACTTGTGTACACCTGAAAATGTTCTCTTTACGCTTAGCTATACATAGTCAACAACAGAGAATGGGAGTGGGATCTGGGCCAGGAGAGTCTTGGTTTATTTTGGTACCAACCTATGTACTTCTACCCAGTGTACCTGAACCRTGCACCAAACAGATTGCTGGGCACTCTTCTTCAGCCTCTTGTTTTGCTGTACTGTGATCTCATGCAAAAAATTTCTTGTCTGCTATTTTTACATGAACTTTCACAAAGTGAAAAGTGCCCATGGAAGATTTCTTTCTTACGAGATGCAGTGAAATGTGGAGATGTTGTGGACCACGAAACACAAAGGAAATATTTCCTTTTAACACAGCAAAATCAATCAAACTCTCAGGTGAGCTGAGTCAGTCAGAGTAAAAGTTATTTTTCTCAGTCTATACTTGTCTATACTTCAGCATTCTCAGTCTTATGAATCACTCACCTTACTAACATGAGAGCTTACAAAGCCCTTATATAACTACAGGTCCACCTATTTTTTACATAGATCCATGTTAAAAAAACCCAAACATGCAAGAAATACTTTGCTTAGGATCACAGCACACACAGCAGCAAAGGATGAGGTTGGAGAAGAGAGTGCCCAGCATTGGGGCAGGGTGTGCATAACAGCAGGATTCAGGGACACTCCCCATGGACACACGCAAGTTCCCCTCCCTTTCTCAGTCCTCCTGTCTTGGACTCCCCACCCTTACTTTCTTGTGCCCTTATACTCTGGCCTCCAAATACTTCTCTKCTACATGGTCAAGCCCCCCTTGCTTGGCCCCAGGTTACTCCATGACCCTCTCTCTCTTCCAAGGGAGTCCAGTTTCCCTAGGGGATTCCCAAGAACAGCCCCCTTTCTTTTGCCTGAAACCCCTTCCCTCTTAAGCTCCACATCCTTCTGCATTAGATTTCCCTTCCCATATGCCAATGCCATCTTTCTCCTTTATGGTGCTCCTATGTTTGTAGGACATAAGAGAGTATTTTCCAGGAAAGCCTAGGAACAGCACTAAGCTTCATCTACTCACAACATACATGTTAAAAATCAACTGTTGACACCAAATAATGAGGATAACTGTCCATATTGACCTTTAGACTGGAAAATAGAAGCTGATTTCTAACTACTGGAGGAACAAGATTCCAGGAGAGTCTTTCAGCAGGAGAAGGGAACTGAAATACAAAGGCAGAGCCTGGCCAGTTAATGAAAGTTGTTCTGTGACCGATTTGCCTGCTGGAGCTGAGGACCCCACCCGATGATTCAGGAGATCCCTTCTACCCCTTCATTGCATCCCCTTCTTCATTCTTTTGACTTTCTTTCTCCTTTGAGTTCCTACATTCTGTCAGGCAAATTCTGTGTCTTCTTACTGTCTCTAAAACCCCAAGTACAATTCAGTGCTGCATAAATAAGAGTGATATTCACCTATGGACCGCATTAAATACAGTGTAAACTTCTCAACAGGACGGTTTATCAACTCTTGTCTTGCTTTTCTTAATAGTAATATAGCTGCATGATAAGCGCAAGAAGCAATGGTTAATATAGTGTGTACTTTATGTTGCTGGAGGCAGAACAGGGAGACTTTTCTTCACACAGTTTTGAAAAACTGATGGGAACTACTTTGAAATTAACCATAATAAGTAATGCAAGTATCATCTGGTGTTCTGAGTGTGCTGTCAGATAATGAATGTTCTACAGGGTATATGTAGAAGAATAAGACAGCATAAAATGTTAACTAGAATTTGGCATAAATAAAGCTAAAAATAATAATAAAAAAGCCCTCACTATTGAAAACAAACCAGACAAATGATAAAAGTAAGTGATAAAAATCAAAATACTCCATAGGAATCTAGTTGCAAAAAGCCTGTTAAGTAATGGATATCTATAGAAGTTTTGATTTTCACAAGAGACTTGATGAGTTTTTTAGAGATTGGTGGAATATACAAAGAATAATATCCCCAATAAATTCAAAGAACAGGACAGACTACATCTGTGCTGTTCAGCTCTTCCTATTATAAAGACATCTATTGTTTTACCAACTTATTAAAAAGCACATCTCTTCACTGACTGATGTGCTCTCCAGATCTAAGATCTGGAAGAGGGCTTACATTGTCTTTTCTTCTGTAATGGCCAATGAGCAGACCTACTCTGATACTCTGTGATTATCAGATTCTCACAGCAAAGAGTTTATCCAGCTGTGCTATCAGCCTCCGCCTTAAGAAAAGGGAACCTTTCCTAGAGAAGCATATTTTGAGACAAGTGGATATTTTTCTTTTTTTTTTTTTTAGAACTCAGAGATGAGCTTGTATATTCCTCATTCTCCTCTTCCTTAATTATCTTCTTCATTTCTCTCTTGAAATAACTCAACTTCAATGCTGACATGAGATTAATGCAGTATTCAGTGCATTTTTTCCATACCACTGCAAATATGGCCATTTTTAAAACTGTTATCATGGCCCATCATGTACTTTTCCAGTGGGGCTAAACTCAGCACTTTAAACCGTGAGATTTACTTTCTTATGATCAGCTATGTGTTTGTGGAAAAGCAAATTATCARTGACTTTAGCAATGCATTGACTTACATGCTAGTGCCCAACCAGATAATCTCTTATCCAGTATGAAGACAATACGTAATAAGGAGTTCAGCAACAATAATGTTTATTTTGCTATCTGCTCTCCTCCTGTTGCTTACCAGCTCCTGAAAAATTATGTAATCCACTGCCTTCACTTTAAATCTGTTTTATACTGAATGCCACGACATGTGCAACTCTCTGCTCAAGGGGTTTTCCTTGTTATATTTTTTATATTCTTTCATGTCTACTTACTAACACTGTTCAGCTTCAGTGATATTAACAAAACTCTGCTATATGTCAAATTATAACTCTTCTCTCAACAGTTAGTTTTGCATCTCCCAGTAGTATCACTTGGGGCTTATTGTTCTTATTTCACCTCAGTCTCACTTGTTATCAAAGACTTGGCTAGATTTCCAAAATCTCCAGCCTGAGATGAAACTTCTACATAGCTTTAATTTCCCTTTTTTCCCTTCTACTTGAAAACACATTTCATTTATATCGTGGTTTAACCCTAGCCAGTAACTAAACGCCACACAGCCGCTCGCTCACTCCCCACTTCCATGGGATGTGGGAGAGAATCAGGAGGGTAAAAGTGAGAAAACTTGTGGGTTGAGATAAAGACAGTTTAATAATTGAAATAAAGTAAAATAGTAGCAGTAGTAGTAGCAGTAGTAGTAGTAATAATAATAATAATAGAATATACAAAGCAAGTGATGCATGATATAATTGCCCACCACCTGCTGACCAATGTCCAGCCAGTCCCCAAGCAACTATTGCTGCTCGCCAGCCCCCTCTCCCAGTTTATATACTGAGCATGACGTCATATGGTATGGAATACCCCGTTGGCCAGCTGTCCTGGCTGTGCCCCCTCCCAGCTTCTTGTGCACCTGGCAGAGCAAGGTGAAAGGGAAGCTGAAAAGTCCGTGACTAGTGTAAACACTACTTTGCAACAACTAAAACATTAGTGTATTATCAACATTATTCTTATACCAAATCCAAAACACAGCACTATACCAACTACTAGGAAGAAAATTAACTCTATCCCAGCTGAAACCAGGACAATTTAGTATCCATATAATCATTGGTGATGTGTTTCACATCACTGTATTACATCAACAATGGTCTATGTCATATCTGGATTGTGCAGTTATTTATTCACAATATTTCACAAACGACATGGACCGGTTGGAGCGGGTCCAGAGGAGGGCCACAAAAATGATCAGGGGGATGGAACACCTCTCCTATGAAGAAAGGCTGAGAGACTTGGGGTTGTTCAGCCTGGAGAAGAGAAGGCTTTGGGGAGACCTTTGCAGCCTATCAGTACTTAAAGGGGGCTTCTAAGAAAGATGGGGACAGACTTTTTAGCAGGGCCTGTTGCGACAGGACAAGGGGGGAACAGTTTTAAACTGAAAGAGGGTAGATTTAGACTAGATATAAGGAAGAAATGTTTTACAATGAGGGCGGTGAAACACTGGACCAGGTTGCCCAGAGAGGTGGTAGATGCCCCAYSCCTGGAAACATTGAAGGTCAGGTTGGATGGGGCTCTGAGCAACCTGATCTAGTTGAAGATTGTCCCTGGCAGGGGGGTTGGACTAGATGACCTTTAAAGGTCCCTTCCAACCCAAACTATTCTACTATTCTACTATTCTATTCTACTATATTGCCTATTTAGATTATCAATATTTTTTTTGTCTCCTGTGAAAGCCTTATCTCTATGATATTGATTGCCAGAAGTCTTCTGGTTTCAGTTAGAGTTTGGGGGGGGTCAAAAAAGTAGATATTAAAAAAATAGGTTATAGTGACAAATTCCTTCAGCCAACGACCTGTTTGGGGATTGAATGTGGTGATGCTGGAAATTAAAGTTACAGACTTTATCCAGGAATAGAACTGGATAACAATTTTCACAAAAGGAAGACCCGCTTTGCAGGACAAAACTCAAGGAGTAGAAGAAAGCATGCAAAAAGTATGGGGCTGAGCATGACAGAGTGAAATAGCTAGAACAGAATCAAAGATATTTGAGTCTTAATATTTCCCCTGCCAAAAGAATAACCTGTGAAACACAGATGTTTAGTATCTTATCCTTTTTACTGGCTTGTTCATCCAAAGGATGATAACTATTTATGTCAATCACTTCAGGAGCTCAAAAGACAAAAGTCTGTGTCATAAATCAAGATCTTTCAAACTGGCTTATGAACTCTGTGAATACTAATTTCATATGATGAACTGTGTTTGTAATTTGTTTCTGGAAAATCTCAGGATTTACATTCAAAGCTACTTTTTTACAGAATTTTGTGAGTAACATTAATGTAGTATAGGAAACATAAACTTGGAACAATCAGGCTAAGATAGAAATCAAAGAATATTTCAATCTTCCTTATATGTTTGGGAAATATATTTAAATGTGTGTCAGAGATCCAGAGACCCTTAGGACTTCATGTGTGTTGTGGTTTAACCAGGCAGGCAGCCAAACACCACACAGCCGCTCGCTCACTCCGCCTTCCCCTCAGTGGGATGCGGGASAGAATCGGAAAAAAAAAGTAAAATTTGTGGATTGAGATAAAGACAGTTTAATAGAACAGAAAAGGAAGGGAAAATAATGATGATAATAATAATAATAATAATAATAATGATAGAATATACAAAATGAGTGATGCACAATGCAATTGCTCACAGCTATTGAAATTCTAGCATGTCCGGCACAGCAGCACTCAGCGGCGGCGTGACTTCGTTCAGGCCACAATAGTCTACTGTTAGTCTCCACTCTCCATTAGACTTTCGCACTGGCCATATGGGACTGTTAAAGGGTGRGYGAGYCTTGCTGATCACTCCCTGGCTCTCCAGTCGACGAATCAGCTTATGGATGGGAATCAGGGARTCTCGGTTGGTGCGATATTGCCGCCGGTGCRCCGTTGTGGTAGCGATCRGCACCTGTTGTTCCTCAACCCTCAGCAACCCCACAACAGAAGGGTCCTCCGAGAGACCGGGCAAGGTGGACAGCTGTTTAATTTCCTCTGTCTCCAAGGCAGCTATACCAAAAGCCCACCGGTACCCTTTTGGGTCCTTGAAATACCCTCTCCTGAGGTAGTCTATGCCAAGGATGCACGGAGCCTCTGGGCCAGTCCCAATGGGGTGCTTTTGCCACTCCTTCCCAGTTAGGCTCACTTCGGCCTCCAATACAGTCAGGTCTTGGGATCCCCCCTGTCACTCCAGAAATACAAATGGGTTCTGCCCCTTTATAGCTTGATGGCATCAGGRTACGCTGTGCACCGGTGTCTACGAGAGCCTTATACTCCTGTGGGTCTGATGTGCCAGGCCATCGAATCCACACAGTCCAGTAAACCCGGTTGTCCCTTTCCTCCACCTGGCTGGAGGCAGGGCCCCTCTAGTCCTGGTCATAATACTCGTTACTCACTTCTTGTAGATGGAAATCAAAAGTCCCTTTATTAAGGTCAGAAGTAAAGTCAGGCCTTCTACTCTGTCTGGGGAACTGCTCACTGGAAACTGGAGCAGCAGTTTTCCTGGAAGAACCCCATTTTGTGATCATTTTTCCTTGCAACTCATGTACCCGTGCCTTTAGAGTCGAGGTAGGTTTCCCATCCCGCTTCCTCATGTCTTCTCCGTGGTCACGCAGATAAAACCATGGGGCACCCTATGGTGTGTACCCTCTATGTCTTCTCTCTTGAGCAGAGGGACGCTTACTCCTAATGGCTGAGATACTGGCCCATGCAGGTGGGGAGTAGGACATATCTTCTTTGAGTTGCTGGAACTCCCGGGATAGTTTCTCAGCTATCRTGTCCGGCAGTTTCTCCACAGCTGAGATGCAGGCCCGTAGGGAGGAAGAGAGACTTTCCTCGTATTGACGGAGTTGGCCAGCCAATTCATCCACCGTTGGTTCCTCTCCATCTTTCCAGCTCATTATTGCCAATGAGTTTGCATACGACGCGGGTGYGCTCCGTACAAACTTCCGCCACATAGGTCRGGTGCACTTGACTTCATCTGGATCTTTGGGTAACTGCTCGTTGTTCAGGTCATCAGAAATCACCTCCAGCACGCCTAATTCCCTCAGGTACTGGATACCTCTCTCCATGGTGGTCCACTTGCCTGGGTGACACATAACATCCTCCTTGAAGGGATACCTTTCCTTGACACCTGACAGGAGTCATCTCCAGAGGCTGAGGGCTTGTGCCCCTTTTCCAATTGCTTTGTCAATGCCCCCTTCCCTAGARAGGGATCCCAGCTGCTTGCCTTCCCTACCCTCTAGTTCCAGGCCACTGGCCCCGTTATCCCAGCATCGGAGTAGCCAGGTGACAATGTGCTCGCCTGGACGACGAGTGAAATCTTTTTGCATATCTCGCAGCTCATTCAGGGATAGGGATCGGGTGGTTACCATCTCATTTATGGCTTCTGCCTCTTCCTCCTCCTGTTGTCGTGATGGCCCTCGTTCCTCTTCGTCCCTTACTAAACGAGCTGACTTTCTTGTGTATTTCTTCTTCTGTATAGGGGCGACTGATACCGGCACAGGTTGGTTCTCTGGTTCAGCYGCAGTGACTGTAGCTGRGGTTGGAATAGCTGCAGTGTCTGTCGCCAGGGTTTGGGTAGCTGCAGTGCCTGTCGCGGGGTTTGGAGTACCCGCGGTGCCTGTCACCGGGGTTTGAGTAGCTGCAGCGACTGTAGCTGGGGCTGGAATAGCTGCAGTGTCTGTCGCCGAGGTTTGAGTAGCTGTAGTGCCTGTCGCGGAGGTTTGAGTAGCCACAGTGGCTGTTGCAGGGGTTGGAGTAGCTACAACGCCTGTCGCGCGGGTTTGAGTAGCCACAGTGGCTGTTGCAGGGGTTGGAGTAGCTACAACGCCTGTCGCGGGGGTTTGAGTAGCCACAGTGCTTGTTGCTGAGGTTGATCTCTGGACAGTATTCCTAAATAGTCGTTTAACCCTAAACAAGACCTGAACCACATTCAGGAGACATAGCAATATGATCATGCTTGTTTTAACATCCCAAGGATATTCAACATTCTCAAGAACTGTTGTGGAGGGCTTCATGAAGAGGATAGAAGAAAAAGGCATTTCTGGAGATATGAAAGGGAAGATGAAGTAGTGGGGGAAAGCGTCCCCCTCCCTAAATTGTTTCTCCGTGACGAAAAGGTAGCAAGTAGTGTAATTATTAATAATTTCCAAGAGGTGGTTCCCGAGGTACAGAGATGATGGCAATACTAAGTACAAATACCACATTAGACTCACGACCAATGATTTTATCATATCCTAAAACAGTGTTACACACTGCAGCAAAATGATAACCTTGACCCAGTTCCGAGCGGTGATAAACAGCCCAACAGGGAACATACACTGCAAGCAAGGTATTACATAACGCAACATTGAGAGCCAGCCCCACAACTTTGAGAGCCAAGAAATCAACATTGTGACCAGCGACTATTAAACCAATGTAATGAATGCTTATAACAAACTTTGCTTTAACATGCTTTGGTYAGATCTGTCATTATCTCAACCCTTCGAGCCCCACGTTGGGCACCAAAAAGGGACTGTTGTGGTTTAACCTGGCAGGCAGCCAAACACCACACAGCYRCTCGCTCACTCCCCCCTCCCCTCAGTGGGATGGGGGAGAGAATCGGAAAAAAAAGGTAAAATTCATGGATTGAGATAAAGACAGTTTAATAAAACAGAAAAGGAAGGGAAAATAATGATGATRATAATAATAATAATAATAATGATAGAATGTACAAAATGAGTGATGCACAATGCAATTGCTCACCACCCGCTGAGCGATACCCAAGCCGCGATCGCTACTTCCTGGACCACGCCTCCTCTTTATATATTGAGCATGAYGTCACATGGTATGGAATACCCCATTGGCCAGTTGGGCTAGCTGTCCAGGCTATGCTCCCTCCCAGCTTCTTGTGCACCTGGCAGAGCATGGGAAGCTGAAAAGTCCTTGACTAGCAGACTACTTAGCAACAASTAAAAACATCAGTGTGTTATCAACATTCTTCTCATACTAAATCCAAAACACAGCACTAGGAAGAAAATTAACTCTATCCCAGCCGAAACCAGGACAATGTGGTGATGTCCTGAAGTGACACGTACCCTATGCATTCTGAGCCCTTGAGCTGTTTTTTTATATCTTTTCCTGCACAATCTCTAGTTTATCAGCATCCTCTTCAAATTGGTTAAGGAGGCTCTGTTGGTAACAATCTATTATATTGATCTTATCAGCACTGTGTACAAAAGGAGGACTATCTCCCTAATTCTTTCCACCCTGTTTAAATGTGCAGGGTCACATTAATTACAGGTTTGCACTGGAAGCTCCATGATCTCTAAATTGTTTTATTTCCAGAAAAACAACCTTCTATTTTTTCTTGGTGCCTATGGTCAAGATTTTCTCTCACTTAACCTTAGCCTTCTAAAATTTACTTTTCTTGCCTAAGTCACCTGGGTTCCTTCTGCTGTGAATGGACAGAGATGGTTACCTACAGAAGTTGATTAATCCAGTGCTAAGATACATGAATTGACTGTCTGAAGACTCCTCTGACTGCAAACTATTACATAGCCCACAAACCTGCATTTGAGGCAGTTAATGATAGCTAAGATTACTTACCTTCTAGGGGAAAACTAGAACTAAGCAGGTTTGCATTTGCCTCTATTCAAATGAATTTGTTTGAATGAGTCCAACTTTCCAGGCAACCTCACAGACCAGTACAGGCAGAGCAGTACCTTTTCCATCACCCACAAAAACACCAACAGCACTCACACAGACATGAGCAGCTCAGACTGCCTGGTCCTTTCCAGCTGATTAGGTGGAAATCACTAGTGGCAGACCCTTACTCTCTTGAGTCCATCAATCAGAGACCTAAGTGTTCTCATTTTTGTTATTGTCTTCATTACCTCTCATTAGGGTTTGTGTACCTTGGTGTTTAATTTATTAGTTTTCCAGTCTCTTGTCTTTGTTTCTTAAGTTGAATAGCTGTTAACCAGATATCCTCAAAAACCATGTGTCCTTACATTTCAGGTATCCACCCATCCTTTACCTTACGTATATACTTACAATCCTGTTATGATAAGAAAAAAGATCCCACTTTTTCAGCATCTTTCATTTGAGAATCTCAAAGTATTTAATGAAAAATAATGAATGAATAACAAAATTAAGCCATGTAATATCCTGTGATGCAGACACTCCTATCTGAAAGGTGAAGAAAAAGAAGCCCGGTTTTACCTTGGTTGAATTCAGCTGAGGTCAATGCAGTACAAATKGTGTGAATTTAGCATGAGGGATCAAATTAATGAAGATTTCACAGGTGCCTAAAAATAGTTAGATTCCTTGGTAACTACGCTTAGTTGATTGTGCCATATTCCTGAAAGACAGGATATAAAGATAAGACTTCTATAACATCTGTTTTAACTAGAAATTGTGCCAGAAAAATCTCAGTTCTTACATTTTTTTTCCCTTTCATGGACTGGATTAATTACCTAGACTTTGAAGAAGTAGGTGTGGAGGTTTCTTTCTAGAAAACAGAATTAATTCCCAAGATGTTAAAGATCATTATGAAAGGAGAGCATCAACTCCCCTGAAACCAGCAATTATTCACAAAGAAGTCTGTGGATCTGAAATCTGCCATTTTATGAAAACTAGGAAATGCTCACTCCAAATTACACAGGTGAAGCTGACAGCCTAGCAGCTAAAGGGCGGTGTGATTTATTTTTGCRTAAAAAATAATTCACATCTGTCACTCTTGCATACCTGGAAATCTCTTGTATCATTTTTGGCATGTATTAACTCTTTAAATTCTTTTTATGTCTCAGGTAGGTAACTAGGAAACATAATGGGACTAGAAGAAAGCATAAGTATGTATCAGTTAGTTATTAGTACAAAGTTCGAGTGCAAAGCACTGTAGGAAAATCACTGTGTGATAGTGGATATAAATGATTTCCAAGCTGAAAAAATCAACTTGAAAATACTTTTGAGCAAACAGCTTCATATGTCAAGTCTGAAACATTTACTCAGAGCTAGATTCAGTACCCACTGAAGTAAAGGAATGATTTCCCCTTGGTGAACACCAGATAGAGTGGGAGAGGAGTTGCATGAATTGTTTAGGATAAAGTCAAAGCTCACCTAAAACTGCACAGAAGTAGAGCACAACTCAAATCTGCTTTGCAGTTCAGTGAGTGTCAATAATGTTCTGGTATGTTCTGCATACCTCCATATATCCCTGAGATAGCTGAAGAAAGTAAAAATGCAATGGAAAAAATATTTTTTCTGAAACAGCCAAAAAGCCTGAAAAATATGGAAAGCAAGATTTGTGGGTTTGCCAGTGAGTTTGGTTCTCATCTACCTCTACAAGAAATTTAGCAGTGCCTTCAGATTTATTGATGCCTATCCACCAGTCATATGTTTTTCTACTTTTCCTATAGAATTATGGTGTTATCTCTATAGCAGAGATAGTGTTAGAAGCCTTAAACCTCCTGAGTTCCAGTATGCATTGTAATCTCTTTGACGTGTGGGCRGATCTTTGGCCTGACTACTGAGAATATTTCCTTGAACGTGGTTAGCTGATCACAAAGCATAGGTGTAAGTTCAGCAATTATTTAAACATGAAATAGTGAACAAACTATAGCAGTATTTGTGGACTACTAAAATGTGCAATGTGTAAAATAGAGACAGCAAGAGATAATACAGAACCTTTTAAACAAACCCCAAAGAACACTAAGCAGAAATGTTTGTTTCCAAGTGTGAAGCATCAAAATTTTTTATCTAAAAATTGCCAAATAGCGGCAGGTTAGTGAAGCTCCCCAAAGCTTAATAGTTGGCTGCCTTAATATTAAATCAGGGATGGGGTTTCCTGCTAGTTTATGCGGTCATCAGCTTTCACAATCACAACTGCTAACTATGACCATTTTATTACTAAAGTAAGAAAGGACAATTTTAAATAAGTAAAAAATCAAGTAGCTCAATAAAAATGAATTATCTGAAAGTCAGATGAAAAAGAAGATATTCAAAAGCCATCTGGACATGGTCCTGGGCAACTGGCTCTAGGTGGATCTGCTTGAGCAGGGGCGTTGGACCAGATGACCTCCAGAGGTCCCTTCCAAACTCAACCATTCTGTGATTCTGTGAAGCACGATTAACCAGTATTACCTTGATGGATAAGTCAGAAATAAATGAATGGAGGTAAGCAAGCATGAGTCCAATTTCCCCTGATAGGTTCTGAAGGTGTTTTAAAAGTGACTTATAGGCATTAATATCAGAAGGAGATGACAGATGTAGAAACGCATCCAGTCAATTATCTGCTCCCTTTCCCTTCTATTCCTGTTGTATTCTCATATTTTGAGAGATCAGTTCAAGCCATGCAAGCTTTGTGCTCCCTTGACAATTTAAATGGGCAGCTAAAGACGACATAACTTCAAATTTCTTTCTGGTCATCTTCTTCGATAGGCAGTTCTTTAGAGTCCCTCCTGGATGCAGTACTAGACACTTCAGTGAAATCCCATCTAAAAATTGATCTCCATTGTTTTACCTAAAAATCTGTTTCATAAAATACACACATGCCCATAGACACACAACAGCATCCATTGAAATGTATAAATAAAGAAATCGTAAAAAAATATTATTAATATAATGTTTCTTCTTTCACTTTTTGTTTGCTTGTTTCCACTACTCAGTGAATTACCTCTAGCAGTAAGCTGCTGTCTTTTATCTGTAAAATGGCAAGCACAAAATAGACAAAAATAATAAAAGCTTTGTAGCTCTAGAAAAGATTTTCTTCCTCAAAGCTTGAGCATGTTATCTAAAATAGATTTCATATAATTCAGCTTCACATTCTGTTGAAATGCAAATTCCTAAGTACATGTATATATAGAACTGAGATGCTTGAATGATAATTCACAGTAAGAATTTGTTCTCAGTAAGTCTGATGCATATAATGTACATACTTGCTGAGCTAAAACCATCCCTCATTTCTCAAATGAATATCTAAGATATCTTTAGAAGCTCAGTAAAAGAGTTTCTAATCAACGCAAGTCAATACACCATCTGATTTCCTCCTTTTCTCTTTGCCTATGTCCTAAGCACAGCTCTCCGCTGCTTAAGACTTTTTGAAGAGTGTATTCAATGACTTGAATACCCTTCTTTCATCTGTAGGTTCAGTAAAATATTTTAATATCCATGTATGCAGGGCCTTTGATTTAGTCTTGTCTGTCACCATGTAATATTACCTAGTCTACTAAGCGGGGCAGGTGACATTTAAGAGTACTGGGAAAATTTTGACCAGAACCTAGAGAATGTAAACAATTATAAATAATTAAAAATCCTCTCCAAGAAGGAAGGCAAGTCAGCAGCTGTCTGAGCAAGAGAGATGGTAAGGGGTCCCTTTCTGCCTAAGAGGAAGGTCATGCTAGGCTAGTTGGACTATGCTCACCACAGCTCGCAAGCAAAGGAGGAGCTTATGTTTTTATGCAGTTCTTAAGCATCTTAACTAGCTAAACAGAGTAAGTTGCAATAGTGAAGTTATAATAGGAGAATTACAGAATTTACAAGACTAGACAAAATTATGTAGAAGAGAAAGGGGAAGATGAAAAGAGCTAGGATGCGAAACAATAGATTGGGAAGAACGCAAAAAGAAAGGAGTACATGTAAACATTAAGATAGGGAAGGAAAAGTGCAAAGGAAGGCTGCAAGAAGGCAGCTGCTCTTTGTTTCTTTTCATATTTACTACATTTAGCACTCTTTCTCCGCCCCTCCTAGTACACTCTTTACCAAAATGCAAACTGGAAAGAAGCCTTCTAGTCACTCTTGGGGTTTCTGGGTCCTTTTTCTTTAAAAAAGGCTTAACTTTCACAGCGGTCAATATGTAAATCATGGAGTAATGGGGAAAATAGTTTGATAGAAGAAAAATCTCATTTATGATGTCCCATGTTTGCATTAACAGTTGACAATTTTTACAGGATTTCCGACTGTGTCTTTTTAATTTAAAGCATTCATGTTCCTTGCTCTTTCCCTAGGAGAAACAAAGGTCTAGAAGACTTTCGTCAGTCAAAACCATTTACATAAATAAAGTCCTTTATTATTTATTTGGAAATTGTAAGTAGTTTAATATACATGAGAGGAAAGCAACATCCTCAATTCTAAACCCACAGTAATTAAGTACGCACCAACATATCATTGTTATCATATCAATATCGGTTTATGTTGAATCCTGGACCTGAAAAAGAGAAGATTATTTTTGAGACATTATTATGCATTATCTATGATAATATTTCAGATTATTTTGTCTTAGCTATGCTTGTAATAGTTATTCTATATTCTTTAATTCTAGCTCTTTGCCTCTGACATTTACTTTGATTTTTTTTTAAAGTATTTAATTAATCTTTAATTCAGAAGAGAATAGTGCAGCACACTGGCAGACCTTTAATTTCCAGAATAGTGCCTGTTTTATTCTGTGCTGCTTCATAAAACAAATTGCTCCCTGTAATCTGTAAAACAATAAACAGAATTATTATATCTTAGCCCATTCATCCTCTACTGCCCTCTTGAATACCATTTTCTAAATCAAGCAGTGGAGGAAATTACCAAGGTAATGACAAAGAAATAGAAGACGATTATTTTGAAGAGATTAAAAAAAAAGGAGAATATAAATTAAGGTTAAATGAAATGAGAATTGTATTTATGATGTGACTTAATTTTAAACTAACTCACTTCAACCTTAATTTAGAAAATATACAAGAAAAATAAATACTGTTTTTAAATTATATTAATWGTTTAGAAAAGCATTATTTGTACAGGTGAGCTAACGGTGCTGGTAACGTTTTCTGATATCATCGGTATAGCATGAGGTCTGAGAAAGGGCTAAAAGAGGCTAAATATCCCAGAAAAACAAAACCAAGTAAAGCATTTTCCTGTGAAATATTTCTTAATGCCTAAATTTGTGATTACCCTATTTTGGCTATTTAAAGAGCTTGATGGAATTATTTCTCATTTTCTTCATTAGTTCAATGCTGTCTACACTGACAGGAAGACCACCCTCTGATAGCAAAAGGCCTGGAGGCAGTCCCTTACTCTGGGGTTTTGGTATCGACTCGTCTTCTGCAGGGGGACTTGCCACACATCTCACATACACACCCTTGTACACACTTATTCTTGGGGTCTTACTAGACTATTTATGAATGCACAAAATTGTCATCTGTTAAATGACAGTGTGATCTTGAGCTGTCTGTAAGAAAAATGTGTGCATGCGAGCTGACATGTGAGCTGACATGTGAGCCTCAGCATGTCAGAGGAAAATTGTCCATTCATTCAATACAGGCTGAGTTCCTGCTGGGGGAGGCTGAKGAGAAACCTTCCAGATGAGAATACTTTGATGATTTTTAAGAACATCAGTATTGTGTTCTTCAGCACTGTAGTAAGGCTACTGTTCTTTAAAGACCTAGGACAGACAAAGCAGAGCTGATGTCTAGGACATGAGTCACCCATAGCCTTTGCTGAGCCCCATTGCTCTGAAGCACTTATATCTGGAGTCTTCAGATACCTTCACCTCTGCTCAATCCAGTTTTAGAACAAGGTGAAAATGCATAGATTGCTCTAGTTTAGTTGTTAGTGATACCAAATGTAAAGCAAATATACKTGCTGATTCTTTTAGACATTATCTTTATTTTTTCTAAACACAAAATTATACAGATTGGGTTTGCAGCATTCACCTAATGTTCTGGCTAAATTGCACTAGAGCTTATGTTTTCTGCCTGTCTAAATTTCTACTGAAGTTTCAAGGGGACACAGCATTTATAATTTTCCATCTTGAACATGGTGCTTTCTGTGTTTTTGTTGTAAGTGTTGCTGATTTTCACCCTAGAGTTGTCAAGATTTCAGTGATGGGAAAGTGATCCCTACAAATACAATTTTTAATTAGTTTGTAGAATTTACTGATATCTTTGCCTGGAATATGTTATATAACTGTCAGTTGTTATTATTGCCCTGTCTGAGTTCAGACACAAACATATTTAGCATAGCTATTTTAATGACGCCTTTGGAAGCCCAGAAGAGAAATCATAATACTTTTCTTATAATCAGAAATAATAACCTCATCCTTTCTATTCAGCAGTTTGACTTGTTATTTGGTTTTAAAGCAAATACTATATTCTAGCCAGAGGGAAACCTGATGAGTTTTTACCAGTAAAATTTCACTACTGCATCTCACCATTTCCTTAACAGGTTTAACATATGTAACAAGAAAACCTTTTTCAGCCTCAATCCCATTTCAGTATTAAATATTGTTTAAAAAATGAAATTATTTACAAAGCAAAAAGAGAATTATAGACGTAATATTTACTTGATAACTAAGCCTGACCCTAAGTTTGTATTTTCCTGCCATGTCCCTCCCCATGATTATGGAGCACTAGCTGAGCTATCAATGGTTTACAGACTAAATTCACAGTCTAGCACAGTGTTTAAGGATCAGCTGATGGGGACATTTTTCTGCTCAGGGTAGGTGGCCACATGAGAAATATACTGAAATGCATGAATGCCTTCAAATTGAAAATTCTAGTTCTTACACTCTCTGTATCTAAAAAATGGGAAAAAAAAAAAGCTTAACTAGAGCAAATTTCAAGAAAAGTCCTTGTAAGAAAATGTGTCCAACTTTTCCTTCTGAGAAGTAGTCAAGCCACACTGTCAGAAGAGACAAGAAGAATATGGAGAAACTTTTACTCTAGAAAGGATGACTTTGCTTTGGTAAAGCAATACCAAAACTTGCACTCATCTAGAAAGTCAGGAATATATTTCTTCATTGGTTAATAACAGCATTTCGAAAGATTGGTTTCAGTAGATTTTGGAACAATTCTGATGACTGAATAGATGCAGATATGTGAGTCTCAATAAGTATGTAAGACATAGTTTCTGATAGCTAACRTTATTCTTTCATGTTTCTGGAATAGCATGGCAAAGTTTGTTTTAATAGTTCATATGCTTTATAGAAGATAGAGGTCATTCTTTTATTAGCAGTAAACCTGTATATAAAATAAATAGTCTCTTGATTACTTTCATAAGCACTGTTTTAACAGTCTTATATGCTTTTTGGTGAGGTATGAAAAGAAGTGGAATTTCCTTCCTTGGTTCTTATGGGAAAGATGGACTTTAAATGCATTTTAAAAAGCATGATCTATATGAAAATCCAAACCCATAATTTTAGGTACATAAATGCCATGTAATGAAAGCTGTATTGAATGTCTTGGAGTTTCTGCTCAGAAATCTCCCTTAGCTGTATAAAAAATGATGGTGAGAGTCCAGAGCACATCCAGGACTCTGAAGTGCGTGATGCCTCTCTGTGTAGGCTTAGGGAGAATGACAGCTCTAGATATGTCTAGTGACAGCTGTCTGTATGCTCACCACTCCTCTCTTTTCCCAAATTACCTCATAGAACTTTCTGAATGTCTGTGATAAAATCATGGATTCGTGGAAGTAAAACTTCCATATTCTCTATTTCAAACAAGATTGAACTCAGTGAAGTCTTGTTGCTTGTGCTATGCAGGAGGTCAAATAAGATGATCACAATGGCCCCTGCAGGCCATGTAATGAATACAGTAGTATTAAAATGTAGAACATTTCTTCATTTTATGTTCTGCTGAGGCTGCAAAGGTCATAACAGAGACAGTTCTGAGATAACAACCCTTATTCTTTTTAATAAGCATAGTGTATTTGAACTAAACTCATTATTTTGCCTTAGGTTCTGCTGCTTAAGTTTTAGTTTCACAAAAGACTATTACATGTGTTGGTTTATTGATATTTCTTCCTAAACCTGCTTTTCTTCCTTGCTTATCCAAACCTATGCTGCTCAGATATTGACCAGCATTAAAATAAGTTGGTACGAACCATACTGCATGGGGTTTCAACTACGCAACACATTGATCATCTTCTTCTTTTAATGTTTCAAATGATTCTGAAAAGTCCATCTTTCTGTTTGGTATCCAGAAACACTCCAGAACTTCCTGAGGGCCTTGTTATAAATATTATAGCAGATAAAGTCTAGTTCAGAGAATTTAGTTACATTATTGAGAGACATACCAGATAGGAGCTATTTTAAACTGCCAGGAAATAACTCAGTTTGAAAGGGCTTTATTTATTTATAGAAGGTCACATCATTACTCTGTTGAAATCAGTGCAATTATTTGTTTTTGTTGTTGTAGGCCTAATAGAAATAAATGGATAGAAAACATTTCTTGATTTTGTGAGAGTATTTTTAGAAATTACAAAGGAAAACATTGTGATAATATATTAGGAATGTCTAGTCTGAAGCATTCCTATAAGCCATACATGCATTTGTTAAAGATCTGGTACAAACGTAAAAGTCTGATTTGTGGTTTTGATTGGATTTGAAGTGGGAATATATCTTGAAATGTAGAGAGTTCTTGTAAACAAAATATTCTGAAGAAGACTACACAATGAGTATTACTCTGTATTGCCAAAGTCTGTCAAAACAGATGTTTTGGGAAAACTTTAGAAAGCCTAGTCCTTCCTATCTCTTCCCCTGACTTTTGAGATGAATTTGCCCTGGGGATTGTCATGAAAAGTAACACACACAGGAAATTTCATCAACACACAGAAAATTTGCCATAGAAGAGAGTTAGCTGAAAACTATTCATACCAACATTGGCTCTGAAACACTATACAGCAGACAATAAGTAGCCCTAAAGAAATACACTCTAGAACTCTAAATAAGCTGCTTCACACCTTAGCAAGGAATGGGCACTAGCTGGTTTTTAAATTCCAGGGCTTTCCTACTTAGCCCTGAACAGTGACTGCTCATACGCTTTCTCTGGCAGTGAAACAGAAGTAGCGTCCTCCATTTCTGGGCTTGTCTATGCTGGTCTGGTAATGACTCTTCTCTGCCTTCACAGAATAATGTAGCTTCCTCATCAGCAGTCAATATTAATCATCAAACACTAGCCACTTCCCTATGAGTAATAAATGTGATAAAAACCAGAAAGCGTAGCTGCTTTGAGAACACAGCGAGTTGTCTCCTTAAGTATTACCTCCTCGTACTTTTATCACCACAGCCTCTTGCACTCCATGATGGGCAGCATAAATAACCACAATTTCTGCCTTGCTGTCTACAATGATACCTAGTATTCTCCATTTTAGCTGGTCTATGGGTACTGTCCTCCTCTTTGAATTTTAGCATTTCTCATTTTATGTCACTGCTTTTTGCTTGCTTGCTTGTGATTTTTGGGGTGGAAAGAAAGTTTCCTGCAAACACTTTTTTTTTTTTCTCCTTTGCAAAGAAACTTCTTGCTTTTGTCATTACCTTGATAATACTTCAGCCTAGGACTCTAGCAAACACTTTCTTTCTAGGTGATATGTTGCTGGGTTTCTTGTGAGTAATTCCTTGATAGTCTGCCTTTTCTTGTTAGCATTGAAACATATTTTACCCCAGTTTTTCTGCTTGCTCTTTTTCTTCCTTCCTTCCTCCTTTTCCTTCCATTTTTCCTTTCTGTCCTTTTTTTTTCTGCTGTCCTTTCTGTCATCCTTCCTTCCTTCTTTCCTTCCTTTCTTCCTCCCTTCCTCCCTCCCTCTCCTCACCCCTTCCTGCCTCCTTCTCTCCTTTTTTAATTGTGTTGTCTCACAGTGACTCATGGCAAGAAAGCTAAGCAATAACAACACAACATGATGCTTGCAACTGGTCATTATACAGTTTGCAGCTAACCTCCAGCTTCAGCATATGATCATAAATATGAAATCTCAACAAATCTCAAGGCAATTTTGTCGCTTGCTAAACTGTTATTTCACGTGCCATTAGGTTGAATTCTGTCCATTTTTATGTGCACCACAACTAGTCAATTTTGCTCATGCCCAGATGAGTATATTTTGCTCATAAATGCTGTTTCAGCAGCAAGTAAAAACGGGACTTTGAAACTTGTAGAAAGTACATTTTCTCTGATATTCAACCTGAATATGCAAACTGTAATGTTACTTGAGAGCATTTGCTCAGCCAATTCCATTGAAAGCAAGACAGCTATCTGCAGGAGAGCCATCAACAAGTAACTAAGGACCACAAATATTCACACATCAATAAACCATGCAAATGTCTTTCTATAATGCTGCTGCTGAAAGTGATAACGCTCATGATCTACAAGTTACTTAGATTAGCTCTTACGAGATTCTGTTTGTAATAACAACCATGTCACAGGAACAGTTTCCTTTGTTTAGGTGAAATAAATCTGTAAATAAATGTGTAAATAACTAATAAATAAATGTTTAGGTGAAATAAATGGTAAGTGTAAAGAAGAGTCCAGATTTTGAAAATATAATTTAAGCTTTCAGGAAAATAGTTTACAAATTTAGTAATTGAATCTTTTGGGTTTTCTTATTTCAATACAATAAAACACCTGCTAACTAAACTGCTGTATGAGATCACACGTACGTTCATAGTATACTCGAGTACTCCAAGTAGAAGGGAAGCACATTTGCATGAAACTTCTTTAAAATAGAACAAATTGCACACACCTGTTTCTTACCCTGTGCCACTCTGGTGCCAGCTGGAACCTTCTGTGAGGCAATTCAACTCATCTGGCAGAAATGTCTTAATTTTTTTACTAGATTACTTGTTGCAGGATCAGTGAGTTGAACTGGCACAGAAAGGTACCTAGTGAGTACCAGATATACTGCTTCGGGAAAAGTAAAACCACACAGATGTGGCTAAACAAGAGAAGAGTACAGTAAGGGAGGGGGGTTGTGAGGCCTCTTTTACTCTGCAGTGATTAATTGCTAAATTGCTTCAGACATCTTTCTTAATTTCAACATCAGGCTTAACTGGGCACACTTTACCTTACAATGACACCATGTATAAAAAAGGGAAGGGTGATAACTTTACTGAACGGAGAAGATAAACTGATGGTTTATAAAATATTTAGATAACTTAATATGAATTTTGTCTTATGAGGTAGAGCAAACACCCAACATCTTAGATTCTCTAATTTGATCTATTTTCTGCAATTGGGGAAAATAAATCTAACTTTTTCCTGTTGAGGAAGAAAAAATCATGACATTATCAGTGTCTACTGTAAAGCAATCTCAAATATGTAAATGAAAACACATCCATCTCCTTTGAAGAAAGCCCAAACTTCCAGGATATTTTTTTAAATCTCCATCAATAAAGGTATCACACACAGAGGATCAGCCCAGCTAGCTGGTACTTTTTATTGCAACTTACTTTAAATTTGAAAAAAATACCAGATTTAATTGTTTTATCATCTGTCCTAAAAAAAAAAAAGACTTTTAAAACACACAAATTTATAGTATGTTGAAGGAATTGTTGCGCTTTGTGAAAGAAAGACATGGCATCAATCTGTCAGGTTTCGCAAACATGAGTTGTTATTTGAGAAGYTAATGAATAAACTGTGCATGTTTCTATGTTTCTATGCATGTTTCTACTTCAAAGGGAAATACACACTACTGTGAATAAGGAATAAATCAATGTGAAACAATTTTAAATTTTCTGATCTCTATTCCCATTTCAGCTTTCTTATGCAGGAAAGCAGATATACCCTATTGAACTGAAGGCCTCTTAAGCCCTTTTTCTGGCAGTTTGTAGTCCTTTCTTGCTTTACATTTTCACAATAATATTACCATTTACTTATCTGCTTTTGCGATACCTGCTAAAATTTGAATAAAACCCAAGAAGATGTTAATTCAAGAACCTAGTTTGGGAGTTTTTAAATGCTAATGTGATTAAACAGTAATATGATTACAACAATCACTTTAAGAAAAAGAAAACAATGTAGGATTGATTAGAGCATTTTAAAAAATAAGCATGTTGTTCAAAGAACAGTCCAGAATGAAAACCTTGGAATAAAAAATACGGCCCATAATAACACGAGCACAATAGCTGTTAGAGGTAATGTGTCCACTGCCACAAATCACTCCTCGACATTAGCTTAGAAACTATTGTTAAAACTGAGAAGATGGTTCATTTTTCATGGTGCTTCTAACTTTGAGGTCTCCCGATACAGTCACTCTTTTAAAGGCAGCTCTTGTTACACAGACAGCTGCTGTTTTGAATAGGGGTTTTTAATTTTTTTTTTTTTTTTTWATCTGAAGAAACACCAAACCTCCAGGCATGGACCATCTTATTGCCACTGTTTAATAATTTGCAATTGCTCTGCTAATGTGCAGTAACAGAATGAATGACATCTGCCATCAAGGACTGGCGCCTGACGATGTCTGCAGGCATGGGTTTTTTGTAATCATTTTGTAGAGTATTTCCAGATGCTTTACAAAGCACATACGGTCCACTGACCACAGGCTGAATGACTCTTTGCCTACCAAGCCCACTTGCAATTTTCCTTTATTTATTTTCAACCCTTCTTCAGTCTTAATAACCTTACCTGAGGCCCATGGCTTATTAACTACTGATTAAGAGCTGTAAATGACAGATGGTGAAGGAATGTTACTGGGAATACAGTGCTTGCATTCTAGACTCTCAATAAATCTCTTTTGTAATGCCATAATCCATATGTACTTAGAGTAGAGGATTGCTCTCACTTAAGTATCTAACAATTAAATCTTAGTTCTAAGGAATTTATTTTATTTTCTTTATAATCAGTTAAGGGAAGCTGGATTCCCAGAAGTAGTTTTATCCCTTTCTAAAATAAGCAGGTGAAATTAATTGCTCTGGGGGGTAACTGTGATGGGTGTGCATATCTTTCTCTGCTGGCTCCATTAGTGTAGAAAGAGCCTAAAACTAGACTTGGTACTGTGGTGGACTGAAAATGACACGTAAGGCAGCTGATTTCAGGATTGTTTCTCTCAGCAAAACAGCATAAAGAATGTTTGCCAGAGCCAAGGCATAGGTTGAATATCTGATGTCAGATTTGCCTATCATTATAACAACATTACAGCATGTTATGTAGGCCTACAGAATATTTCTGTCAAATTAAAAAGGACCATCCTGTGTGAACTTTCCACATTTATGACTATTTCCCCTTACCTCTCATATCCTTGCTCTGTAACTCAGCCCAGTTAGATCCTACACATAAACAAAATGTATTTCTCAGGAACACTCAGATGGTAAGAAAGAAATATGAAYTGTTTGGTTGGGTTGGGTTTTTTTGCGAGCCGGTAACACAAAATGTTTATTTCCCACCRTAGAGCAAAAAATGTAAATATCAAATGAAATATTGAATTTTTAGTAGTGCATCAAAAACAGTTTGCAAATTCTGTTTCATTCCAAAAACACTTAGTAAAAACATTATTTCTAAGTGCAACTCAAAGTAATTCTGTGTAAATAACAGAGACCACAATYTAGGAAAGCATTTGGGAGGAGAGGTACTTCAGGCTTCAAACTCTTTACAGGCACTTATAATCTATGAGAAATTATATGTCTAAAAAGAATTAAGTTCCTAAGTAATCTGTTGATCATGGCTTAAAGCATTTCTCTGTACAGTAAAAAACTTAACCTTACTTTTAAGCAGCACTTCATGATAGGGGTGTCTATGGAATGTCTTAAATAGGTATAGTATTTCTGGGTATTCTCCTTCTGTTAGGAATGTACAGGGAGAGAAAACAGTATTTTATTTCCATCGAATTATAGCATAGTGTCCTGGTTTCAGTCATTGCCCAAATTATTGAATACAATTAAGACAAAGGGTGTTYAATGAATAATGACTATAGATATGAATGGGTGCCAATGAGTGTGAGCAGAGTGATGTCAGATACATTAAGGGTGCTCATTTCTACAGTTTTCTGCGCATAGTTCTGCCACTTAAGTAACTGTGGCTATTACAGACATGGACAAACTTTCTGAATCTCAAAATCACAAATCTGCCTTGTTAAGAACAACAAGATATATACAAACTAGTTAAGACTGAGGGAGAGGGAGAGCTGGTGAACTGGTTTCTGAGGGTTTCGTGACAACCATTCCCAAAAAGCCCCTGCAGTCTGTTGCGAAGCTGGATGTTTTCTGGGGCAGCCGCTGGTGTCAGTGGCTCGTGTCTCCTTCCCACTGGGAATTCAGATCAGTGCCATTACTCACAAGGGTCTGTCTGCTCCCATCTTGCTAGTGTAAATTCTGGTGATGATATCAGTGCCTTTTTTGTTAAAGCACAAGAAAAGCACCATCAGGAGTTGAAAACCAGTGATAGCAGGCTAGCCTGACATTCATGCTGTTATCCTTGYTCTCTATTCGGCAGTAAATGAATGAGAGGCAGCAGGGATCTGTGACCTTAAGTGTATGCTGCAGCAGATARTGCTACTGGATTAGATGTATCTTGTTTCAGGGTTTTATTTTGGACTTGCAGAATGTGATCATGAAGCATACAGAATAAAATCAAAGAATCATCAGCATCTAATTCTGGCACACATTACTGTGTGTTTCTCTTTCTCCTTTTCTCCACCATTGGAAAAAGGCATCAATCAGATGGCCTCCTTTAAAAAGATATGTCAGGATGATGGCATTCTACACTCCTTTCTTTTTGTGTGTATTGTACCTCGTTCCCAGCACTTGAACTGTGAAACCCCTCAGGTTATGGTACTTTTCAAAACAAGACAATTTTTGGAATAGATCCCAGGGCATGCTAGTCTATGAGGAACTTTATGAGGCTGTTCTGGCATGTGTAGAATTTGCCTAGTGTCTCTAAGCATCCGGGTTTAGTATCTTGTAAAAGTATTCATTGCAGATTTATATTACTGCTATTTAAAGATTTAGGAGGCTGGACCAGGACTGGACCAGGAATTATGAAATTGCAGTATCAAATGATTAAAACGAAGTTATCCAAATTCATCTGGGATAGGCCTGCTTGGGACAGTATTTTTTGTTTTCAGCCCATACAAAGATTTAAGTTTAGGATTAGGTTTACAGTAGGAATTTGGAATAGGAGATAGTCAAAGCCTAGCATACCATTTGGAGTGGAGCTGCAAAAGAGTCTGCCAAAGAAGGGTAGGTTGCACGAAATACTTTCTCTGGTAACTGTTTAATCTAGGCCAGGGCTGGGGGTCCTTGGCTGAGGCTCAGAATATGTCTAGGGTTAGGGTTAGGGTTAGGGTTAGGGTGAGGATAGGAAAGACACAAATACCTGAGGTGCATCTGGAGTGGGGCTGTAGAGGGTCTGTCAAAGGAAGGCTTAGCTTGCAAAAATAATTTCTCTTGAGAACATTTTCAGTTGGATCCTTGGCAAAGGCTCAGCCCAGGTTTAAGGTTTAAAATCTCTGATATACATAAAGGTCCTTGGCAATGGCTGGGACTATGCCTGGAGTGTTTATGTTTAGTGCCTGTGGAGAGAAAAAGCCCAGACTTCCATTTGGCAGCAGAGGGGTCGCCAAAGGAAGGCTTAGGCGGCTCAAAGAGCTCTTCACTGAGAGCTCCTTTGCCTTGAACGTGAGTCAGTTCTTTGGCAAAGAATCAGCCCACTCCTAGGGGACTGGATTTCAGAACAACTGAGCCACCTTCAAAAGTACCATTCTTTTAAGGCATGATCTTACTTTTTTGTTGCAATATGTCTATGAGTTGATGCAAAAATATTCACAGTTTGAAAAATTTAAGTAAAATGTTTACTTTATCTGTTTACATAAAACATAGATTTTTTTTTTTTCAAAAATGTTTTTTAAACTCATCAGAACATACATTACTTCTATTGTCTGGGCAACTGGGAGGACTGCTTTTTCTTTTTCTGTGTCTCTTGTTCTTAGTCTGAGGGTGGCATGTTGGAATTAAGGTGTAGAATATCTAAAAACTGCTTGACTGAGGAACATAAATAATTCACCCCCAACAAAGCAATGAATTATATCTGGAGTTTAAAATGATTTGTCTCCTTACTGGTCTGTTTGTGAAAAATGTCTTTTAATGTCCACAAAAGCAGCAACTTTTTGCCTTTCCTGGTGTAGACCTGAGCACTCAAAAATCCTACTGACAGACCAAGACCCTGGAAGGATATTGTCCTTTATTCAGAAGAGGAGATTCCAGAGGTGGGTTGAAAATTACATGAGCCTCAAAGAAGGAATGGAAAGGAATTTCATTAATCAGCAAAATTCCAAACAACTCCACTTTATTTGTGTTTCGAGAGAGGAAAAACAGAAATTTAAGATTTTCTTCCACTACAGTTTATTCTAAGCACATTTCAGTGCAGCAGAGAACATTGCTGCAAACCAACAAGCAAGTCTGACTTTTCTAAATGTAGAGTGACTGGCATTCTGAAAGATGTACCTGCAGACTATTCACCTGTTGCAGTAAGTCAAGCTATTCCTTTTATTATCCATAACAACCTAATAGTATTTCTGGTGGAGAATATAGATTTTTTCTTTGCTACAGTTAAAAATACACACAATAACAATTGCTACATTTGAGGTGCGGGACTGTGAAAATATTAACTGTCTGCTACATAGCAAGAAGGAGAAAAGGCAAAACTAAATTTCCACAAGATTCACTCTTATTATTATTCTCCTCTCCATGTTATGTCATAACTTTATCTAATTCTTTTTTCTTCTCCGAAAGGTTAAAAAGGCGAAATATTTGCACTTTGGCGTTTCTTTTCTAGTACCATTTAGAAGTCTGACTTTGTTTACTATGTTTCTTTATGGACTGGGTTTCTGAACTGGCCTTCCAAGCTGGATTGCATCTCACAGGATGCCAAATGCTGCTGACTAAATGGCTGTGACAGAAATAGTTCTTACCACAGACTGACACTGCACTGCATCACACAAGATACCATGTAAGTTAGTACAGATGGGATTCTAACTCTCRGTCACTTAAATTATTTGGTGTATTTGAGTAATTGGGTATTTGGGTAAGAAGATTAAAACTTTCTTGTGTAATGATAAGAAAAATGACCTTAATATGTCTTGGGTGAGGAATTATAACAGCACAGCTCTTTGCAGCCACCAATCCCAACTTTAACTAAATGGGCCTTCCTGGTAACAAGTGATCTGTTCTGTCTTAAGCACTGTCAGAACAGCAATGTTACAGCTACTAGAATGGAGACATCTGTCTTTGGTCTAAAGGAACCTTGTCATATTCACCTTAACCAGCTGCAACATAGGCTGACATAAGGAGTAGGCCTGTTAAACAAGAATGAGCAAATGAGCAATGAGGAGAAGGATGGAAAGGACTGGTTAAATGCTAGATTGGATTATTTACTTACCCCTTTGAGAAGACTAATGTCATGACTATAAATGTCCAAGGCACTCGGGCTTCTAAGCTGAAATAGTGTTGAATTATTAACTGTTTTCTTCTTGGAATTTATTCTGAATTTCTTCCTAACTCTTCCTAAACAGTAAAATTCTCTTTATTTCCAAGCCTGGAACAATAACCTTGTAAAAGATATGATTCTTAGGGGAACTCAGATAAAGTCACTTGTTTTTCCATGTTAATGAGTAGGTTTCTGCATTGTTTATGGTTTCAGAAAATCCCTTCTGTAATTAAAAACAGCCCCTTATACCATCAACAACCCATGGCAGAGAGTTATTTTATTGTCCTGCCTTTGCAGAAAAGGAAACAGGCTCCTGGAGATTGAATCAATTTTCACAGAGATGCCAGAAAAGATTACACTGGCTGATTAAAACTTTGGAGGCAGTTTTGTCATCCAGCATTGACACATAAGCTAAATCTTGCTTAGAAACTCTGCTGAATTAGTGTTTATCAATGCTACAACTAGAGAATATTTAAACAGAGTACAGAATTCAATGTAATCAGGGAGCAATTCAGAGAGTTTTTACGCAGAAGATCCTGCCATCTCAAGAAGGGAGGAAGCTCAGTTGGCCACCCCCGAAGCCAGTGAACAAATTCCCTTTGACTATATTGGCTGTTGCAGAGAGCTGAAGGGTGAGCACCACAGCTTTGGCTTTTGATGACTTAATGAACAAATCAGTCATCAAGAAATATGCTTGTAATAGCTCCTGTGATTCTGTTCCTAGTAGCTACTGGTATGTATTTTCTGAGGATAAGTAATAGTTAACGATTTAACAGTTTAATATACTTTAAGTAAAAAGGTCCATATTTCACAAGCAGATTTTTTTAACCAACTCATTGATATTTATAGCTATAATACCAACAAACATTAAATGCATTCTCTATTTAAAGTAATTGTCATGCAGTCATAGATGGTTCATGGTATTTGAAATGTGTGTTTACAGAAAGTGACAGATCATTAATCCAAGCCTCTCTCTAGGCATGACCTCAGTTTCATGCACAATGACAGTAATTTCTCAAGACTTCTGACTTCTCATCAGGATGTCCCTTCCGCTTGAACAGTTGATTGCATCTAATAAACTACATGATAATAACTTGCCCTTGCTAACTTTATCCACCAGTATGATGTAACACAAGCTGAAAATGACAATTTCTTTTGAAGTAAACTCTACAAATAAGTTGATAAAAAGGAACATTTTTGTGGATTTCATTGTTTAAGAGCAATAGTGTCTACAGCTGCTCTTTGTGCATGCTTTGAATGTTCCATTACTCAGCAACTTGCACTGGAGCTGATGAAAATTTCCAATATTCAAAAGAGAGCCAGGAATCTGCATGATACCATGACTTAGAATTCACAAAGAATACACAATATCCACCACTTTCACAACAACTAGTTTCCAATTGCCTGATAAATTCACTCAAACCCCCCCCAGGTGTCTTAAATAAAATACTTAGACTTTAAAGATATCACTGAGTTTTGCATGGACTTAGGCATGTGGACCACTCAGAAGTCAGTGCAGCTTCAGTGTCTGCAAATGAAAATTTCAAAGATTTCCAGAGGACTTAGCATTATAAATTCCAGTTAACAATCATCTTGAATACCACAGATACTAATAAAAAATTTGTCCTAAGATTCTTTGATGAAATGTATATATCTGAACTTACTATCTTTGTGCCATCTAGGAATAAAATTGTTTGAACTTGCAAGCCATCTCATCACATCTTCAATTCTAAAATAGGACTTCAGAACTCTGCCCTAGGAGTGCCTATCCATTGACTAATGAGCATGTGGTTTGTCCAGATGTAGATATCTATGTTGCTGATAGCTAAATTCAGGAGCAAATCCCACCTTAAGAGTCTATACAATTATATGGCAAAGACAGCTGGAAAACTATTGTGCCAATATAAACAAGGTGAATTTAGGAAATAAAATAAAAAAAAAAAAGATAAAAGTAAACTTAACTTTACAGTCTAGCAACCTTTCCTGAGAGACCTAGGATAGCAGAAGAATAAGATATCTTATCCCAGATTCTACCACATGATAAAAAAATTGGACAGTTGGACTCGCTGATCTTAAGGGTCTTTTCCAACCTAAATGATTCTATGATTCTATGAAATAAAAAAAAAAATCTATAGTCACTGATTGAAATTTAAATATGAATGGGTGTATCTAGAACAAGTAGAGAGATGGAGTTTGGAAACTCATTGGGCAGGAAAACTTGCCAGTATCTTTGAGTAGCCTACTTAATACATTATGTAGGACAGTTCTGGTAACTCAAATATAGTTTTTCATATTCCAGGATACAAATAAAAATGAACCTGTGCAACTGAAACCATTACATGCTTTGTGTAGTACCTTGTTCCACAAGATGCCTCACTGAAGTCAACACACATTGCTTATGTTCAGTGAAAAAAATACTATCCTAAGATATCAGAAAGATAGTTTTCCTGTCATATACCTAATTCAAATCAAAAGGAAGTTCTGTAGAGATGGAGACATACTTGGATTGTTTGTGTTACCACAATATACATCATGCTGAATGGTCAGATCCAGCTGTTATACTTCCTATAGATGCCCAGCTGCTCTCTTTCTTCACCATACACATGGAAACCCCACTAGAGTTTGGCAGTATTTCTGGGCAGATTATAAAGAAATTCAAAGGAGACCATCAAGAGCAACTCAGATGCCACCACCCCTATGTTTTTGGCAATAAACAAAAGCAAATAACTTGTTTTATACAGATGGACATGATACTAAACATAACATCTTCCAGATGTTTCTGTAATTTTACTTGCTAAACCTGAAAAGTGTACAAACTCTCTATTACAAATCCTGCAGTTCCTTCTCTGTCTCTGTTAGGATAATCTGGAAGCTTACTTACATATTTGCCTATTTTTATATGCATGAATCTTTTATAATCCAGCCATGGAATGATTGGATGATTTGGAAAGCATTACATGACATATGGAAAGCTTTCAGAACTCAGAAACACAGTGTTGCTTAAGGGCATTCAAGTGATTTATCTGTTTTTTCTGAGTCCTGATAATATACTGGCTTAGTAAGTGGGAGCCAATGCCTTTGATTTGAGAATATATGCCAACGAATTCACTGCCTGATGAGATGGGATGCTATGTTCAGTAATCAAGACCACAAAAATTTAATACTTTTAAAAAGAACATACTAGCAAATTCTCAACAGCTCCTTTGGATTTTCCTTCCTGTGCAATTTCGAACACCATGTGTGCATGCTGTTCCTGTTGCTGGTGTCTTCCTTTGTGCAGCTACTTTGCAATACAAAGGAACCACTGACCTTCAGAAGCAATACACAGTAAAAACTTCACTTACTTAATACTGTCTGGGTCTGACAAATATTAGGCATTCTCACACTTTCTATGAAAAGTGCTTGTGTGCTATTARATCAGTGAATCCTTATGAACAAGCCAATAACACTTTCTACTGGAGGGAGGAGCAAGAGAGGAAAAGTTTATGAGTCATTTTGATCTTTATTTATACGAAACCGCATTGTCCACAGATAGGAAAAAGAGGTAAGAAACAACTTCTCATGTAGGTTCTTTCCAAAGAGGTCACCTTCTTTTCCACATAAATTGATTCAACAGTGGAAACGCCATTTTGACTGAGTAACTACATGGGCTCCCTATAGATTTTAGTTAAAAATCACACACATGAAGCTTTGTTTGGAATCAGTTGCAAATCAAGTATTTGTGAGTCTCTGGCCTCAACATTAAAATCATTACTGGCCTAAAGTTAAACCCATTACTCTCTGCAATTTCAGCGGAGGTTAGGTTTCGGCATGTGGATGCAGGAGGTAAGTCCCCATTGTGGCTCTATAACTTTCTGTCATAAACAGCCTACGCTTTGCAGAATGAGCCATTTTGCTGCACTTCTGTGCAGACAAAGACCCTTTTGGTTTCAGTATCATAGAATTATAGAATCATAGAATCATAGAATAGTTTGGGTTGGAAGGGACCTTTAAAGGTCATCTAGTCCAACACCCCCTGCAATAAGCAGGGACATCTTCAACTAGATCAGGTTGCTCAGAGCCTCATCCAACCTGACCTTGAATGTTTCCAGGGATGGGGCATCTACCACCTCTCTGGGCAACCTGGTCCAGTGTTTCACCACCTTCAGCATAAAAAATTTCTTCCTTATAGATATTGTCCTTTGCATAGACATTCCCCCTTGTCCTGTCACAACAGGCCCTGCTAAAAAGTTTGTCCCCATCTTTCTTATAAGCCCCCTTTAAGTACTGATAGGCTGCAATAAAGTCTCCCTGAAGCCTTCTCTTCTCCAGGCTGAACAACCCCAACTCTCTCAGCCTTTCTTCATAGGAGAGGCGTTCCATCCCTTTGATCATTTTTGTGGCCCTCCTCTGGACCTGCTCCAACAGGTCCATGTCTTTCTTGTGCCGGGGGCTCCAGAGCTGGACGCAGTACTCCAGGTGGGGTCTCACCAGAGCAGAGTAGAGGGGCAGAATCACCTCCCTCGACCTGCTGGCCAYGCTTCTTTTGATGCAGCCTGGGATACGGTTGGCCTTCTGGGCTGCGAGCGCACATTGTCGGCTCATGTCCAGCTTTTCATCCACCAGTACCCCCAAGTCCTTCTCAGCAGGGTTGCCCTGACCCAGGTGCAGGACCCTGCACTTGGCCTTGTTGAACCTCATGAGGTTCACACGGGCCCACTTCTCCACTTTGTCCAGATCCTTCTGGATGGCATCCAGTCCCTCAGGCCTGTCGACCGCACCTCTCAGCTTGGTGTCATCTGCAAACTTGCTGAGGGTGCACTCGATCCCACTGTCTATGTCATTGATGAAGATATTAAACAGTACTGGTCCCAATGTGGACCCCTGAGGGATGCCACTCGTCACTGATCTCCATCTGGACATTGAGCTGTTAACCACTACCCTCTGGATGTGACCATCCAACCAATTCCTCATCCACCGGACAGTCCACCCATCAAATCCATACCTCTCCAGTTTAGAGAGACTTAGGGGGACTGTGTCAAAGGCCTTACAGAGGTCCAGATAGATGACATCTGTAGCCCTTCCCATGTCCACTGATGTAGTCACTCCATCATAGAAGGCCACCAGGTTGGTCAGGCAGGACTTGCCCTTGGTGAAGCCATGCTGGCTGTCTCAAATCACCTCCCTGTCCTCCATGTGCCTTAGCATAGCTTCCAGGAGGACCTGTTCCATGATCTTGCCAGGCACAGAGGTGAGACTGACTGGCCTGCAGTTCCCCAGGTCTTCCTTTTTCCCCTTTTTAAAAATGGGGGTTATGTTTCCCCTTTTCCAGTCAGTGGGGACTTCACCGGACTGCCATGACTTCTCAAATACGATGGATAGTGGCTTAGCAACTTCATCCGCCATCCAACATCATTCCCTCAGGACCCGCGGGTGGATCTCATCGGGTCCCATGGACTTGTGCACCTTCAGGTTCCTTAGATGGTCTCGAATGTGATCTTCTCCTACAGTGGGCGGCTCTTCATTCTCCCAGTCCCTGCCTTTGCCTTCTGCGRCTTGGGTGGTGAGGCTTGAGCACTTGCCRGTGAAGACCGAGGCAAAAAAGTCATTGAGTACCGCAGCCTTCTCCATATCCTGGGTAACCAGGTCTCCCGTTTTGTTCCGGAGAGGGCCCACATTTTCCCTAGTCTTCCTTTTATCCCCGACGTACCTATAGAAGCTTTTCTTGTTGCCCTTGACRTCCCTGGCCAGATTTAATTCTACCAGGGCTTTAGCTTTCCTAACCTGATCCCTGGCTGCTCAGACAGTTTCTCTGTATTCCTCCCAGGCTACCTGTCCTTGCTTCCACCCTCTGTAGGCTTCCTTTTTGTGTTTGAGTGTGTCCAGGAGCTCCTTGTTCATCCATGCAGACCTCCTGGCGTTTTTGCCTGACTTCCTCTTTGTTGGGATGCATCGCTCTTGAGCTTGGAGGAGGTGATCCTTGAATATTAACCAGCTTTCTTGGGCCCCTCTTCCCTCCAGGGCTCTGTCCCATGGCACTTTACCAAGCAGATCCCTGAAGAGGCCAAAGTCTGCTCTCCTGAAGTCCAGGGTAGTGAGCTTGCTGCGCGCCCTCCTCGGTGCCCTAAGGATCTTGAACTCCACCACTTCATGGTCACTGCAGCCAAGGCTATTTGGCTGCTATCTCCAAAAGTTGTCTGCTTTTTTATTCTCATTTCAGCTAATTAACATTTTCATTACACAGTTCTTCATTACCTCACAGCTTAATCCCTGCCGTATCTGCATCTGTTACTGTACCTGGATAGGACCTCCCTGGAAAACCCTGGAACTTGCACTGTTTTCAGTAGTCTGTGAATCCAGAGCTGGGCTGGGAGGCAACATTACCTTTGGTTTTGACTTGAAAACTAAATTAGACAATTCAGATCTTGCCACAGATAAACTATCTTCATTCTGCTTACCTTCAAGGTGACACATAGCTAGTATGGAAATCTCACTGACTTACATACAGCATCTAAAAGATTGTGAAAAAATTCATCAGTCCTATTCAAAACTGGCTTAAGAATCATAAAAATAAATTTGTTTTTAAAAATGAATCATTTGGTTAAGCATTGACCTTTTTTCTGATTGCTAAATTAAGATTTCTGTGAGTTGGATTATTGCTCCCTTCTCTCGTCTGAATCCCCCAGTCTAGTAATCCTACCTGTTGTGCCAGCTTTTAGTTAGAATGTGTCAGTGGAAGAGAGACATKACAATAGCCATTACAGTGTTATATTATTCTAGTGTACATATACAATTATAGATCATATTTTTGTTTCGGTCTGAGAAATGCATTTATTTTATGGATTTTCTGATTGCTCAGCTGCAAAATGGGTGCAGTTTCATTTGTAATGTTTTTTTTTTCCCAATTCATATATCATAAAATTTGTACTTCCTCTTTTGTTGAAAATAAAACTGTTTCCTAAGGAGGGGAAATGTTTTTCTTGTTCTTTTAAAGGAATGTGTTGAAACATCATGATAAATGCCCATATTCTTGTTATTTCACTATGTTGAGAAGAAAAGATTAAGATACTTGAGATCTAATACTGTAAGATTTTACTGACTAATGAAAGGTATATACTGCAGGTCAACTCAAGAAGTGCATTTTAAGTAAATTGTGCATTGCAATGTTTTTATTCTGCAATATGAAAACCAAAAAGGGAGCAAAGTAATTTGATAGAATAAAACAACACTAGCAGCTTGTATGTAGGCAAACACTTTAACATCCGTTGGGGGCATTTTTAATACTTGTAATACTATCAAATGAGTTTTCTGTGAAGAGAAGAAACTTGATTCTTTTCAGAATTATCTGCTTCTCTTCAAAAATAGTATGTTAATAAACCGTATTGTTGCAATTCTAAGTCTCAGTGACTCATCTCATTAAAAAACAAAAGTTTTGTTTCAGCGTCATATTTCACTGGTCTTCATTTTGATATCCATAACTATCATGCTAATTCAAAGCCTCTGCAAGGAAGAGAGATGTTTCATACTTGCATATCTGATCTCATATAAGATAGAAGTCAAAAAGCCACCAAGTTTGACGGCCTCCTACTTGAGACTTGAGCATCTGACTCTTGCCATTTCAATAGAGCTAGGGTTAATAAATGGGTCATCTAATGGATGGAAACAGGAACAAAAATATTATTCCTAAGTGAGCCAGCTGAAGGAGGGAACAGGAATATTATCTGAGATACTTTGATGCAGACAACAGGCAGAAGTAGGACTGAAAAGTCAATCCACTCTACATAGGGCTTGCAGGACGTGAGCACAGASTTGATGAGGAGTGTTTATAGTGAGTTGTTTTTCTCCTATATCTTCTATACGTTACTAAACCTAGAGTATTTGTAAAGATGCTTTGCAGAATGCGAATAATTCTCTGGGGGCCATGAAACTGTTAAAAATATTGCATGCAATGATAGTAAGGTGGCTTTCCAAGAGGCTTGGGAGGATCAGCGAGAGCTGGTACTGAGCAGGTTTGCAGACAACTCTCAGCACAGAAAGGCTCCTGGGGCATCTGGGAGTACTACAGAGGCCACAGACTGAATGCAGCTTGGGCTAATTAGAATCCACTCCACAGAAAATACTGAAATGGGGAAATGAATGTTTCTGCCTTGGAGTGAAACCTTTGCATTTTGTGGTTAGTGCGAGTTCTGAAATGTTATTTAGAAAAGAAAAAAATTAAAATGACATTTTTATCAACACTGACAAAAATTGCAGAGGTTTCTGGGCTGATCTATCTACTCTCAAGCCTAAGGGGAGTCAGCTTAATGGGCACAAAATTCAAGGACTGGTGACAGAAAAGTTAAAAGGGTGTAATTAAATTAGCRCATTTCTGCAGGACATTTAAACTTGGTCATATTGGTATTTTTCAACAACAAAAAAACCCACACCACATTTAAGTTATTCTTTTTATTCACTGAATCTTTAAATCGCATTCTGCTTTTCTGCTTAGTTGCAATTTCATCCAGAGAATGACCAGCTTTGTTCTGTGAAAAATACTTGAGCCAGGCGAAACACATTTCTTTTCCTTGACAGATGCAAGAATTTAATTATGGAAATATTACAGAATAGTTGCTAAATTCAATTACTTACAGATTCATCTGTACCTGTCCAATATTCTTTATGGTTTCTCACTTGAGGTGACATTTTTTTGACAGCTGTCTATTCTGCTGCTTGTAAGTAAAATCATTTAATTAAAGTTTCCACCATAGGTCTATTAATAACATCATACCAGATCCTAGGAATTTTGCCCAAACAAGTACTGCAAGTCAGATTCTTAAGCTATTTTGGCATTTTTAAAAACCAAAAAACCTATCAAAAAGATTTTTCAAAAGCTTTAGGTGTATGAGTAAGTTTGAATACCTAGTAGCTTAAAGATTGTGCAATTGCATCTTGAATTCATACTACTAATTCACAGGGCCATTGCGTTTATGATAATGTCAGATAAATTCCTCCAGGTTTTACTGACCATTTCCATTGTTTTTAGAGTATGCTAAGCAGGATAAAACAAGTGTAGTAATTGAGCAGATTAAGTATGCTGACATTCCTCACTTTATCAGACTGACATCTATCAATAAAACATAGCACAGTGCTTCAACTCATTAGATTGAATTTATCAGCTATTTCACCCATTTCTGTTATTGTCAAATTTGGCTCAAAAACCTACATCAGAGAGGAAATTTAAATGGAAAAAAAATGTTTACTTATACTTTTCTCAGTGAAATTAAGAAATTAATAAGTAGTTTTCATTATATTAAATAATGAATCTCAAACATTCAGATTTTAAATGATTGTCTCATCTGGAACATATTGAGTTTTATTCGAAATAGAGGCCAGGCTAAATATCTTGAGATCAATGCTTTGGTGATTCACATGGAGTTTCCAGATGAGCTGGAAATATCCCAATTCATTGTCAAGAAACAATTCTAACTTTAAAACAGACTTTATGTGAAAAGAGGAGTTGATAATTAAAGAAAAAATATGTTGCTTTTTTTCAGCATAAGATTGGTTCATATTGGAACAAATCATTACTTATTTTTAGTATAAGGTCCCAGTAGAACTCCTGCCTGCTTGCTTACTTTTTTTAAAGGATTCACAATACAAGATTGCAGCTTATTTTCCCTAGAGAAGCTTGTCCAGGAATTTTATGTCTTAAAGATACAAACTCATAGCAAGTACAAAGACAATGTATTTCAATGGCAGGAGTATAGAGAGAAAAACTGGGTTTAAAAAGTATTGATTCTTAAGAATTCTTAAGGGATAGCAAAAGGTTCACACAGCGGTGAATAGAAAGGGATATAGTATTTCTTAGCATCCCACAAGATTCAGTCAACACATGTATATTCCAGCACCTTCATTTGGGCTTAGAAGACTGCTAGTTTTTACAAAAAACTTTAATTTTCATCAGAAAATGATCTAGCATATAATTGTGCCAAATTTAAAAGATGAACTTTCTTCATATGCCTTTAGAATTGAAATAGGATTTTCATACATTTTCAGAGTCCCTACTCTCTCAGAGAAATATTTATGACAGGAAATAATTTAAAACACTTTTTTAAAAAAAAATATTATTTAGAAGTTTTATATTTTTGGCATATCTTTTTTTTGCAGATGTTTCAGTAATTAAAGGGTAATGTAATTAAAGGATAAATGTCATAATATTTTTAGAAATGTTATAGATGTTTGGCCAAAATATTTTGAAACTCATCTGGAGCTCTTTCAACCACAACAAAGTTCCCACTACTTTCAAACGGATGTCCTGCCATTAGCCACTACCTGGTGGTGTAAGACATAGCAAAATATTTTCAAAGAAGTGCTTTAAGAATTTTCACTAAAACCTGCTGCATTTTTAAATTAATCATATTTTTAAAACCATGGTAAAATAATGTATTACTCTGGGACATTCAAACAAAAATTGTAAGGATTTTGATAATCCAGCAAATATCCTTAAGAGAAATATGAATMAAATTTGCCTTAGGATTTATTTCCAAATTGTACGAGAAGTATCCTACATCACAGTCCACTTCTACATTCCCTGATTTCTCTGTATTTCAAGATGCTGTACCCAATATAACTGAGTGCTGAAAGTGTACAATAATATGATAGAGATAGAATACCAATATTTCACTTCTTATCTGGAATAAAATGACAAGCTATAGATCTTGAGAATGAAAATACTAGTAAATTTCACTGGAATTAACTCTGCTGACAATTTAAATGCAGAGCTGTTGACTGAGTTCCATTTCAAGCAGATCCTAATAATTGAACAGTGCCTGTTGAAATTACTAATTAAGTTCTTTCTTAAGAACTGGGACTTCYGTTTCTGTGCATCTTACAATAATAGTTTTCCAATAAGTAAGTCAATAATCCTGATTTTTTTGATGTGTGTAATACAACTTACTTTCTTATTCTTTGTTTAATGAATTCTCTTTTTATGGAAATAAATCTTTTCTTTAACAAAAATATAAATAGATACAAAACATTATCTCATTATCTTCTAATCATGTCAATGATTAAAAATTTTCCATTTWAAAAAAATATATAAAGCTCTGTTTATATACGTTGCATTCTGAGATACCTTCACCTGAATTTACCACATGAATTCTAGAAATACTGCTAAGGTTTTATTCACTTAGAAGAAAGTATAGCAATAATTTTGAATATTTCATAAACACAAATACATCCTCGCTCCAAATCAGGCATATCTGCTTGCCGGATTCAACACTGTCCTCTAAACCAGGCATACCTTTGTTCATTTTACTTCAATCATTAAGCCTCATTTAAGTAAAGCTATCTTGAAATGATGCAAATCAAAACTCTAATCTGACCTGATTGTCTGGACATATGTCTAGTTGATGAAATAATACCAGCACATACCTCAAGACATTGTAATTCACACAGACACACCCACATGCAGACATACACACATACCCATGGAGCTTCCTGAATTTCTCCATTGTCTGCAAAGAGATTCTAGATTACCATCTTTGATTAGGTGCCAACACTCTACAGTAGTCAAAATAGGCCTAATGATTTCCTCTCCTTCGTGTATACCAGTTTTTAAATGAAGTTAGCTATTCTATTGAGTCAGTGATGCAACTCAGGTTTTAAATATGAGACGTTTCAACAAACAGGTTCTCTGGAGTACTTTCAACAATCTGACTTCATTTAACTATACAACCTTCAGACCCAGTTCAATATTCTTTCTTGTCTATAGTGCCAAAGCACCTTGAACATTAAAGATTAGAGAGTAAACTGAAGCAAATCACTGATTATTAATATTTAAATGACTGAATGTTCAGGGGCCAGAGAGAAAAAGCACCAAGCTGGTAGAATGTTTCCTAAATATTTAGACATTCGAAATAAAATGCATCCCTTGTATTTTAGATTTTTTATGGGTCCTTTGAACAATTTGTGAAATGTGAATTCTTTGTGACTTGTAGGTGAAGACAAACTTAATTTACTATTTCTACTAAATATTTCTTTTTCTAGTAAACTATTTCTTCCTTTCCATAATCTTCTCTGAAGATCATCAATTCCTGACTAGTTCTGTCTGGAATTACTTTTTTCTGGCAAAAGAATTGTAAGAATAGGATAATAAGTCAGCTAATGAGTTCTGCAATGGAAAAAAAGCTGATAGGCCTAATGGAAGCTGAGCAGATGTGGAAAGCTATTGGAGTCAAAAACTGCTGGCTGATTCCTTGCAGGCTATGGATGTTTACAAGACGCATCAGATACCAATGAGCTGTAACAGGTGACATGATTGTATTCTTCTTCTATGACACAGGAATGTTAGGCAAATATACTGSCATGGCCCAAATCCATTCTGTAATGGGATTCTGTAATTCTATGATTTTTCCACCTCAGCTCTCACTGGGTTGATGTTTTCAACTTTCCAATGGAATATATACTTCATCATTTTAGGCATACTTAAGTGTTACCTCATATCGTTTTTTTTTCATCTGCCATGTTAAAAATAAAGAATTTCACAAATACTATTTACATGAAAAATATCTTTATGATCTTCATTTATCCAGCATTTGCAATGATAGTTTTATGAGGCTGTTAATTTATTTTGAAATAGAAAATGATTGCTTACTAATAACTGAATTAATTTATGATTCACAGAGAAATAGTTAATAATTCAGACTTTATATATGTTTGCTTTTAAATACATTCCCTTTATACATGATAATAATGGTTTGATCACACACAGAGGCATAGTTGAGAAATTTTTCATCTGAGATGTAACTATTACAAAATATGAAGGTCTCTCCTATATTTTTTTAATCTTGAATCCGGTTTACTCCTCTATTATCCCAATTTCACCCCAGCCTAGTTTGACTGATTTCAAGGGATAAAATTATTCTTCGAAACAAGAATCAAGACTACTACTTTTCTGCTGTAACCTCAATGAGCAGGCAGGCTATGTCCAGTTTTCTCTACATGGACAAGAGATGCACCCCAATAGGAATATATTTGAAAGTGATGCAGTTGGTGCCAAGAGCCCAGTATTGACACTGTATACATTTCAGAAGGTTTTACTCCAGTTGGTCTTGAATGGTCCTATGGTCCTGTSGACAATTTCCTATTGTCACAGCAGAACATTTTAAATTATACTTTAAACATTCATAATCAGATCTGGCCCCCATCAACGTTTACCTCAGTAGAGTTTCAAGCCTGTTGATGGATCTTTTCATGACTTTGATGCAAGGAAATAATAGCAAACTTTTAGATACATGCATCATATCAAGCTAAAAATGCAGTCCTATATCCTACCTCAATTTATGAACTCAGTTGTTAATCCTGATTACTTCTAGTGACTTAAACAGTTTCATTGCATTCCTAAATCAGACAAAAATACTTTGCCTCTCCTTTTATTAACCATGTTTGTCAATACACTTATCATTGTACGTGTGTCCACATGCAAAATTCCATGATTTACAGTCCTGTTATTTTTGTGCCTGTTGTTTTGCACTGAGTCTGTTTTGGAGTGAACCAGCTTGTTCCCTCTGAGACACGCCAAAGTCTGATTCTAGAGAAAGTTTGTTCCAGGAACAGTTCCCAACAGAAAGTATGGGTGCGGCTTTGCCATGCCTGGCTCTCTCTGCCATCCCAACAGGGCACTCCCACATGTTCTCATGTCATTTGCAGGGCAGAGAACAGGTTGGGTTTTTTTCATACAAAAATTCCACTCTTACAATTTTGATAAAAATCACGCCTTATCTGAAAAGCTTTGAACTGACCCTCTTCCTATCACATACTGAATTATAATGCCATTGGTGTACTGTATATGGCCCAAAGGAGACCCAAGCCAAGAGCTATATGTTATGTATGTTCTCAAGGCACTTTAGAGGGTACTAAGCTTTACGTAGAGTAGACTCAAGGCACTCTGCTCTATTGACCTCCCTGGGTCTTTGTGCCCTTTGGCAGTACAGATACAGCCCCTGGCTAGAGTCCCTACTCTGCTAGAGTGACTTAAGTCATCTTCAGTAAGTTGCTTAGTTTTCACGTGTGATAGACTAATAGCAATTTCTGACCTCACAATGGCTTCAGGAGGATATATACCTCAAACTGAGGGTGGATGTGGCCTTCTATCCATCTAATAGGTAGTGGCCATTAGTTTTCCATCACCCAAGACACAGATTTGTGAAAGGAGACATCTCCTAGGACCAGGTGTCTTCAGCAGAGCTACCTGGAGCACCAGGGACACGTCTGACACAGAGGCCTCATGAAGGTTACTGATACTGTCCTGACCTGCCACTGCCATAGCGAGCGACCCATGTCTCCTTTGTTAGCTACTCTCTCTCACTCCCCCAGCCACCTTGCCATTACCACCTGGTGGGGAACAGCAGTGCCAGTGCTATGACAGAGGAGAGGAGAAAGGAGATTAATGCCACTCTCCCGGTGACTGCAGACGTGCGTCAGACTGCTCTGTGGCTAGATATTGTGGTGGTGAGGGCAATTATCAATGGACTGATCTTCATCATTGCATTTAACTACAGCAGCACACCTATATTTGTAACATTTGGACTGTATTCCAAGTGTTCAGAAAGAAGCCATTAATTAAGCCAATAAATGAGAATTTGAATGATTAATTAGTTCACCTAAGGCCTCACTGRTATTAATAGTGCATTCTTAAATACTCTCCTGGTTGTCAACAGACAAGAACTTATTCAAGACACTTATTCAAGTGTCTTGGTAATGAGCAACATATCAACCTGAGAACATTATTAGGCTCAGATGAAGTAATGACTAACATGACAGAGAATACATCTTACCCTATGTAGGAATGAATTCCTTTCAGCAGGTATTTCCTTTTTATGTTGTTGGGGATTCACAAGTATTGGCTGTCGAGATGCACGCTCTCACCCAAAACAGGAGAATGCAGTGTCTACATGTTCTGCAGGAAAAGGAGGAGGAGGTGRTGGCAAAAAGGATGTTACTGACAGATCAATGCCATAGCCCATTTTACTGTGAGGTTCTTCTAAAACATCATGAGTCGTTTACCTGAACAAGTAAGTCAAGCAACCTAAAAAGTAGAAGGTGCTTTGCCTCAGGCAAGTAGCTTGTTCGTAATCTCCYTTTTTTTTCCTGGTTGCTATGGGGAAAATAGACAATTATCTCTAATGCAGGGCCAAAAAAGAAAGGCCAAAAAAAAGTATAAATCCCTGCAGCCTTTAGCTATTTGTCACACTGAGGGAACTGCCTCTTACAGCTACCGCTGTTCACAAGGTGGCTTTGAAAGTTTAGAGATCTTAAGAGAAAATGCTGCCTAGAAAACCTCTCATAGCTTTATTTCTTTTCTGTCTTTTTTTTCTCCTTCACCCCTCCCCCCCATTTGGCTTTTCCAACTTTGTAGAGTGTTTGTGCAGAGTAATTTGTATTTGTCAGGGGAATGGTTTGGGGGCTGTTAATTGTAAAATGGGCACTTGGGTATATATTGGAATTGAAGAACATAATTCTATATGCTAAAACCAGAAAGTAAAGCTGAAGAATGGAGATGTTCAGCCTTACATTATTTCCTTTCTCTTACCCTTCCTTTCCTTCCCTTGCCTTGCCTTTCCAGACGTACTAGCTTTTGCAGTCGCTGCAGGGCTTTTTTTCTTTCAGATTTATGATAAATCCTCAACAAATAGGCTTTGGTGACACATGTGCATGCATTATATAATCCTACATTTTCAAGGATGGTAAGAGTCGTCAGTAGCTTTCTCCCACTCACAGTACCAAATTTAGAATGTGACTATTATATAGAGGTAGTCACTTTATTCACAGCCATTCCCCCCTCTACAGATTTGATACTCTTACACCCTTTTGACTGTCTACATCTTTTCTGTTTATTTATTTCAGAGACTGAATTGTCAGGTGGCAGTGGTATTACGTGGATGTTGTCCTTCTGCCAGCTAATTTGAGATTCTCAAAGAAAACATTAATGGCTAAAATACATGCTTTTAATAAAAGATCTGGGAAAAGTGGGTGACAATGCGTTGTTGAGATTTCTGTGTGATGTGAACTTGTACCCAACAGGGAATTTAGGTAGTAGAAGAGTTAATTAAATAGCATTATAAATGAAACATACTGCAATGCAGAGAAGAAAGAATAACCTACACTTTCCATAGAAACTCAGATTTTAGAAGACTTCAGAAAATTTAGGTGATTATAATTCTAAAAGGCATATTAACCTTATGGCAAAATATAGGTGAAAACCCACTTTGAAGAAATGACAGAGTATTCTGCAGTTTATCTCAGACACCTGTTTGTTGTTTTTGTGGTGTCACATGTGAGGTTAGCTTGTAACCTTTCTTAATCAGAATACATACGCCATTAAGATGTACTGTGAGGCATTTAGTATTAGAGGTTGGTAGCTCTTCCTTTTCAAAAATAAAGGGCCTTTCAAAGAATTCATGGTTTTTACAGCAAAATATAACTTCTGGTGAAATTTTCTGGCACTCTAACAATCTCCTATAATCAAAAAGGTTCTGATCTCAGTTCCAATAGTGTCTCCCTTATTTTATATTTTCCAGTGATGGGGAGATGGAAGAACTATTTTTTATTTGTTGTGATTGAGTCTTCAGCAAAATTTGAATAATATTTTTTAAGAAATTTAAGCACTTACTTACAATTTCATTTAAAAAAAATCTTACAAAATGCATATTTTCATTCAGCTCTACAGCTTTTTTCAGGGTTGCACATTCAAAATGACTAATAATGAAGCATCCAGAAACAAAACAATAAGCATCCCTAAAATCTTGAATATTAAAAAGGAACTAGCTAGCAAAAGCCAAACAGCTTTAAATCAGATTAAATACCTAACAAATATTTTGGAAATGTACCAAAGACACCATGTTCAAAGAATTTTAAGACCTAGAGTCCCTGGGAATTAATGAAAAGGCATATATAGTTTTTATTCAAATCTCTGTTCATTTAAGTGAGAAGAGTCCTAAGATTAGCTGCCCCAGCAAAAAAATATCTAAATTAGAAGAAGTTACAGCAATGTTATCTTTATTTACACATTTCTTAATGCAAGTTATTTGAACCTCTAATTTCAGCAGTTGGAGCCCAGTTTTGAGACCTGTATTACCAGCTGAATGAAGACTATTCATTAGTCACATCACTAGTAATAGCACCCAGCTTTAAACTCTGTAGATTAATAGGGACACTCCAGAAAAATCTCTCATCCTTATATGCAGAACCTATGGCCAAGAACTTTGACTGCTTGGAGCTGCCCTACTCCAGGTGTTCCCTCCTACTAAAAATCATAGTAGACTGGGAAACAGAAAATGAGAGAACTTTTTTGGGAATTATTTAAAACTTTAAGAATATAAGAAATTAACACAACATCTCTGAACACGTTACTTATGCTTACTGGCCCAGGTTATCTCTGACTAAATATGTAAGCATGTATTAGTTCCCTATCTGTCCCAATACAGATAGGACATGGTCTGTCATACCCAGCTAAAAAGGAGTTTAAACATGAGAGTCTCAGAGGATGATTCACAAATCTAATCTGATTGTTTAAGTGTCCTTTTTAAGTACTCTATCATGCAACATCAACAATTAAGACTATGGCTATTTAAGCAATTAGTGTTGATTATAAATTGCTCTATAGGTGTTGAGAAAGGTTTTGTTTTGGATATGGTCTTTAATTATCTGCCTGTTATACCTAGACGGATATATCCAGTTCAAWCTTTGCTGCACTGACTAAAATAGTGTCCGATACAACTGAAAACCACAGCAGCGAGGAAGAAGTGCAGGCACCAGTTTTGGGGAACCATAAGGTAAGTAGTCTGTACTGCTGCATTATATTCTCTGAAAACTGTGGCATTAGCATTTGCTCCTACGGGTTGTGGCTAACTCTCTCCGCTTAGAGCAGAGTAAAACCTCGGTTGAAGTCCAGTGCTGTTTGTACTGGAAAAGGAAATTTTGACACTAACAAACACTGAGACAAATATATTGGGCCAAAATCAATTATGCATGTAACTCAGGTATATGTCCATAGAGATAGTATTTGAGCAGTCACAACAAATGTGCATTCTTGACTGAATGACAAGTGGAGCTTCTCTTGTTTTCATCAACCTACTTCACTCATTATTTTTCAGCTTTATGGGCTTCAGCCAATTAAGTTACCTATTTTTTTCTGAAACATTTTCTCATGTACATTCATAACTCATATACCATACTTTATAGTTAGAAAGGAGTGGGAGGCATTCATGGCTTCTTTGCTTTGGTTTTTGCACAGTTTATGACGCACAGGGAATTGGAAGGCTGGTTAATCTTTAATTCAACTACTAAAAAAGAATATTATTAAGGTATTTTTAGGTGTTAACCAGTTTACCCTTTAATAGCTATAAGGTTCTCTCTCTGTTTCTTTTTTATTTTTTTCTGAGTCCATCCTGTGGGGATTTTTTCTTTCAGTCTCATGTTAATTGCTTCTGGAAAATGGTGAAAACTATATATTTTATAATTTCCCCAGTAAGGATGGAAAATGCCTAAAAACTTTGGGGACCACAGCTGCATTTTGCAAGTCAGTAGACAAAATGTCTGTACTTTGTATTAGGTTATTTCCATCCAGGAAATCTAGATGATTTATCAGAGTGTCAGGAAGATGAGCTCAGGACTGCTTTTTTCCAGGGAAGAAGAAAAGAATTTAGGACTCTGCCAAAAGCTCCTTGCTGCCACCATGAGTTTTTTCATGGAGTATACAGGGCTTTGAGTCAAGGAACAGCTCTCCCTTAGCTGGAACTCCAGAAATGAAAGACAATGAAAAGACAAAACAAAACAATAGAAGGATTACTAAGAATTCCTCAGTTTAATTTATCACTGTGTTAATATGTACATTTTATGTTAATATTTTTCATCTTATCTACATTTGAAGGCTTTTGAGAAAGAAATTGCCTTGGACTGCAGGATAATCTACTAAATAGGCATAATGCAGAGATGTTACTATATTCTGTACTTACCTACCACTCCGGTAAGTAGCATTCAAAACAATCCCAGTGCTAACATTAATCTCATCACAGATCACATCTGTGCATACAGGTGAAGGAATAAGCTGAAATGCATTCGCAACCTGCGCAGGGACATTGCTAGCTACCAGAGACATCCATCCAGTCCTCTTCTTATTTTTGGATGCAATTTTTTTGTCTAGAGTACGCAAAAGATTCATTTCTCACACATGCTACTCAATTATTTATACTCAAAGATAGCAGTTATCCTTGTCACTGTGGGCTGTTTACTGGTGTTTCTGTGTTATCAAAAATTCAGTGATGATAACTACTTTACTAATAAAAATCAAAACATTAAAACCCAGTTATAATAGATGAAGTAGTTATGTAGACAAAAAACCCAACCAATTTAGATAAATTTAGTACCTGTTTCTTCTAAACAGTGAAACATATACTACTAAGATTTAAATTTGTTTTTCAGGGAAGATTGTCTTCATCTAAAACTTCAACATTTTATTAACTCAGTTATTATTTTAAGATCTGAGTGAAACACAGGAGCTGTTGAAGTAAAAATCAATGTCCACATTGGCTTGGCCGCAGGCTGTTAAAAGAAACCCATGGTTAGTTGTAATACATTTCAGCAATATTTAACAGACATACTACTTCTTTCTTATGTGTGATTTAATGCCAGAACTTTTTAATGTTTGTATCACAGCTAACAGACTAATAGAAAGCATTAACTCTTTTACAAAATGAAAAGAGGTCGAAGCCTTTTGCTTTTGGTACTGCTGATGGTAGTGTTTAAAGTAGTTCTCTTTCTGTATCTAAACCCAAATTAAATTACTGTTCTTTAAGTTTCAAATAACACAAAATAGGATAGTTTATCCTGAAAGAAGAATGTTGGTTAAAAGCAGTGGTAAACAAAATAATCTAACATTAGGGGAATAATCATATAAACCTGTTGCTGCCTTTTTTTCTTGATGCAAGGAGATATTTTTCTGCCACACTGGTGAATGACAGTCTTTTTCTCAGTCAGGGTATCCTGAAATAACTTTAGCATACGTCTATCATTAGAAATGGTAAAAGAAGTGGCAGTTATCTTTATGTGGGAACTATAAAACTATTTTCAGATAATACTGTAATGCATAAAAATGTTTTAAATAGAATGTATTTTAACATTAAATAAAACTTTCTTATTCATAATATAAAAAATAATTTATTCTAATCATTGACAGTAGTAGGTAATACAATCCCATACTTGAATCTTCCTGTGGTTTTGAAACCAGTTCTGTTTTAAAAATTTGCACTCTATTGTATCAATAAAAAAATTTCCTAAAAGTGGATTAAGAGATTGCTCACTGGCAGATCTTAAAAGATAATGGTCTGTTAGGAGTCATTATCAAACGAACATTTAGGTTTGAGTTTAGATTTAGGTTCTTCAGAAAAAAAAAACAAAGCAACCAACTTAGACAAAGGAAGGCTAGGCGTTGAGGAAGAAAGAGTACAGGTAAACTTACAGACTGTGATGCATTTTAGAAGACTGTACACAGTTTGTGGGACTACTTAAAAAATTGCATTAAAAAAACCCAATTAAATGGTTGAATAAGATATCTAATATTTCCAATATCTAATATTGTTATTAATTAAAGATTAACAAGAATCTTAAAAACTGCTCTGCTTAGTTTAACAAGAAAGTTTTATAAGGACTTCTTACAGCATGGAAGTAGCTTCATGTGGAGTGAACATATTGTACTACAGTGGAATATACAAAGACTGAAAGTATTGATGAAATGTTATCGCCTGAGATATATCCAACAGTATAGTTGACAATCAGTAATTGCCACTAGTATTAAAAATTTTATAGGTTCCAGAAACACGTGAAAGATATGAGCATAAGGGCCCCAAATTGTGTGTAATAGTTCCAGAGAAAGGATATCATTGAATACTGATTCATGACAAGTGGTATTTTTGCCTTAGCATACAATAATTTAGTTACATATATTTATACAAACTGTATAACACCTCCAGAAGGAAAATATTAGATGACAGTCTCCTAGTTAAGGCAAAACCTCTAACACAAGTTGAAAACCTTGTTTCAACTCTTTGTTGCTGAACAACGTGTTGCTCTATGACTTCCTTAACAAATAGGTTATGGGCTATGTTAATCTAATTGTCTCACTTACCCTTCTGGTGTTTTTGGACTGAGGATCTGAAACTTATTTCTTGTTTCACTATAGATTTCCATGTTCACCTCACTGCTCTGAACCGAGCTGAAAAGTTATTTGCTTCCTGACATAAGTCGCTGTTACTTGCCTTTACATGTTTTCCTTCTTGCCTTCCTGTGCTTTTCTTCCTCACCTCTTGGCTTTTCCAAGAATTTCCTGTAGATAAAGTTCTCACCATGACTAATATACTTCTGTGAAATTTTGAGTAAGAGATAAGCAATTCATGTGCCTATAAATGTTTTCTAACGTCCTGGTTTCTGAAAAATAGACTGTCAGGAGTAGGCTCTAAGGTAGATTGGTAACAATACACAATTGCAAATATTTTGTAATAAACTAAAGAGTAAACGAAAATGACAAAAAGGCTGGGTTTGCCTGGATACCCACATGCACTTTTTCCCTAAAACAAACAAACAAACAAACAAATAAACAAGCAGACAGACAGACAGATAGATAAATAAATATGGTGCTTTTGGGCCAGGAAAGTTAGTCACATTTCATTGCTTGAAAGTCACATTTCATTGCTTTGTGTCAACGGTGCTAAACAGACTTACTTTGCCTGTGTTCATGCAAGCATTTTCCTTGTTCCTCCCAAATTTCATCATGAAACTCGTATTAAAATGGACACAACCGATACAAGTCAAAAACACAGAATTAATAAGCCAATAGATTAAGAAATTATAATTCACTTATCAGATTTCTTGAGATTTGTTTCCACCCTGGATTAATCTTGGGTGCAGRTAGGACAATTCAAGACAATTGTAAATTATACAATCAAAAATATTCTTCTGCAGTATAAATCAAAAAGCGCTTTCTTACTAAATGTCTGTAACACAAGAATATTGCAGAATATTATCAGAGATCACGGTCAGGAGCTATGAAAAGCAGGCTAGTATCACAAGAAATACAAATACGTTCTAAGTAAACAAATTATAATGTATTATGAACTTTGGATTCTTAGTTTCATTCTGGTTTTCAAGGTCAGATCATAGCCTGAGGTTTAATTATATTTTTTTTTTTTTATTAATAATTAAGTTGACTTCAAGAGTTAGCCAGAAGGTTTTGGGAGCTGGAGGCTTACAAACACAAACAGTCATCACGTAGCTCACATTACTTCCCTACTGCAGCACTTCTGCAGTGATTAGTGTCACTTGCATAAGATCCCAAACTGCTCAACATCACTTAGTAAGTCACAGAAATCTTGCTTAGATCTACTTCATGGATGGAGGTTCTGGAGGTGAGATGTGGCTGATTTTTCAATCTCTGATAAAAAAAATGAAAGCAAAATCTTCAATTTCTAGGCAGTCTTTTCTAGCCTTAATATTCCCTTTACTGTAGGTAGAACTGTGTTTTTAAAAAAATGCCTAAGCACCAGGATTATATGTAAAACTATCTTCCACTTTTCAAATAAATCTGGTAGTATGAATGTTTAGCTTAGCACCAAGGAAAGGTGACGATTTGGTAGTGTCTTGCACAATGGATGATATTATAGTCTTGACTTGGAAGCATCTTGGATATCAATTACTGGGGCTTAGGCAATACTCAGAAATAAGCTTATTACACTTTTTCACTGAGTATCAGATCTTGGATGGTATAATTCCTGCAGGTGTCTACATAAAGCAACTTCACTTTGATTACAGGACTATACAGAGATTTCAAACAGTGAACACTGAACAAATGTATGAATTTTTAACTGAACAGCAGTTTTAGCTTCTCTCTACTGTTTACTGATCTAAGCTTTCCCAGGCTTTTAATCCTCAAAGAGCTAAGAAGTTCAATCAAAGCTTAAATTACAGGTCTTGGCAAAAAGGCCATATTGACTCCACTCCAGAAAACAAGTCCTCATTTGCAGCAGTGACATAAGACAAGTTTTGTTAAAACAGAAAATAAAAGCACAAAAATTTGTGATTATATTTTCTCAGAAAAGAGATTAAATAGAGAAGGAGGAAACTGTGAGGTTATCACAAAAACTTATTCATCACACATCATTCCTCATTTGTCACCGATGAAAAAATGAGGTCTCAGATGGATTCAAGGTGCAGGTTTCAATATAAAGTGTAGTTTAGATGCAACTGCCTAAGACAATAAAGCTGTCTTAGATGCCTTAGGGCATCCTRCCTGGCTTCCAGTTGCCTCTCCAGAAGGGTGAGGGTCCCTTGGAAGACTTGTGTGAAATCTCCAAGTCGCTGGGGTGTCTCAGGTAACCCTGAGAGTATCAGACAGCACTATTAACCCAACTGAAGTGAGCCCTAATGTCATTTTAAGTGCTGCAGAGTGTCCAGACTGGCCTTCCACTACAGCTTCCCGAAGTCTTCAGGTCTCACTGACACCTGTGTCACATCTTTGAACCCAACTGAGTTGTTTTCAGTTTCTCTTGGCTAACCGTGCAACTATATCCCACCTAAGACACCACTGATGAGTGAGCTGAATGTCTCAGGTTTTACACTGACTAATGAGAGTTTGATATCTAGTCACCTTTAGACACACAAATTTAAATGTCTTGAGACAGAATTGAATCCGTCCATAATAGCCTCTAGGTTTCAAAATGAAGCAATATCATAGGCCAATAAAAGCCGACATTGTTAAAGCTAATCTAATAGCACTTAAAGGAGCTATCCAAACTGGTAAACCACTTCACCTGGTGAATACCTGTAATGGGTCTGTCTGGGATGGAGTTAATTTTCTCCAAAGCAGCCCATATGGTGCTGTGGTTTTGATTTGTGACTAAAACAGTGTTGATAAAACACCAGCATTTTAGCTATCGCTGAGCAGTACTTACAGAGCGTCAAGGTTTTATCTTTTTCCCCACTTTGCCCCTGAGGGGTACACAAGAACTTGGGAGGGGTCACATGCAGGACAGCAGACCTGAGCTGACCAAAGGGATATTCCTTGCCGTATGACACCATGCTAAGCAATAAAAAGTGAGGGAAGGAGTTTTTTGGGGAAAGTAGCCATTCCTGGAAGACTGGCTTGGCGTCAGTCTCCTTGGGGGAGATGGTATATGATTGCCATTGCATCACTTGGGTGGTTTTTTTTCTTTCTTCTTCCTTCACTTATTAAACTATCTTTATCTTGACCCACAAAGGTTTTTTTGCTTTTGTTTTTCCTATTGTCTGCCATGTCCCACTGGGATGAGGGCACTCCCTCTGTGAGCAGCTGTGCGGTGCTTAGCTGCTGGCTGAGGTTAGCCTACCACAATACCATATTAAACATACATGGTCTATAGTCTTTACCAGGATAAAGAACAAAGCCTTGTGGAAAACTGACATCCTACCTTGCTGACAAGACAATGCTATTAAAACCTCACTCCTTTCATGCCAATTCCTGTCTGCATTGCCCAAGTCTGCAACAGCAAATGTTTTCTAGGAACAGGAACAGCAAATGACCCAGAAGTGCTGGATATAGGGGTTGAATGCTCCATTAGTAAGTTTGCTGACGATACCAAACTGGGAGGTGCTGTTAACTCTCTTGAGGAACAAGATGCCTTGCAGAGGGWTCTAGATAGATTGGAGCATTGGGCAATCATCAGTGGCATGAAATTTAACAAGTCCAAGTGCCAGATTCTGCACCTGGGGTGGAGTAATGCCGGGCACAAGTATAAACTGGGAGAGAAGTGGCTGCAGAGCAGCCCTGCAGAAAGGGATCTGGGGGTGCTGGTCGACATCAGGCTCAATATGAGTCAGCTGTGTGCCCTGGCAGCCAAGAGGGCAAACCGCATCCTGGGGTGCATCAAACACAGCGTAACCAGCCAGTCAAAAGAGGTGATTATCCCGCTGTATTCAGCATTGGTGTGGCCTCATCTTGAGTACTGCTTGCAGTTCTGGGCCCCACAATTTAAGAAAGATGTGAAGGTCCTTGAATGCGTTCAGAGGAGGGCAACAAAGCTGGTGAAAGGCCTGGAAGGCATGTCCTATAAGGAGTGGCTAAGGACCCTGGGTTTGTCTAGTTTGGAGAGAAGGAGGCTCAGGCGCAACCTCATTGCTTTCTACAGCTTCCTGAGGAGGGGAAGTGGAGAGAGAGGTGCTGAGCTCTTCTCCCTGGGATCCAGTGACAGGAYGTGTGGGAATGGTCCAAAGCTGCACCAGGGGAGGCTCAGACTTGACATTAGGAAGCATTTCTTTACCGAGAGGGTGGTCAAACACTGGAACAGGCTTCCTAGAGAGGTGGTCAATGCCCCAAGCCTGTCAGTGTGTAAGAGGCATTTGGATCATGCCCTTAACAACATGCTTTAACTTTTGGTCAGCCCTGAAGAGGTCAGGCAGTTGGACTAGGTGATCATTGTAGGTCCCTTCCAACTGAAATAGTCTATTCTATTCTATTCTATTCTAAATGTCTTGTATGCTAGTGCAAGGAGCTTATGATTAGGCAACTGAATCAAGCACTCAGGAGAAGAATAAGCTCGAGATTAGACAGTTGTGTGTAGTTGTGTGCTAGTAGTAGACATTTATCTCCCATTATTGTCAATGGGTGTCTAAGGAGGGCTACAGTGGTCTGAACACAGGGATCCAGTGTCATTTCAGATGTGGTGTCTAGCTTCCAGGTGTTGCTCCAGTGTCATGCAGGAAACCCATAAAGCCTGTGCCATGTCTGATAGCCCCATGCAGATGTATTGAAAGCCCTATCAGTGTCTCACAKGAAATTAGGTACCTATATTTGGACAACTCACTATGATGTTCATCAATAAAGTCAATAGAACCTAGAAAGAAATTTATCTCATTCCAAAATAGTCATTTTGTTCAGGAATCTGTTGTTTAAACACTGGTGTTTTGTGCTATTTCAGGATATTCAGGAYGTGTATGGGGCTGTAGATACAACATACAATTTACAGGAGATCCATGCCATTCTACAACAGCAACTGGAGCGCCGGGGAAAATAATCCACTAATAAAATGAACCAGATAGTACACCTGATGCTTTTGTTTAAGTTACAGAGTCCTGGTTTAGTCCCAATATACGTGATGTATCTGTAGACATGTATACATAGAAATCTAAATACAGGCATCTTAGTTACTGAATCTTATTCCTGTTTTTCTTTTCCATCACACTAGGCATATATTTGCTGCTCACACTGGAAATCCTCACAGTTAGAGACCATCTTTTTAATCTATACTTTAACTGGACCAAGGAAGCTGGTCAGTATTTAGAATCCTGGGGATTACAATATATAAAGGTTTTATGTACCACATGCTTGAGGATAAAATGTTCTAGCCTTTTTTTTTTTTAACCTCTCAACAATGTAGCATATCAGAACATAAAGGCTGTTCTGCAGAGGCTAATCTGACTGCTACATAATGCTGCAGGCTACGTGCTCAGTAATACAGACCTTGATCGCATGGGCAAGTTCCTCCCTGTAATGGCTCCCCACCAAATTTTAAATCAAATTTTAACCTGCTGTTTCTGTGGTGCTCTAGTATTGTAATTATAATATTGATATAAGATTCCATGAGTTCTACCCACTGCCTTGCAGAGCCCTCCACTCGTTTTCATAGAGTAACACCAAGCAGAGATTAAGATCAGTATCATATTTTAACTCATCTGTGGCTGTAATGTATTTTGCAGTCCAAGAAATCTTTCAGTGGGAGTTCTGAGGGCAGGTAATTAAACTGAAACAAAATAATAATCCATTGTACACYCTAGAGATGTAAAGTTATTAAACACACATATCTATGAAGTGCTAAATTGGTGAGTATTACGCATTGTTTTACCACCTAATTTTCTGAGTCTTTTACTCATTTTGTATATCATCGGGAATTTGGCCACCAGAGAGCAAAAGATGAGTTTGCAGCCAGGAGGCCTATGAGATTCATCTTGGCTCTACATTTCCTTAACTTCCTATCAATTCACTTTAGAGGAAAATATTTTTCAAGGGTTGTTAAAGATTACAGAGAGGAACCTAATGGGATTTTCAAAGTGCCTAGACACCTAAATCCAATTAACCTTTATCTCAAGTGCTTTTAGGCCTTTCTGAAAATTCTAACCTAAGAAAATACTCAAACTGGAAATATTACAGCAACACATGCAAACTTTGACAGAGAAAAATAAAAGTAAAGTTGAAATCGTTTTTTTATCATGCAAAATGTAATAGGCTTGAGGTTAACATTTTTGCTTTTGATTTTGTGTAGAAAAATATCTGTCAGTTTTGCATCTACTGCTATCCCTGCCTTTCATCCTTCTTCCTCTATGCTGCAGTTATTGATCAACCAGATTCTTTGCCAATGTTGAAATACTAGCATAGTCTTTACATATTGATAATATGAACATAAACTCCTCTGTGTCTTCTGATATGGACTTCCTATTGCTGTGAATCATAAAGCAGCCACCAGTTATTTCTGTCTGTAACCTAATGTTGCTGCAAATCCTTTATAAACAGGATTCTCACTGACATGACTCCTGCCTGGGTTTGAAAAAAATGCAGGAGACTAAAATCAGGCTTGGCCTGAATTCATTAACCTCTTCACCAAGCAGAACAGTCCCAGCTCTCTCAGCCTTTCCTCATAGAAGAAATGCTCCATTCCCTTAATCATCTTCATGGGCCTTCACTGGACTCTCTCCAGTATGTCCATGTCTCTCTTGTACTGGGGAACCCAAAATTGGACACAGTACTCCAGGTGTGGCCCCACCAGTACTGAAGAGAGGGGCAGGATCACCTCCCTTGACCTGCTGGCAATTTTGTTCAGTCAGTGATGATTTTTCACTAAATGAAATGCAAGGAAGAGTTGTGTATTTTGATAAGAGACACATGAGCTTATCAGACACTGGAGGAGGGTTTTTTCGTGTTTACTTTTTCAAGTTATACACTTTTGTACTGAACTGCTTATGTTGACCATATTGTTTCTCTGTACCAGTTATATGTATGCAGTTCTGTGACAACTAGAGAAATGGTGTTTGCTTCATTTTTAGAAGACTCCCATTCTTCACATGGTCCAGTCCAAGTTAAGATTTATGAGCCAGCAATTACATGTATTACTAGAGTAAGACAAACCTTTGATACAACTTTTGGAAATGGATTTTTAGTAGAAAGCAAAGTCCAAATATCATCAGTTTGTCTACTAAGATTTCTGGAGAATCGTGAAGATGAAGATCTAGAGGGTCTTTTTTGGAGTGGCAGATCAGGTCCCTCAGCAGCTGTTTATTTTAAGAGGAAGATCCAGAATGCAGCATTTGTTTTTCTGTAGGTTTCCTTATAGTGGCTTTTGCTAGAGCAATTTAGTACAGAAATTTGTTGCTGTTATGATGTTCTGGTGTTATTATGCATTTTTATTTGATTTGCTTCCTAAAATGATGCGTGCGGCCAGTTTAGACCATACCATACAAACGAACCCTTCCACATGCTGCCCATAAGCAATGAAGAACTCAAGTACTGCAGGTGGGAATGTAGCCAAATCAGTGACAAATCAGAATAAAACTTAATAAAGCTATGGACGTTATTAAAAGGACCATGAACTAGTCTACCAAGTTCTCCCTATATAAAGTCGGAGTAGTTCTAATGCTGTCTGATACTTTCAAATTAATCACAAGTGGACACAGAAATCTCRTATAAGCCGCACTTATCTATGTGTGAGTGTCTGTCTACGTACACACACGTATCCGTATGGACATACCTTTTTTCCTTCCTATGACTAAAACAGTCATAGATAGTGATGCTAAAATGAATCTGTTTGAATGAGTTCTGTTTACCAAAAGATTCAGATTTCCAAAGTACTTATACAAACATAATAGCATTATATTCATCCTTTTTTATCATTATACGAGTCATTACCATCTGCACATCAACAGCAATTTTTATATTAGCTTCCATGTCACTGATGACAATATTGGATAGAATCAAGACTAAAACAGTCCTCTTGAAAACCTCCTTTTTGAGATTGATGTGACTGTGTCATTCACAGTTATATTGGAGATCAAATAATCTATTCTTAAATATATCATATAGTGCCAATTCTGTGTCATAATGCCATGTTTTACTAAGTCAGTGTTTTTCAAATGTCTGACTATTTTCATTTTCTTTTTCAGACAAACTAATAATTGCCAACCACGTAGTAAGATTTATTTGTCAAGGTTTCTCGTCCATAAAATCTCTTCCACCCTTTAGTTATTTATTAATTTCCTGTTCTATCTAGGAATGCGAGTCTTTCTGTAATCCGAGTGTGTTGTCCTCACTTGCTAAATATTGACAGTAGTACAGTACAGTCCCAATCTTTAAAACTCTGGTGTTGAAAATTAACATCAGCAGAAAAGAAATCATCTCAGTCAACTTTTTTACTATACTGAAAGTGTTTATCCTCTCCTGCTTACAAATTCCCTCCTACATACTTATGTGGCATTCATGCACATGGCTTCTGCATGGTTCTGTTTCTGAAAAGTAATGTAGAATATGAATGAGATGCCTCTGCCTATAATATTTCTATTGTCCCAAGCTGATGAAGCAATGATCACAATATCAGCTTTCAAATGCTAAAATCAAATTATACATTCAGAATCAAAGTCATATGATGTATCTATGCAATACTGTTCTGTTGCAGTCTGTAAAACATGTATGGAAATGACTGATTTGGTAGTGTTCTGAACTCATAATTTTCAAACAGCTTATACGGAAGGGATGACTTTTGCAGGAGCTTACAGATATTCACAGGAATTCATTCTGTAGAGTAAGAAATTTCCTACAGGATTGTTGGTATTATGAAGTATTCAGCATAATAGATAATTTACAGAGCAGGCAAATTTGACCTTTATGAGGAGGTGACTTTTTTGACCTCTTTCTTCATACTCTCTCAGCTAATGAAGAGAAGTTCTGCTATGTCTGGTGACCTTATGAATAAGTTTAGTGGCTGGAGATCCATGCCCTTTTATTCAATTCARTCTCTCTCGGAAACAAAGATGCAGTGGGTAACACCTGGAATTTTTGTCCTTTTGTGCTGACATAATGTAGCTCCTCAATCTTTCAGCATCTTCATTCTTCCAAATGAAGAACGATCTAGCCACACTTTAGAAAAGATTGTTAACTACCAAGGTACTAATATGCTACCATTTTAAATAAATGTAATTACTAAATAAAAAACTAAAGCTAATAGAGAACATGTACAGCTGGCTTTATATAATGTGTAAACCCATCTCATATTTTTCAGCTGTTGTTACAGAAAAAATCATGTCTCTCTAATAGCAGTAAAAATGGATAGGAAAGATTAATATTTTGTCAGATACAAGTCACTTTTATTTATAGAAAAACAATCTGCTGTTGTTCAAAACGTTTATTTTTGGTCTGTGTCTTTCAGTATTATTAGATAAGAATTTGCGTATCAGAATTTCTCTTATTCATGATCTGTATTTGAATGTCTGCTATAATAAGAGATACTTTAACATCAGATAGTGCTTTGTATGTGCATAGCATTATTTATGGATATATTTTTAATGCTCCTTATTAATTTTTGTCTCTTAGTGACTGATTTTATCACATTTTTTCAGTGTAGGCCATGAAGTTAGTTAGATAACTAAACAAAATAGTCTTTGAGCCACTGGACATGAAGGGCGAGGAAGAGCGTATAAATTAATAGTTTATAATATAATTTAATTTAGGGAGATATTACAAAAAAGTTTGTATTCTACAGAGCCCTTCAAAGAAAATGGGGCTTGTTACCTCATTGATAAATAAGGTTCTTCTCTGATGAAGATTCCTAGGTTTTCATATTAAATCGTCTCTTTGTAAGCGTCACGTTAATTGCTGGAGCAATTTTGGTAATCTCAACAGTGCCTGCAATCAGATGCAGCTGATAGTGTCTCAGGACAAATCACCTCCTGATCACCATAATGCAGACAGGGGACACTGACACTAGCATAATGCTCCTGAGTTTTGTGTAGGTTTGGTCTTTTTTTGGTCTGTTGCATCCTGTCAGTTGATTTTTATCTCCTTGCAATTCATGCAGCATCACTGGATGCCCTGCCTGTGGCCTTGCCTGGCCATTAGTGACAAAAGAGCAGAGGAGCATCCTCATTTCAAGTTTCCTCTGATTGGAAGCTTCGCTGAGGAGTGAAGCATAAAGGACCCCTCCACATCCCCACTGAGGACATATTATAGTCAAATAGGGCTTCCCATAGAGGAATGGTTATGGGACCATGCAATCACAAAGTACCTTGTTCTGGTCTTGTGTTAGCAGTCATTTCAGGTGCTGATGTTCAGTTAACAGAAACCTAGTGAAATACAGGGTGTACCAGACTCGTTATGTCTAGCAAATAATCATTTCTGCTATCATGCAAAGCACAGTGTGAGAGCAACTGGGCATAGAGATACTTCTGTCATTATTATTTTGAAATAAATAGCCCTGTAACTGTAATGCTTTTTCAAACATAAGTATAATATATTTAGTATTTTTTCCAATTAATACGTCTGAAATCGAGCCTGGGTAAATACAGAACATTTTACCATGGAGAAATGAAGTATAGTATCAGCTATTTCATCTTCCTTAGAAATGTCTCTAACCAGGGCAACATAAGTAATATTCTCATACTGACAACAACGAGGCTTTCAATACAGTGATGAGAAACAGAAACCAATCCAAACCTAAGAAATTTGGATCTGAAATGTTCACAAAGGGTTCTAAAAATACATCAGTTTACCTGACAGAGCAGACGGCAACTCCAAACTGAAGGAAAAGCCTACTGTAGTGACAAAACAGATCCAAACTGATGGGAAGAAATAAATGTTTTGGACACGGGTCCTCTGGTAATAGGGTAATGTTGGCTGAATCTATGTAGAGGATTCTCRTAACTGCAAAAGGATTTTGACCTCCTTCCTTAGGGAGCAGAGAAGAGGGGCATTGATAGGTAGGGAAAGACTCCCAGGAGGAAGTCATATATATGTGTGTGTGTGTATATATATATAAAAGTATATATGCCAAGATACAATTGCACAGGTAAATAGCTGGATTAATGTGTCAACTAGCTGAAGTACCAATTGAATTTGACCTGCTGGAAAAGAAGAATGAAGCTAAATCTAGACATCTCCTTGATGGAAATGAGCAGAGCCTTAACATTTTGCAGGAGTATGGCATTCAGTGTCGCTGCATCAGGTAGTATTGATGAGAGGTAGGTCTCATCTCACACCTCTCTTGTTCCTCTGATGTTTGGCCTGAGTAGACTATTGCAAATGAGTATTTGCTGAATAAGTATTGAAACAAGAAGCCTGTTGAAAAATAAATTGATTAAAATAGTAGGTTTATATTATATAATGAAGTCTAATAGTTCTGGTCATGGTCTTCACTGTTAATTACTCTTCATTCTCTGTCAATCAGATAATACAACTGAAAAAAGTGACCCCCGTTAGCTGAAGCAAAGCTCTTTAACTTTGTTGGCACCACTGACTTTGAAACTTAAGTTGCAGGGTGCATGGCTGATGACAGTTGACACTAGTTTTACTTTGGCTTCAGTGCAGATGCTCCTCATTTATGCAGGCAGATGTGAAATCAGAAGCAGGCCCTCAGGAACTATTTCCTTATTAAATAACTTCCTTGTTGCAAAACCTGCAAAGTTGCCCATCAGACAGGGGAAAGAAAAACCATGTGAAGATAAAGTCTGGTAGGAAAAAGCTATTTGAAAAGCAAAGTTATCAAAACATATATATATTTTTATATATACGGAAAAATATATATACATAATCTTTCAATACACTTCTGGAGAAGATGCTTTTATCCTTGCAGCCAATGATGGGGCCAAAGTAAAGTAGCCTTGAAATCTTCAGCCAATGCTGCAATCACTAAACTTTGTTTAAACTAGGTTTCTTACCTCTATTTCAGCTACAGACAGACAATAGGAGTGAAAGAAATGGCTAGCAAATACAGATTGTTTGCTGTGAAATTGGAAATCTAGGCAGATTCAAGAATCCTTATTTAAAGTTTTTTTCACTTCTGCTGGCTTGTCAGAAGTACAGAATAATGAGGAAGACTAAAAAAATCAATTCAGCTGTAGACTGCTCATAGAAGTGTTACAGAGTAGACAGACGTGTACCTGTTAGATACCTATTATGTGACTGGTAGCTACCTATGGCATAAAAGTGGCATTCCTGCTGCTAGCTTGATTTCTTTGTCACAGCATGACCCTTCACAAATTAAAGCTTTATATCTTCCTAAAAATAACTGTAAAGTGCTTAAATGACACAATTACATAGTCATTAGTGGCACACTTTTTCTGTTTGGTGCCATGAAAACATCATAAAAGTCCCAGATACTATAACTGGTCCTCTGTCTTCCTCATTTCACATACTGTAACTCACATAAGGTAGACACCACTGGCATTACATTTTTATTACTTTCTCCCTGAATTTACTGATGGTGTTGTGGCTCTATTTTACCCAAAAATGTTTTGATTGTTTGTTTTGGGGATGATGTATCCTGCCACTCCCAAGCACAGCGGGGCTATATTTTCCAGAAGCAGTAACAGTTCCATAGCAAATTTTTAAGACAAATTTTTAGTTTTTCTCTGAACTTTGATCCCTGCCTTTGTGATTTGCTCTTTTCTATTTTTATCTTCTTGTCTTTCAACCTACTTCGCCACATGTTGCCTCTTTCTCAGCCCAAACTTGACCAAGACCTCCCAGTTAGGACCTCAATGAAGCTCTGTTTGCCTCTGTCCCATTTTCCTTTCCTTGATGTACCCTGTCCTACATGGAGACCTCACCTCTGCAGGGAAGCACATTGTCATTGAGAGAAATGCCGGAGCTCCTGTCTCCCTGCGTCTCACCCTACAGCTGGTAACACCACCCCACTTGTCTCTCCTGTACTACCACTTGGACATACTGTTTTTCACCTTGGCACTCCTTGTCTCTAACCAACTTCATTCTTTCCTGTATGTCAATGTGCCATGCTAACAACTGCTTTCTCTCCTACTCCTACAGCTGTCTTCCATCCAGCTTCCTGGCTTATGACATGCCATCTCAAACATTTTATGCTTGCCCTTGGGGTTTACGTTGATGTTGCCCCTGCCTACATCTCTACTTTCATTCTCCATACACATGTTCTGCGCTCTGATTGCTATCATCTCAGTGTTACTTTCATCATTTTCTGTTTATTTCTACCACAGATGTCTTATACACTTGGCAATCTCCTCAAACGAGTCCTTTAATCCAGCCTGGACAAATAGTGTCTCCAGGGGTGCTCACCAGGCTACCACTTGTCTAACTGCATTTCTCCTGGTCCTTTAGTCTCACAGCCCATTTGACTCTGCTTTCTTGTTTCTTTGATATCATCTAACAACACTGAAAAGTAAACCCCTCTTGGTGGGACTCTTCTTTACGGAGAACATACCAGCCATATACATGCTATTATATACAAACAACAATAAATAAAACTGAATCTAGTGTTTCAGTATAATGAGAGACTGAATGAAAATGCTACACTTCCCTGTATGTGTATGGGATTTGGGGGATGATGGGTCCTCATTAAGATAGCTTAAAAGATTTGTAATATTCTCCAAAACACCTTGTGATATCCCCAGAGTTTTAAGGAGACCTAAGTGTTTGTTTTCATTTTTCTTAGCTAACCTATCATCTTTACAGTCAATATTGAAAAATGCCAGCAAATGAGATTTGGTTTTCATTTATACAGAATCTCCATGAGTGTCAGGGGGCACTTGTAGAGTAAGACTGTGTATGCACCAAAGGAAGAGTGACAATGTGCATGAAGAGATTTCTGGTAAAGTCTGTATCTACTCATGGTGACGCTGGAGTGTATTTTCCTAGAGCAATGAAGTGGGATAGGAATTTATTATGAGGATTATACAGACTTGCAGGATTCCTTTATTTCTGGTATAAATGTGGTGGTTGATTGCTACAGACAAGATAGTTACATGACAACATCAAAGAGCTTGGGGAATTATTGTAGTGGGGTTGAAATATTCGTCAGGCAAGAGCACTACAAGGTTATTAATTATATTGTTACTAGCTCCTTTGTTTAATAAGCTAAGAATATCTTTATCAAATTAAAATTCATTTAAGTATTTCAATCTACAAAAATAACAAGGCAAAATAAGATTTTATCAAGCATCAATATAGATAATCAATGTCACATTTCTTCTATTAATCTGCTGATATCCTCTGCTAATCTGTTATACTGGAAGTGAATCTTGAAATAGTTATATTTCATTTTTTATAACTAAATAAGATACCTAATTTTAGAAGAGAAAATTTACAGTACATTAGCAAAGCATATGAATCTAAAGCAGCAAATGGATTAGATAATTGAAGAGAAATCCGTATTTACATGGCAAATTCTTTCTAAAGTAATATGTTATCTTCAACATGAACTGCATTAAGAATCAAGAAAAGTGAAATTTTTAGTTAATGGCTATGATGTGAAGTAAATATGGAATGTAAGTTTTTCCTTCAAGCTCATAAATGCTGGTTCATTTGACTATGTCTGTACTACTAAATTATACACAGCCAGGGAACTTTGTTTCTGGAATTTCTGCCCCTAAACTGACAATTGTTAAATGGTGCCTAGTACAGTCTGGCCAGGCAGCAATCTCTCAGGCTTTCCCTGAGAATGGTACAGGAACTAGCAGAAGCTGAGCAATGATGTAGGGACATCAGAAGTGCCCTGCTGGCTCAGGATGATCCATGTCACCCAATATTCTGTTTCAAAAAAAGTCAAAATGAGATGGAACAAGCAGACAAACCTGGACACTGTCTTTAGACAATTTATTTCATAATTTCTCTAGCATCAACAATCATTACATTAGGAGTATTGGAAGGTGTATCTTTTTGTATCTGTTTAGAGACCTATTAGTCATTAACCCTTTTTTGAATCTGTAGATAGTATCTGCCTTCGCAGCCTCCTGTGCCAACGAATTCCGGAAGTTCAATAGCCAATGAGTGAACAAATAGCTTTTAAATCTGATTTAAGCTAGTATGCTACCAGCTTCAATGAGTGCCCCTTAGTTATACTATTTAAGGGTTGTGACAAGTTATATATTCATACTCACTCCTCAGGATTTTTAAAATCTCAATTACACACCCCACGGATTTCTCTGGTCTCTCCTCATAAGACAGTAACTCCATCCCCTCTCCTATTTTAGTTGCCCTTTTACGTTCCTTTTCTGATGTCCTTGTTGGTCCTTACCAATCAACTGTTGGGACTTGGTCACCCTAATCTGAAGGGTAAGAGAGTTTAACAGGCTATTTCGTTCAGGAATGGTCCTGAGGATAAAGAATGGATTCCAAATATTGTATGAAGAAAAAAAAAAAAAAAGAAAATAAATATTATAATATTGAGCATAGGGACCAGGAGGCAGCCACAGCACATGGTGACAGATCTCCCAGTCTTACTGGAACTGAGACTTAAGGGCACACTGCAGAAAGTACAGRGCTCAAAACTTTAACCTGGTCACCAGCTCTTGGAGCACACAGCTTGAAAGATATCACTTTGGTTCTGTCGTAAGCACAAAATATTTTCAAAAGCTCAGAGCACCAGCTGCATAGGCAGAGTGGACATCCCACCAAGAGCCAAAATGTGAGGGGTGAGGATTTGGGCCACCATGAGAAAATCATTCCCCTAGGGACCGCAGAATGAGTGATTTTCACAGTCTCACGAACTAATGGGCAAGTAAGACGGGAAACTGATCCCAGCAATGGTGCTCCTATGTGCATTTTTCCTGGAAACAATTCCCTTTTTGGCTGGATTCCACTCAGCATACATGCACAGAGAATTTCCAGGGAGCTCTTTCCACATATATAGCTAGAATTGCCTTCTGTTCTTTTGTATATATAGCCTTTTTTTTCTAACCAGATGATATTGCTTACTGTGGTCTTGTGGTTTAACCCAGCAGGCAGTCAAACACCACACAGCCGCTCGCTCACTCCCCCCTCCCCTCAGTGGGATGGGGGAGAGAACTGGGGGGAAAAAAAAAAAAAGTAAAATTCATGGATTGAGATAAAGACAGTTTAATAAAAAAGAAAAGGAAGGGAAAATAATGATGATGAT
>JAYKAV010000415.1:91953-102873 GCA_035582835.1 Phoebastria nigripes | reverse complement strand
ATGGTCACGCAGGGAAAACCACAGGGTGCTCCAGGGTGTGTATCCACAATATCCTCTCTCCTGAGCAGAGGGACGCTTGCTCCTCCTAATGGCTGAGATACTGGCCCATGTAGGTGGGGAGTAGGACATATCCTCTTCGAGTTGCTGAATCATCCAGGACAGTTTCTCCACAGCAGAGATGCAGGCCCGTAGGGAGGAGGAGAGACTTTCTTYRTATTGYCAGAGTTGGCCAGCCAATTMATCCACYRTTTGTYCTTCTCYRTCTTTCCAGGTCATTATTGTCAATGAGTTGGCATATGACGATGGYGTGCTCCGTACAAACTTYTGCCACATAGGTTGTGTGCACCTGACTTCATCTGGATCTCTGGGTAACTGCTTGTTGTCCAGGTCATCATAAATCACCTCCAGCACGGCTAATTCCCTCAGGTACTGGATACSTCTCTCCATGGTGGTCCRCTTGCCTGGGTGACATAGAACATCTTCYTTGAAGGGATAACTTTCCTTYACRCCTGACAGGAGTCGCCTCCAGAGGCTGAGGACTTGTGCCCCTTGCCCAGTCGCTTTGTCAATGCCCCCTTCCCTAGAAAGGGATCCCAGCTGCTTGGCTTCYCTACCCTSCAATTCCAGGCYACTGGCCCCRTTRTCSCASYATTGGAGCAGCCAGGTGACAATGTGCTCGCCTGGACGACRACTGAAATCTTTTTGCATATCTCTCAGCTCACTGAGGGATAGGGATCAGGTGGTTACCATCTCATTTGTGGGTTCYGCCTCTTCCTCCTCCTGTTGTTGTGATGGCCCTGGTTCATCTTCATTCCTTACTAAACGAGCTGATTTTSTTCTGTATTTCTTCTTGTGTATAAGGGCAACTGATACCGGCACGGGTTGGTTCTCTGGTTCAGCCGCAGTGAYTGTAGCTGGGGTTTGAGTAGYCGCGGTGCCTGTCTCGGGGTTGGAGTAGCTGCAGTGCCTGTCTCCGAGGTTTGAGTAGCCGCAGTGCATGTCGCCAGGGTTGATCTCTGGGTAGTATTCTTAAATAGTTGTTTAACCCCAAACAAGACCTGAACCACATTCAGGAGACATAGCAACAGGAACATGCTTGTTTGAACTGTTGTAAATAGCCTGAGGGAGAAAGGGAAGGTGAAGGAGTCGGGGAAAGCGTCCCCCGCCCCATGTCCCCCATAGGTTGGTTCTCTGAGGAGAAAAGGTAAAGAGTGTAATTATTAATAGTTTCTGAGAGGTGGCTCCCGAGGTACGGAGATGACAGCAATGCTSAGTACAAATAGGAGATTAGTCTCACAACCAGTAATTTTATCGTATCATAAACAAGTCTTACACAGTGCAGSAAAATGATAACCTTGACCAGATCCGAGCAGTGATAAACAGCACAACAGGGAACTTGTACTGCAAGTAAAGTATTACATAACACAACTYTGAGAGCCAATAAATCAACATTGTGACCAGCGACTATTAAACCAATATAATGAATGCTTATAACAGATTTACCTTAACATGCTCTGGTCAGATCTGTTGTTATCTTAACCCTTCATGACCCACACTGGGCACCAAAAAGGACTGTTGTGGTTTAACCCGGCAGGCAGCCAAACACCACACAGATGCTCGCTCACTCCACCCCAGTGGGATGGCAGAGAGAATAAAAAAAAAAAGTAAAATTTGTGGCTTGAGGTAAAGACAGTTTACTAGGACATAAAAAGAAGGGAAAATAATAATAATAATAATAATAATAATAATAATAATGATAAAAGAATGTACAAAACACGTGATGCACAATGCAATTGCTCACCACCCGCCAACTGATGCCCAGCCAGTTCCTGAGCAGTGGTTGCTGCCCCCTGGCCAACTCCCCAGTTTATATACCGAGCATGACGTCATATGGTATGGAATATCCCTTTGGCCAGTGTGGGTCAGCTGTCCTGGCTGTGCCCCCTCCCAGCTTCTCRCTGGCAGGGCAYGAGAAGCTGAAAAGTCCTTGACTACTGTAAGCACTACTTAGCAACAACTAAAACGTCAGTGTGTTATCAACAGTCTTCTCATACTAAATGCAAAAGCCAGCACTATACCAGGTACTAGGAAGAAAATTAACTCTACCCCAGCCAAAACCAGGACAGTGACCTGTTCAGTGTTACTCTTTACGAACCAGATCCACAGGATGCAAAGCCTGGGTGTAAATATAATMGCAAACTATCCACCTACTCCTGAAAAAATATTTCTTGCATGAAGTACAAAAACTTCTGCAACTACTCTGCATTTGATTTGAATTTGAAACAAAGATTTGACAACTGTGTTTGCACAGCAACTTTCCAAATGGTGCACTATTTTCCTACAAAKGTACAGTCTGGATTGGGAAAAAAAAGGCAACATTTTCTAATTCGAGGCCCTGATGGTAGGTATTTAGCATCATATTAAAGTCTTTAATTAAGCTAATGGATTCTTAGTTGTGTTGAGCATTTCCTGTCCCCTGTGAAGGCTGGAAAGATTAAGACCAGGCTACTTATTAAGAAGCAGAAATATGAAGATAAGTGTGAGTCTTAAGAATTTTTCATATTTTTAAATGGAGCTCTGATTAATATTAAAATGATGTGATGTTCCCGTGTTTAGCCCAGTTTGGCTGAAGGCTGCCAAAAACAGCAGTGGAAAGGGGATGAACTTCCTACACTGTACATCTCAATGAGACATGAGCTTCAAAGACTGTGTAGGCAACTCAAAACCTAATGCAATTGAAGTTAATCAGTTTATGGTCCCTTTGACTGTGTACAAGAAAATGTAGGKTTTTTTTCCTTCTTTATTAATGCTACATTTAGAGTTCTATCTCTGAAATACACAAAAGGGAAAAAGATGAGCATATAGAGCTCACCTATGTCACAAATATTGCATATTTTGCAAAACAWATTTTTAATGTGACATTTTTGGTGCAATAAGAGGAAGATGCTTCTATGAGATATTTAATTTCTTATTTCCTGCCTGTCACATTTTTATCGTTAATATAGTTTGCTGAGWAGCTAACTAAATGATAATGAAAAGCAAAATTTCTGATTTCCTTCATGATCTGTTTCTGGGCAAATGGTAGTGTGCTTTATCTTATCTGAGCATTTGCTTTCAGCCCTAAATGGAGCCCCCACCTCATAGTGGTTTTTTGCATAGTTCCTGTATTCCTGAGATGTTTTCTTAGAACCACTAGGCAACTAGTGTCCTTTTACCACTACTGACATCACTAATCATTGTTATTAATAATAATTACTACTATTATTACTATTATTTACATGTAAGGGAAAACTCAAATGTCTACTTTTTGGAATAGTGGCTATCAACAATATTAAGAGAAAAGTCTTCAAAGAGAAGTAACTGCAGTCTGGTAATTATTATTACTCTTCTCTCACATACCACTCATTCTCATAGGGATCTATTTTTTGTTAAAGAAGAGTTTCCAAATTTAAACAAATACAGGCTTCAGCTTCTGAATCAACCTCTGTTCCATGTTCTGCAGGTGAATATGTGAAATTTTCTATACTTATAAAGGGAAAATCTGTCGTTAGCTTCACATCATATCATTAGAATCATGCATCATAAAAAAAATTAAGAATTGCCCTTTTGTTCAGTTCTGTTGGAAAGACAAAATACCTCCACAAAATGGATGGAACAACACGTTGAACGCCAGATATGGTGGAAAAAACATAGATCAATGCTTTCAAAGCCAGCGTGTTGGCTTGCAACTTCCAATATTTCTGTGAAGAAATTCGAGTTAGTGGGTGTGATGTCAACTCAAAAGATCATGTAATATGTTAGAAAAAGCGCATTTAAAAATTAATATTTCCTGCAATTTATATGGATCTCAAATCTAGAATCTTTTGGTCTTGAAAATTAATTTCCACATTAATAAGTGATTATAAAGATGAATATGCCTGTAACCAATCACAGAAATGTCTTGCTAGTGATATTCAACTTTGAGGACCTATTCACACATTGTCAGTGTTTTCATTTATGCAAGCGTGATCACAGAAAATGATGAAAGAGCAGTTCTAATAATTTCTTGGTGACTGTCAAAACTTCAAATCCAAAACCAAGTCTGGCAGAGTGAATGCAACTCTTCAGAAGCTAATGGTACTGAACCCAATTATGTCAGGCTGAATTTGGTCCAGAGACCAAATTATTAACTTCACATACAAGCAGCCTTTCCTTTCAGATTAGGGAGAGCTACGCATGACATTTACGTCCTTAGGGGAAAGTGACAATCATCTCTAGCAGATTTACTCTTAACTTTGTCCCCTTCTAACAATTTTCTTCAAGTAGCATAATCATGCACATGTGAATTCATACTCTAAGTCTCCTCATACACACGCTCAAGCTGAAGTCTTGAAATATTTTCAAAGTCATTGCAGTAACACAGTGCTAGATAATTTATAGAATATTTCTTTCAAGGAGAACAACAATTTTTCTTTAAGTATGTGTTGTGTACTGTGCTATGTTCTCAGTTAGGAAAATATTACCATCCTCTTTACAGCCTTGATTAACTTTCATGGGATTGTTTTTGCATAATTTTTCCTACTGTTAATTTACTAAGACCAGAAGCAGATATTAAAGACAAATTCATRAAATCCAGAATACACAAAGTGTACTTTAATTTGCAGGATTGACATCATCGGAGATCACTTAGTTTCTGTTAACGATGAGTGATGCTCCTTAAGAATATTGTAACAAAGATTAGCGGGAACTGGTTATGTTCTCTGCTGCAAGAGCTTCGAAGTTGAGACTCTTTCAGACTGATGAAACTGAGAGAAAAGGAAACTACAAAGGATATGAAATCTTGTTATCAGCAGAAGAAGGCATAAATTTCATAGAAACCCATTTTACATTATTTGATGGCATTTCTTAGGGATCTTGATTTTGGTGTGTTCTGTTGCTTTACTCATCTATTTGCAAGCACTCAATCCAATTAAGACCATAAATTCATGGATTAATATTCCTTAATATTCTAGCCCAGGCATATTAACATCTTAATCACTTTCTTAGAACAGAACCACCCAGCTCATGCCCCCATTAAAGATGTGGATTAAGAAAACGTTCCCATCTGCAGCGAGAATAGTTTAGTTCAGGAACTTGTCATAAATAGCATCAGTTTCTTTCTAATGAAAATGGTGCTTACTTAGTCTCCCAGATGTCCAGTTATTAAATGAACTTATCTTCTAGGATATTTGAATAAATAATGAAGATAATTTATTCTTAACAGCAATGCTGGCTGCCTTCCTCTTCTACCATACTGCAAAAACAAACAGTAACCCAATAAAAAAATCCAAAAGGAAATCAATAGAAAAAGTGGGTCTAGCTCTTTTCCTGTTAATAATTTGTCCTGGGCTTCTGCTTTCCTGTCCACACAACAACTGTGACTAACACGCTCTCCTCCCACAATGGGACTAAATGGTGGCAGAATGGCAACACTGACAATTAATGCTAAGTGGAATAATTGCATTTAAAGGAAATCAGTTGTGTGTCAGAGAAAGGACATGCTTTGGCACAGAGAAGGGTAGAACCTGGAAGTACATATACACATACTTATGCTGGCAATGAAATGCCCAGCTACATTTGTACCAGGATATTTCCTTAGTAACATCCTAGATCTGTTCAAATAACTAATTATTACCATTATTTCCTATTAGAAATATCAAATTTATCATATTTAGTTTCCAGATGAAGAAACCTTAAAGATACAGTAAGCCCTTTTCCCACCTCTCCCAACCTGCTCTTGGCCCTCACGCTTCTAGCCAGCTCATTTAATGCATTCCTAAACATTCTTGTGAACACAGACAGACCATGCAACTAGCTGAGTTTTTAAAATTACACATCCTCTCTACTGGGATGCCTTACTTTTATTGACAAAGGCTGTTGGAGAATGACCAGCRTTTGAACCCAGAAGAAAGTGTGAGAAGCTATACCTTCGCTTCACTGGGGCAATCAGAGTCGTGTGTGCACTAAGTACATCAGACCTGCCTCGAGGCTTTGCAGCAGCTTGTGCTGCACTCAATTTTGCTAGGGCAGATTCAAAGATAGGAGCAAAGGCTCCTGGTCCCACTCCAGAAAAGAGGAAGAAAAACAGATGAAAGGTGATGCTCGTTCCTCTGACTGATCGTGGGAGGGGTGGGGGATACAACCACTGATTTTGGGGGATCCATCCCCGTCTATCCCTCCTCCCAGTGATACCAGCCACTTGGCACCCTGGTGCCTTTCTGTGTGGCATTGAGAGCAGTGAAGTGGGCCTCTTGGACTCTCTTGGGACTACAAGCACAGTGGAGAGAAGGGTCATTAATCGCTTTGCTGCCCAAGACATTTTGCCTGTGTCTAGAGCAGCTCCACATTACTTGAAGGATGGTTATGGAATTAAGTGCTACTGGTCCTCACCCAAGTCAAAATGAATAGTCTCATCATATAACAAACTAATTYGAAACATTAAAGGTTCTTCCATGCCTTCCTTTTAATCTCTGTATTTGAAAACATGTTATATTTTAAAAAAAAACATTAAAGTCTGCCAAGAAAAAGAAATGGCAGGGGTTTTAAGTCTTCCCCTACAAAAACCACAGAATAAAGTCATGTCCAACACATTCATTTACATTCACAGGCACACTTGAAAGCACAGGAAAACCATTTCCCCAGTAAACTGCCTCCAAACAACTATATCCATAGATAACCAGTCTGACTGATGAGAGCAGAATTTGGGCCTGCATGTAAGCTCCTGTAAGTAATTTACATTCTTTTTATAATTAAAAATTTCATGTTTCATATGTCTAATTATAAATTGATATTAAATGTTAATATAGAAAATTATATTTATATACTTTAATCAAGATTGAACAAAGCTATTAATTATGATTTGAGTGGTTTTAAGTGCTGTTGAATCATATGTGATTCAGTTGTTTGCCCCACTGCTAAAGCAATGGGATTTTTAGCAAGGCACTAAGGATTTCTTACTAACAGCCCACTGCACTTTTCACCCACTCACCCTACATCCTTCTATCTTCTCCATCTGAGACTAAAAATTTCTCATGCATTAAATCTGAAGGTCACTGATTAGGTTTAATTCATTGATCCCTGCATAATTTCATTTGCTAACTGTTTCTGTTATGGGAAAAATGGCTCAAAGCCCCTACAAGCCTGATGGTTAACTCCGACKTCTCACAATACTTCCTGATGTCGGAAAGTAGAAAACTTAGACTCGGTTTGTCAAACTGCTAGATTATCAACTGAAATTTAAAACAGAGGAAATTTCTAGCTCTTCAGCTCAAATAAGCGCAAGTATTCTCCATGCTCAGAAACTATGAGCCAAGGGGAAAAAAGTTTGTTAAGTCATTGTCATCATTTTTTGAAATTTCTCTTTTTAAAAAAAAAAATGCTGGAGGTTGGCCAGGCTGCTATTGGGTGTTTATAACTGTGTTATCAGGCCTCTCAAGCTAAATTGTCTCAATGAATGGACTTAGACAGATCACCTCTCGTTTCTGTGCTGCTGTGGATAATAATGGTATTTATCTCTCTCTGAGAAGTATTTGAGGATCTACTTAAGTATCAATAATCTGACATCCAAAGGCTCTATAGAAGTGTAAAACATTGATATAAGTAAGCAATACTTACTATTTAACTATGGAAGATGTAGATTAACTTCTCAAAGGGTGAAATTTAGACACTATTTGTTATGTGAGTATCCTGTATGTTTGCCAGCACAACTGAACAGAATTACAAGAGACTTGGGTGACTCTCCAATATTGCTTCACATTAAATAAAGACAACAGCAAGCATTATCAGTGCTGCATTTCCATGCTCATTGTGCTCTGAGAGAAAATGGCCACAACCTGAGAGAATGGAATTGTCATCCTGGCTAAGCAATTAGTTTCTCATTTAATATTACTATTGTTGTGAATGCCCAGCATGTGCCTGGATGGCCGCAGCAGAGAGCAACAGCAGCATTTAAAATGGTTTTTTTTTGWTGTTGTTGTGATTCACACAGTTTGATCTTTAAAAGACTAGTGATGCAGTGAAATGAACAGTTTTCTGAATTATCTAACCAGCAACAGAATCACTCTATGCTGTTAACAGGACGAATTTAGATGTTGTTGCATTTTCACTCTTTTTTTTTTTCTTTTTAATGCAGTACTCTGTCAGGGGATCTAAAAATCTAGACAGAAGCCTGGTTTGTCTAAACAATTCGCCCTGCAGTTTTAAAAGTAAAGGTAAGCTTCTCACAGTTTAGTGCAAAATAAATCCATGCAATAACTGGTTTCAAAATACAGTATAAAGTTTAGGTGGCTTCTAACCAATGCCCTGACCACTAAAGGACTTCAGCTTCCACATGAGCACTCAGCACCTAAATCCACAAGTGTTCTCCACAGAAATCCCCACTTAAACTTTGGGCTTCCTTGGGTGATGATGAATAAAAGCGTCAGCATCTCTGCTTATCCTCTGTGGAGGTAGCACCTTGGCTCTGCTTCCTTCCAGCAAGAGCCTGGCAGGGCAGGCGGTGAGCTTGGCAGTGATTTAGCTCTGGTGTAGCAGCTGGGAGGTCACACTGCTTCAGTAGCCGCAGCGAGAAAGCAGTGCGGAGGCTGTGGTTCAAAGAGGTATCTTAGACTTAAGATGCTTCCCACTTGGTTTTCCAGAGTTGACACATTTCCATGGATAGCACACTCCCCTTGACTCAAGAAGGAGCAGGATGAGATTAACTGTAAGAAACTTGAGGCGATGTGCAATCAGAAACAGAAAGACAGGTGAAAATACGATCCCAACCCCAGATGCCAGTTTGATCTTTTTCCCCTGCATCACTTTTCTACTTGAATGTGTGGGGACATTGTATAAGATTAGCAGTTCCTGGCAGTTTCTCCAAAGTACTTGCCAAGGGCCAGATTTCTGACCTCTGTTGGGATGAACTGATGCTGCAAATCAGTGAATAGTATTTTAATATGCATTGAATAGTGTCTTAATATGTGTTTCAATATATATTGTTTCTTGTTACAAGACAAAGCCACCAAAGAGGGAGAGGGGCAAGGCAGCAAGGCTATATACATCTCAAAGACCAAAAAGAGGAAAAGGGAAATGGAGGTTAGGAGGAGACAGGAGAATAAAAGTAAAAATGAAACCAGTGCTGCCAGGAAGAGAATTAGTTACATGGCTCGTTATGGGAATTCCTTTCTCATTAGCCAGTTAACTTTAATACCATGTTACAGTTAGGGTCTGTTGCATGTAATAATTAGATTAATTTTAGAGTTTTGGGCAATATCTACACCTTCCTTCCTTCTCTGGTGAAGTTTCATTGTCGGCAATATTTTAAGAGCTGGAACTCCTACAAGAACATCACTGCCCATCTTAGATCCAGGGTTTTCTAGCACTCACAAATTAGAAGACTGTTCAAATTGACGTTTTTAGTTCAGCTCCTAACAGACATGAGGAATAAGAAGACAGTTTGCCAGAGACATGGAGATACCTGAAGATGGAGTGTCTCACCACACTATTTGGGCTGAGCACCAGGAAGGATATGTTGAACACAGTGAAAAAAGCAAAGGGACTATTGGAGGTAACATGGAGAAAAAGCAGAATGAAAAATAGGAGAGTCTTTTAAGTCTTCAGTAGCATTCTACCCATCCAACCTGACATGTCTGTTTCAAATTTAAAATATTTGGGACAAAAAATAAGGGGCTTGTCATTTCACTTCATTTGTTTTTTAAACATAGACAGGAAATTCTAGGCCCATCTCTGCCATCAGCCGAATAACACAGTCCCAGCTAAGGCCAGCTGAACAAGAAACCTACTCAGAGCTGGAGCCTCTGCTCCAGACTGTCTCTGCTAGAAGCAGCATTTTAAAAAAGTAAATGAAGATCAAGGAATTTGAAGCTGCCCAAGGCAGTTAATTTTTTTTTTTAAATGTACTACTTTTCATCTCCACACATGAAAACAGACCCATTAGTGATTATATCATGTACCGATATCTCTAAAGGGTACCRTGCACAACAAACTAGTTTGCTTTTGACCATATAAAGTCTACTTTAGCTAATTTAGTTCATTTTAGTTATTTTAGTTCATGTTAGGATACCAGACTTATGTGAAATATTATCATAGCAGGCATATGCTTTTCCTGAGCTAGATTTCAGTTGCTTTTATCTCTCTCCCTTTTTAAATAGTATTTACATAGCATTTAAATTAACTTCTGATCACTTCAGGTTTACCTCTGCTATTATGGATAATTCACTGTGATCAAAAATGAGGTTTCCATTGCAATTTTTTGAAAATAGCGGTGGTGTTTGCATGCGTACCTCAGCTACCTTGTTGTTAGCCTAACAGGAAGCTTCCACCACAGAGGTGGCTGCTGTGATTACATTTGATCAGCCGTAAAAGGGATTTCCCAGAACAAGGAATGGAAATGCTTTTATAGCCTTCTAGGTAATGTCAGGATTTTTTTGTTTTGTTAATATGAGCTTTTGCCAATCACTAACAGCATGATCCAAATCCCATCTGAAGGCAATGGAAAGTCTCCCATTGAGTTYGATGGCCTTTGGATCAGTCTCTAAGTGCATTTAAACTTAATGAGATGTTAATGTGAATTTTATGCTGCTCTGTATACGAATAGATTTTCCAAACTTTTTTTTCCACTAATGCAAAAAGAGTGATCTGCCTTTTTAAATTTTTAAATTTTATTTCCTTGCTACAATTGGTATGCACGCAGAAGGAGAATTTATGCAGCTCATTCCTTTCCATACCTTCTCCCCCCTGCAAACCTTTATCGGTGACAGACTGCAAACTGCAGAAAACATTACCCGCTCTCGCAGTAATCCAAATGAGAAGGAAATACCGTCCTCCCGGTTTGCCTCATTACTGTGTTAAAACTTCACTTTGAGGAAGGGCAAAATTAAGGCCTGACTACACACGCAAAAA
>JAYKAV010000415.1:30977-91763 GCA_035582835.1 Phoebastria nigripes | reverse complement strand
GGGGGGGGTGTCCGGCCGCTTCCTTCTCAGGTGGGGTTTTCGGGTGTTTTACCAGACGCGAGGAAGGCAGCGGGGGTGCGAGGCGAGAGGGTCTCGAGTCAGGGGTGGTGCGGGGGGGGGCTGGGGCCCCGCGCAGGTGTCACCGTGGGGGTAAGGTTTCTTGTTCAGTGCAAAAAGGGAATGATGCTTGTTTTGCCGCTCTTCACCGCTGTCACGCGAGTTGGACTTCCCCGAGGATGCAGGGACATCGCGTGACTCGCAGCGGCAAAAAGATTAACCCGTTCATTTCAGTAGCACGACCTGGTGGGTATGCATAAGATTGCAGGGTTGTATACCTATTGGACAAGTATTTCACATATGGATACATAGAAATTCTCAGGAGAGACAAATACAGCTTGTGGTAATGTCTCATTCACTCCGCAAAGAAAAAAAATCATTTGCTTCGGATCAGTGACATTGATGACCTAGCCAGGAACGCTCACTGAGTGTGGAAAATTGGAGAATCAGCACAACATCTATGGTAAGAAGTGATTTTGACCGCTGTGAGCAATTCCAATACTTCTCAGAAACTGTTATCACATCTTAAATCTAATCTTTTATAAATATTCGGAACACGGACAGAATTTAATGGCAACATTTTCATGGCCTTAGGCAGAAAGCGAGCTTTCTCTGGAACACACTCCTCTGCACCTTTAAAAATCTCAGCGAGAGACTCACCCCAAGCTGAAATACAAGCGAAGCCATGGCTCCAGGTAGGCTGGAGAAGGAGTGGCTGAAGTGACACATCCTCCCGAGGACAGCTGTCCCAGCAAGCAGGTGGGAAGTAGGCTTCAGGCTATGTGAGTTATTCCGGTTGCTCACAGCCTAAAAGCCTGCTGGCTTTTTTGAGCTACCTTGGATGTGGCACTGTGATGAGGCTCCAGGGTCTCAGACCCTTTGTCAGAGAGGAGGCAGCTTGTTTGACGGGGCTAACAGGGTGACGGTGACGTGCACATGAAAGGCAAGGATTACGCTGTGAACTGAAGCACAAGGAGAGAGAGATCTGCATCTGGCCACGATAGAGGGGTGTATCCAGCTATGTGATGGTATGAATGCATGTAGCCATGCACGAGAGAGACTCTGGGCATACGTTTAGACGCATGGAAAGAAGAGGGCTTTCTGTGGATTTATAGCCAGACCACGTGGCCTATTTTGGCAGGAGAGGTGGCAAGCTCCGGTCTAGGTATTTGACACCGCTGGGGTGGAATTAGCTGCAAAGTTTCACAGTTTATTAGTTTCCCCAAGGGCTCACTGAGGAAAAAAAGCGTTACCAGCAGAGATTACTTACAACAACCATTAATTATTTTCTCTCCTTTCCTTCAATATCTGCTTCTGTGGTAAAGGCCAATTATTTGACAGGCTGCAGAGTATAGATTCCCATTGCGTTGGTTGATAATTGAGGTATTTGTAAGTCAGTCTCAATTGTGTAAAATGTTTGGCATGCCTGACTTTTAAATACAAACTTTCCTCAAACAAGCGTCTTGAGAGGCCATTACAAACCCTCTTTTCCCAAAAAGCCTGAAGAGAGGCACACTGTCTCTATCTTTCTTTAAATGTCAGCAAACTAGTCCATTTATTACACATTTCAGATTCAGCATAACAGCTTCAGCATGATGTTGTATTTTAGGAGAGTGGCAATCTCTTAGATTGCTTGAAAACATGCTGTACTTCAGGGAAAAGAAAGAAAGATACACTCTGCATTAAAACCCAAAACAGAAAAAAACTTGCATTTACCAGAGAACTACTATATTATGCCCTTTGGCCAAGAATTTTCTGATCTAGCTGAAGTCTGAGTAGCCTTCAACATTAACCACTTGCAAAGCATACTGGAGTATGGCCATGGGTAGCCGTAGTAAACTTTAGATCTGCAATCCCATCCTCAAATAGATAATTTCTTCGATTGGCCAGTCGCGATAGCTCTATCAACTCGAACATTCATCCCACCCAGGTTGTACTGGTATCTGGTACATGGTGTACCAGGTGAACACCTGGTTCACCCATTAGAACATGAATCCCGTCAGCAACGCAGGAACAGCAATAGTGTGTCAGGAGAGCTGTAGCAGAAGACATCTTTTAGCTACACTTGCAAGCTGATCACCCCGGCTGTTAGGTACGGTTTGTTTACTCTGTGAATTCCCCCTTGTGCTTCCCCTCTTCACCCTCATCTGTGCTGAGCAAAATAAGTATATAAATGAAAAGGAACTCAGGCTGACAGACCACAAGTTCGCTGCCGAGGGAAGATTAGTTCCTAGACATGCAGAACAAGAAGACGTTACATTTTTTGTCATAGCTGCACTCAACGAGCAGAGATTATTTACAAGGTCCAGGGTTTAAGCGTGGCAGATGGATGCAGGCTAGCAGTTCCCACGAACAAAGATGCTGTTTCAAAGAAAAGGTGTGTTCCGCTTCTGGAAAAGAAATTTACCTCTCAGCAGGGACTGGCAACTCTAATCTTATTTACATTTCTCACAGCAGCAGTACGCATCTCTCATTCTCAGCCCTAACTCTCCCTGCCAGCTGAAGCTGTGCTATACAGATAGGTAGTAAATAATGTAGGATTGTGCAGATTGTCGTGAGGCCTTTTCCTTCTCTCTGTGCTGCAAACTCCTTTTCAGAAGCAACAGTTAAGCTGTCAGCAGAGCGGGATTACAAATCTGATACTCGGTACACTTTTGGACAGTTACAGCTTTCAGGCGTTTTCCGTGAATAGGCACCAATCATTTCACTGCCGCACTGGTGAGGTGCTTTGTTGGGTTAGTAATTTTTTAGACAGGGATCAGAGAAACAAGCACAGGAAGGTGAAAACAGATATCATTTGGTAGATTCATGTAAGGTACAACAAAAGCTAGGGCTGTAAGACAACTGCATTTTACTTCTAGGCTCTGAATTAAAGTCTTTCAACCTTATGTAAGGAATTTGCATTGTCAAAGCAAAATTCCTGAACATAAACACTTATTGCTGTAAATATTTAAAATTCTGCTCTGTGAAAGTACAGAAGAGACATATTAGCAAACATAGCTTTGTGTCTCATTATGACTTCTATACATAATGAAAATGTTAAAAGCAATACAGTTTCTTTTAAAATAATACTAGCACTTAGAGTATAATGGTGCACCCTTGAAGATGATGTTTTACAAACGTACAGCGTTCAGGCACTCATACTAATGCTTGTTGTAATAAAACAAAAACCTGTACTGCTAGAAATTCTCACTAACGCAATTCTACTTAGAGGGCTGGAAAAAGTTGCCTTTATATTATTATGTTCATTTTAACGTCAGTGTCATTCTTCATTCCTCTATTCATACAGTTTTATTAATAAACATATTTGTCTGTTAGGTGGAGATGAGCAAACGGCCCAGACTAAAAACCTACAAAGCTCCGGTGATCACACCTACAGTCAGTGCCTCTGAGCCGCTACCTCTGCTCGAGAGATTTCGGCTCACACCCTGCAGGCACTAATAAGGTCGGGAATCTCAAGCATAGTAATAAGAGAGGAGTGCTCAGGTTTTGAAGAGCCTTATGACTCTGGGGAGGGAGTTACAGCATTGCTGTGCAGTGGAAAATGACTAACCTTATTCCATAGGTCAGAGGCTGAAATTGCCGGGGCTTGCGTACATCGCAGAGCAACACTGCGCCCTGCCACCAGCCTGACACAGTGCCACCACCCACACCAGAGAAATCGACGTCGTCCTGTCCCACGGAGCTCCCTCTTGACGGTGTGGGGCTTTGAAGCAGAAACAACAAATGTCACAAGGCTCAGGATAAAAACCTGAGCTCTGGAAACAAAGTGCCTGCTTTTGGTTTTGATTAACAGCACAAACAGCAGTGTAGCAAGATACTAGCACAGAAGGTGGAGCTCTGGCTTGTGCTAATAGGGTAATACAGTTGCTCCTTAGCCCTAGCTAAAAAGGTTACAAGGATGGGGACAAAGAAGAGAAATGTCTTTAAAAAAAGAAAACAAACCAAAAGAGAACCTCTGAAAGCCTTGAAGTCAGAGATGATTAGAATTTGCGTGTTTTCTTCCCCCACTATAATGCAATCAGATCCACCTACTATCCATCATCTCAGCTACCTTACTTCCTTAACAGTTTAGCACGATATTTACAGAGAAACAAGAGGGGGAAAATGCCATGTCATCTTCCAACAAAAGAATCCATTTTGTGCTGGTTTTGCTGAACTAGAAGGTGTACATTTGGTTTTTGTTAAGTATTGTCATTAAATGTGTTTTCTAAAATAATGCGGATTATTTCCTGGAAAGGGATCACAAATCCTACAGCTTCCATAGTGAAAAAACCCCAAACAAGTGCAGCCTGTCTCTCCGCCATGTTTTTCAAAATAAATGTTCCCCTAAGACTCTGTGCAGAAGATGATAGTGGAGAGAATGTATCTTCTAATGTCTGATTGGTTACCACAGAGAAAATGTGAATTGCAATGAAAGTGAATCAAAGAAACCGTTTAAGGGCAACAGGTTTCTTTGTCCCCAGTGTCGTATATGAAATTATAACGTTAAAGTGGAAACGTGGCAGGTTGCAATAATTTTAACCGAAATTTTTGTCATCAACAGGAATCACATTCTCTTTTGCCAATAAGCTACTTCTTGGTTTACTGCACCTTTTCTTCGCACCCGTGCACCATGGATGAGTTCTCAAAACATTGCCTTACGCCTTTAATTATGGAATGCTATGGGTGGGAAACATTTTTTCCTCACCTGTCTCTGTGTATACATTTCTAAAAAAAGCGAATGACATCTGTACTCAGCTTTCACTTGGGCAACTCCTACTAAGTAATGACACCATCATTATGCCCAGGCCATGATGGGATCACATCCTTTCAGTCATTCCTTGAAGCTACCAACCACACACACAATCAAAGCCATCCAAAACCAACACCTTTCTACTTATTTTGGTTTTGTAATATGTGGGAGTTGTTCTAACTGCAGGTGTTCTCCCAACATCTGTGCAAAAATTAATATGTATTCACATAACTCTGGAGCTCCCTTAGAAACTACTTTAGTCATTGAGAAGCTTGAGCCTTGTCCATATTCAAGATTTTTTTTAAAAACATTATTACTAGATTCTTCCCTTTTCATATTATGAACTTTATAGTGCTATGAAGTTAGTGCTGAGATTAATGAAAATGCTACAGCATGAAGGACTTTTCACAGATGCACAGCTGGGGAAAAAAAGGAGCTACTGGCTGACAGCACAGAGCAGAAGTGTGAGAGAAATCAGTGAATACCAAATAGCACGAGCATGGTCCGAATCCAGCAGTGTGGAAGTTTTCATTACCTCAGAGTTCTGGCTTTTTTTTTTTCTTCTTATCATGTATCCTCTCATTTGTCAATCACCTCATGATCTTCTGACTGACAGGAGAAGTCAATCTCTGTACCACTATTCTGGATTATTTTATTATGGAGAATTATTTAATAACAGGGTATGTTTTATCTCTACCTTTCTCTGTTTTAGGTGATCTCAGTGAGAAGCTAGCAAGACCCGAAGGAACTTGAAGAAAATGCGTGGGTATGTGCAAAGGGAGAATGAAGGTAAGCTACAAATGCTCTTTCGAGGGATGTGAATGTATTAATTGCTTCCTTCTAAACACAAAATTGAGACATGACCATGATATCAGGATTAATGGATGTACACAATTTTTCAGGAGAGCGTGGGTGGTAGAAACAAGACTGTATTTTGATTTTCTGTAATAGAAAGCAAAATTACAAATGTAAGACAAAGAATGGTGTTCTAAAATCTGTTCTCTATAGACTGATGAAAACTCCAAAAGAAAAAATCCACACATTATTAAGCTGAATTATATTTCTATGACATGTTTGAGGTATGAATGAAGAATTTTGCAGCTAAGTTCTTGAATTCTGCAAGCATATGTTTCCCAATATGTCAGTGCTGCCTGGGCTCTCTGTGTCAGCTACTTTTCTTCTGAGGGTTGTCTCTGATCCTCTTCCTTTCCATTACCATTTGTCACCTGGTAGATAAAACTCTTGATTTCTGAGCTTGATAGGCTGCAGGTTCAATACCAAAGAGCCTGCTGGTCAATGTAGTGAACTTTGACAGGCTGAACAGCCACATTGTATTAGCTAAGGAGTGCTGGTTTGTTTTTCTCTAACCCAAAGGCAATCATTATAAATCTAAATGCATATATTTCTGGCCTGTAAGAACCGTAACACTGGTTAATAGGGATTTCCCCCCCCCGCCCCCCAGACTATTAATCAAAACTTGTCTTCTATCTTCAACACATTTTTCATCTTGGTTGGAGATTACAAGTACAGTAACTCAATGCTTGTGTTTCTGTAACTTAAAAATAACTTGTTCTATGCTTTCAAATGTAGAAAAGGCATTTGTTCTGTTTATACATGCTAAACATGCTAGAGTTTTAGATCTCAAATCACCTACAATTATCTCTGCTCTCTTCTGCACTCCTTTCCTCTGTCTAACCACCACACCGGTAGCAGGGCTGAGTGCATTCTTATGACATAATGGGTTTGGGTTTTCTAGTTTGCTGTCAGGAGAAATAAAACACAGAAGGAAAAACTGGGTACTGGAACGACTTTGGTAGAACTGTCTTGTACTTACTTCTATGGATTTTTTTTGTTTTTATGTGAAGAATTTGTGAAAATAATCGTGAAAATGAGAAATTACCTAATATATCATGACTCTGTGAAGGGCCCTCATTCAGGTCCTCTGAGATTCATTCCTTATTCCTTGTGATCCTGCTGGGCAGTGCATGTATTTCCATTTGCAGCTCTCCAAGGAGCACACGCTGCAAAACAATTACACAGGTAGCAATGACATCACTCTCAGATGAAAACAACCACCCATAATCTTACCTATTAATTTCATCAGACATTTCAGTCATCTTCTGATGTTTCCAAAGATTTAGCTAGAAACAATTTGAAATGGTAAGCAGAAAACATAGTGAGTTTAGTCACTGCATTTTTTTAAAGGCAAATAATATAAGGTTAAATTAAAAAGACAAAGGTTCAGCAGAAAAAAATTATGGCTAGTGGAAAAATATGAGAAATTTCTCCTTGACCAAGTCTTCTGGCTGTATTGCTACTGTGTGCCTGTGTACACATTTCCTAAAAGGACATTATTTCTTTGAGGCCTTGAATTTTTTTCTCCCAAGCAGCAGAACACTTGGGAAACTCCAACTAGGAGAGAATGCAACCGCACGTCTCCTCGGCAGCACTGCTACCGGGAGCACATTAAGCCCGTCCTTTGCTCTTTACAATTGCTTCCCACAGAATATCAAATCAACTTCAAGGTCTCAGCACTTATCTGCAGTGCTTAGATAGATACCAAAGGCTGTATCCAGAGTGGTGAGCACAAAGCCCATGGGAGCTTCCGTGTCCTGATAACATCCTGCCTTCACACCGGGGTAAGGTCAGGGCATGCAGAAAGCCCCACTTACCACTCTGTCTACGGTTCCATAGGAAAGAAACCTGCGTGTATGGAGGAGTAGAAAGCAGTTGCTTCAGATGAGACACAAAGCAAGGTAAGGGGTGTAGCTATACACAGACACAGGACTGGAATTCTTTCTGACAGGTATCTTATTCTGGAGCTAAAGAGCACAGAAATAACTCCCCCATAAACTAAGGAGCGTCACAAAAATTGCAGCCCAATACAAAAGACGTAATTCCATGCTATCTTTAACACAACCGCTGACACAGATACATGTTTATCAAAGAAAAAGGAAAAAAAAGAAGAGATGTATGACAACAAAATAGTCCATTTACTGTTCTTTTGGAAAAACTAAGTGATCAAACACTGCAGTTGAGAACACCTTACTCTGCAGTGTGCAGTGCTCATTATATTTCACACAGTTTTAAAATATTTTTTCATTATAGACTATATAACAGATTTCTTTTTATAGCTGCAGACTAATTATTCCTGATGTACTGAATACTACAATATTTTAATTAAAAATACTTAAGATTACTGGATAAGAGAAAGTGACAAGGACTTGTACTTTTGGGCTGTCACATTTTTAACACATTTTTAACTCCAAGAGGTAAGAAAGATAACACAGTTAAAAATGCATCTTAGAAAATATTCCTTTCTAAAATGCAATTTGGAAAATGTTTCAGATTCTGCACCTGCATTTTAAATGAGCTGACATCATTGTGACCCATAATATCCAAGTAATGAGATTCTTAATTCTACGAGAAGCACCACTAAAACCAGCCAAAGCTACCTGCGTGAATGAAAAAATATAATGTTGGACTTCTCAGCTTGTTTGTAATTTTTCTTTTGGTAGAATTTAAGRTAGCTCTGATTTTTAAGTGTGGACATTTTGTCTGCTGAATTGAATATCAAAGCTCAATGTAGGCAATTAAAACTGGACATATAGAAATGAAAATGCAACTGTGAGCTTGGAACAAAAAATTGCAATCAGAACAAAGCTTTGGGTTTTGAAAAGTTGTGTTTAACTTTAAAATACATTAACATAACTTCTGACATTAGTAAAAATCAGCAAAAGCCTGCAAGACTTGTAGTGTTTCACTCTCACCTATCTCCTTATCAATAAAAATGCAGGGAGGAGGTTTGTGACTATGTCATCTTTCCTACTAGCAGCTTTCAAAGTGATGTTTACAGCCCTCAGAATTTTTAAATCTTTACTTTTATTAATATGAAAAATGTATTTTTTCCCTTTTTGAAGACAGGCCTTTTTTTAAAAAACAAATTCAAACATTCAAATCCCACTAAAACCATTCTCTCTTTTTGCTAAGCCTGAGATCGCTATAGTCAGGTAAGACAGCTAATGTTTAAACACAAGGGTCAAAAGTTAAAACAGCAGAAGTCAAATACCAGAAGTCTGCCATTTTTTCAGGCGCAATTGAGATGATTAAAATACCAGTCCTCAGATTAGTACATGTTTTTTTCATGGCAAGATACCATCACGTTTTCAGTTATAAATTCTGTTTGTAGACAAGAATATAAAACAGCACTAAGGACAGAAATGCTGGTGATAGCTAACAATAGATTTCCATAACAATTTACTCAGTGAAAAACATTTCCTAGGAAGCTATTGCATAATTAGATTGAATAACAAAAATAGGCAGATATTTTATGCACAAGCCATAAGGGAATGGATAATATTATACAGCAAAGGTTTGGTTATTATCTTGTCTTTGCTAGATTTTTATTTTGACATATTTTAACAAGCACTACAACCTAGAGCTTTTTCTATTAAAATATAGTTTTATCAAAAATATTAAGTGAAGCACTCCTTGATTTCAGAAAATAGGATTGAAAATCTTGGGTTTTGTCATGAAATTAAAATGTTTACAACAGCTTTTGAGAACTTATTAACAAAAAAAGTAAGCACTCTGTAAGAGTGCTGTAAACTGTTAAAGTATTTTCATTAATACAATATTTTGATAAATAATTATGTCTAAATATACACAGAAATTCTAAAATTCCAGGGTAGGGAAGGTGAACAACATTTTTGTGAAAATGTGTTTGGTTAAGTAGAGGTGAGAATGATCAGCTAAAGAAAAAATTCAGACCCGTCTTCAGTAGGATTAACCACCTGCATCAAAAATTAAAAATAAATCCATATGCCCAGCTAATCCCTGGATTCTCATCTATGAGCTCTTTGTTTGTAAAATACATTAAATGATAATGGCAGCATCAGAATATATCAGTGCTGAATATATCAGTGTTTATCCAGGCACAATGTACACAAGGCAGATGTTGGATTGACCCCTGCTCAATGAAATCAGTTTGATGGTTTGGTTGTTCTTCTCTACACATTTGAAATGGCCATGAGGGAGAAAAACGTCAATGGTGTGCCTTTAAACTTCAGGAAAAGAGCTACCCACACACCTCCTTGGGAGGATACCAGACCCTATCTGAGACAACACCATGGCAACATTAGCTTAGAGCATGTCTCAGACTTCTGTAAATAGCAAAGATAAAAGAAAAAGAATCCGAGAAAAATGGGGTTATAACACTGTTTTCCAAATAGTACGCTAGTGCTTACTGTTTCAGGCAGGATTCAGGAAGAGAATATGGGAGATCATGATATCTTACAGATTTCCTCTCAAACTGAAATCAGTGACGGGTAGATAAACAGGGTCAGTGAAGGGGAGAGAAGAGAAAGGAAACAAAAGGAAAAAAAGTCTCAAAAACTCTACTAAGGAAAAAAACAGCACATACTACCAAAGCACTGCTGCTCAGTGTAACTTCAGGTATTACTGTTAAGAAAACAATGTTGGAGAATAACAGACAGGCTAGGGGAAGGAATAAAGCATGTCAAGAAAACAATCAGCAGACTAAGAAAGCAGCAGAGAGTATTAAAAAGGGCAAGGGAAGGAAAAGAGTGGATCAGATTGGCCTTTCGAGTTTGATGTAGCTTTGGGTGAATAGCACYGTGAGTGTGGAGTAGTGTACACAGCAGGCTTTGGGGCATTTCTAGGCTATCTATAGTTTGCCACAGCAATTTAATGTGGCATTCAAGAATAACCCTTTGAGGCAAAAGTATCACTATATGCCAGTTAAATTATCATAGGTCAGTGAGCACCAGAGAACTGACTACCGGTTTTCTATTCTTAACATAAAGGAAACATTTAATTCTCTGACTGCTTCTCCATTATTTGCCTTAGGTATAAGAAATATATCTTGTAATTGTTATTTGTTAAACTTTACCTCTATAAGTATACACAACATCATCAAGGTCAATAAATATAAGCAGTATGCTGTATACTTCTACTTCGCCTGAGAAAGGACCTTTCTCCAGAAGAGCAGGAAAGCATGCATCCAAAAAATGGCAAGTACAGGCTATCTACTGCTCTGATGATTTGTACCTCCTTCGAAAAAAAAAAATAGCGGTTCATTTTTTTTTTTTATTTAAGTGGTAAGTAAGAGGTAGCAGGAGAACRACCGTGAGCTCCACTGAGCAGTCAGTTGTTGCGTGGAATTAATATGGAAATTATGTTAAGGGGAAGCTGAAAGTATCAGAGAAGCTGTTTGAAGACATGTACAACTACAGAAGAGGGCTTTGTTTTCCAGATACGGTTTTATTTCCCTCTCTATCTATGCTTTTAGCAGATGGTGTTTGCTCCTTGAAGCTCCAGAGAGTCAAAGGTAAAAATAATGCCATACAGGAGTAGTGCTTCAGGGGAATTTTTAGAAGGTCGGTTTTTCCTACACCTATATCTTTCCTCATTTGTCTGAACTCACCGTGGGTTTTCAGTTGTTACCGGTACATTCCCATAACTGCCCTAATGCTCATATGGAATTAGCTTTAGGAAAACAGACCTAGAAAGTATTAGACCACTTCTGACAAGTGCACTGGTAGGTCTAGAGTGGGTTTTCAGGACTTTAGGAAGAAATCTGACTTGAAACCTCAGAGAGTAATTTAATTTCTGCTGCCCTTTCCTTACCTTCCCACTGTCTTACTGCAAAGCAGCAGTTCCATTGCCATTCTTGCTTTTTATTTTGATGTAAAACTTGTTGGAAAAAATGTTCTATTGCCTTTATTTCTTGCAAATAGATAGATGAAGAGTGTGGGTTATACTGAGTACGGTTTATTAGTGGTAGTTGAAACAAGTACAAACCAGAGAAAGGACAGAGAAACTAAAACAAATATGGTACAAGTACAGTTTCGTTACAGATCTTTTCTAATTTCTTTACAACAGAAGAATTTACGTCTTCCCCCACTCTTTTAGCGTTGTCTATGTTAGCATATTGCTTGCACTATGAATTAACACACAATACAATGATTATTCATTAAACATTAATTTAAAAAAATTCCATTGAATTATGTTTGTATTACTGCACCAGGAGTATCATAGAAAAGGCTATCTAAGTTTCCAGTAATAACAACTTACTGAATTTGGAAAACAGATCTATAAGTAGAAAAAGACTAGTCAGTGGAAGTCAGAGGAATGGCTCACAGGTCAGCAACATATGAGTGTGAAGGAGTTTATTGAACGCAATATTCTCAGCCAGAAGCATCCAAATAGCTGTCAGTCTCAGGTTTCTGCATCACTTTCTTCACTGTATTGCTGAACGAGCACTCAAGAATTTAGCAGCATAAGAAAGAGCTCTTTTACAGTCACAGAAACGTGACCCTTGGTTGAACACAGCATTCTGTCTTCTGAAGAAGTGGGAAACAATGTTTTTTTCAGAGCTTGTCGTCTCATTTCCCACTGTTTCTTTTCCAAGGGAAGCACAGTTTTCTTAATGACAATATAGAATGTAAGAGACACCACCATAAGGAGCAGAGCTATGCAAAGTGGGGTTTTGTTAAGCCTCCAAAATGTTTGCTTTAAACACCAACTTGGCCCCTTCCTTCATGGTACTGCAGTTAAAATGGGGAGAACATACACGTCTTCTCTCTGTTGCAGGAGCTCTGGAGGCCTCTGAAATCTTTATGTGCTTGGGGCTGCCTGTTCAACAGCTAGGTTTATAAAAAATGTGATCATTACTTCAGTGTAAGGGAATGTTGTTTCTATGAATCTTACTGATTTGGCAGGCTTCTTCATTACATTTTTGTCTAGAGATTAATCTACATCACTTGGAAGTCTGAGGCAACTTGGAGCTGGAGGGAGGGGTCAGAAGAGCCCTGCAAAGCCAGAGCCCTTTTCTACCCCTTCCTTTCTTCTGATGCTGATGAGTYCCCTGAAAAACACAAGTAATATTTTCACCTCAGTAAGGTTCAGAACATGCGTTTGCGGAGTGAGGCAAGAAACAGTTGCTCTCATAAGCTCCCAAACTTCAACCATTTGGTGTTTACGGGTGACAGAACATCAGCATTCTCCAGTGCTGTTTCCAAAATTAAACCTCTGGGAGTAAAATTTTAAATAGGACAAGCCTTTGGGGATACAAGCAACCATTCTTTAGCTTGGAGTTTCTGTTAATGGTGGAAGGTAGTTCATTCTCTCTCTCTTTTTCATACGTACACAGAGATATACATGGTTTTGTTAAATAAAAACAACAGCTACATTTTTGGAAAACACACAGGTGATATTCATTGTAAAATTCATTATTGAATGTGGGCTAAATTCTGTGTCCATTTAATATGCTTTGAGCCAGCAGTGCTGTGAGTGGGGGTGGTGGTTTCTAGGCATACTCCCAGGAGGTGTTAGGGTAAATGGGGGCTGCTCTACCTTGTGCCTATGATGGCGTGTCTCTTCCTTTGATATAAGTGGGTCTATCAGAGCACAGCTTACCTTTCTAATGTCAAGGAACAAGAATTATTTTAAGGTAATTATGCTAGAAATGTTTTTGACTTTCACACTGAATTTGCTGTATTCATACCAAAATAGAACTCTTCTTTCTCGCACCTTTCTGCCTTTGATTGTGCCATCATAGAATTGATGTAGTAGTATTACAAAAGGCGGAAACAAGGAATAGTAGACAAATGTCTAACTCACRAACTAATAAACATCCTGACTCACTAAAACTTAAGGCATATTCATTACTTCAAGCATGTTGAACAATTCAATTACTTGTTTTTTAAAGGATGCTGGATATTATGATCATTTTTATACCTTTCCACCTGCCCAATATACTCTCCTTGAACAGTTAAGTCTTTCAGGCCTGAGGCAGCTCAGGATCCAAGTGGGAGAAAAAAAATCTCACATATAATAATTCCAAACTTTTAAGTTCTACTCTCTGCTAAGGTCTTAAGAAGATTTATATAAAGCCTACAAGTTGTTCCCAGTTCAGGTCCTTGGCAGCGTACTTTAATTTTAAAGCTGCTCGKTTTTTTTGGTTTATCAGCTGGGCTGGGAGGGGGGAAATAGTGACTCACTTCTTAAACTCCTGCTTCTGCCTTTCTCTGTCGGAATTATACCCAGCTCTGCAGTCTTCTCAAGAGTCATCTGCTTCATTTCTTGACAAACCTTAGCCTTGCTTTCTCTCCGGCTAATCCCCTGTCTTTCTTCTTTCACATATCCCTAATGCTCTTAGGAACCCTTCCCAACCTCACAAATCTCGCTAAAAGGCAGAAGTAGCCCATAGTGAGGACCCTGTTTTCATATTCATCCTTATCGCCAAAAGTGCTAATCTCTGGAGCTACCATTGCACTGACAGAGCTATTAAGAGTCTTTGAGTGGAATTTTCACTTGTGAAAAAGTTTGTTTAAAAAAATATTTTAATAAAAATGTGTTTGAGAACATTTTAAAACACAAACTAGGAGAAACAGCTATAAAAGGGTAACGTTTTGAGCCACTGCTTTTCACTTTTCAATGCCTCCAACATAAGATTTCAGTAGTTTATTCCAAACTGATTTATATTGGAAAGATTATTGTTTATCAGTCAAGTTTTGGACTGTTTTTTTATTTTTACATATTTCCTTTCCTTCACTTGCCCATCTTTTTTGTCCTTCTCAACTTACAAAGTGCCAGCACAATCAAACTTCCAACTGGACGTCGCATGCATCTAATGGGAGAATTAAGGTGACCTCACATGGAAATGTGTGCTGCCACATAATAAGTCTTACTGTTGATACTACACAGTATTCTAGTTTTTGGGCATTAATACCGTCCTCTCTGGATTCAAGAGACACTCTCTGGATTCAAAAAGCACTTTAACAGATTGCCGTTAAAGGAGTTACCAGAGGGTGCTTTTCCCTTAGTTTTGCCGGGTATATCTTCTCCATATATCTTGGCATAAAAACTTCTGTGTTGCCACTCTTTCTCTGCTGGACTTTCATGCAAAGCACATTTAAAAAATCAGCAGCTGTTTTTTGTTTATTGCTATTTTAAACCTGGACCTTTTCTCTGACTCATTTTCCAGTATGGCCCAAGAAAGAGTGGCAGTGCCTCAGGCAGGGATGCAAGACTTTTCATATTGACTTGGCTGATAGAGAAAGTGCTCCCAAACACTTTCACAAAGGCTAGAAACTGAACTGGTCTTGTAGCTAGGACAGATATGGAAAACTGTATATTAAAATACTGTTTTGCAATATAAGTCATTAGCTAATAACTACTTCTATAGATATAGTCTATCATGCCAGAAGCCAAAGGCTTTTTGATCTACTGGCCAGCTCCTCTACAGTGTGATGCTGTGGGTTTCAGCATTCAGTCTCAGAAGTCAATAAATTCAGATGCAAAAATAATGCTTTCATTTTTAAGCTAATTACTGCCATAAAAAAATCTTTCAGAAGACTCAAGGAAAGCTGGTTTCCAGTCAGGACCCAAAATATACAATATTCTGGATTGAGTCGGGTGTCCTGAATGTTTGATGTATTGCTTCAGCATCACGTTTACCTCTTGTATCTTAAAGGAGTTGTGATCCAGAAATTTCCCTTTTTACCTCGGTATTTATTCTCCCGTAGTCTGTCAGACTCTGTTTACTTACAGCCACTTTTTCATGTATTATCCTCAGGTTAAGTGCTGTTTTTTTCTTTCAGAATATCATGCAGTTCAGTAGGTTGTCAGTTCTTGAAAAATAATTGTTCAATTGTCTGTTAACTGAGAGGGATTTCTATCTGTCAACATAGTAGACTTACTGGGATAGTGTGTTGACAATGTACTTTTGAAGTAATGCATGCTCTCAGTTTTTTGCGTTTGCCCCTTCTCAGCAGGCTGACTTTGTACTTGTTTACATCTAATTCTCCCTAGAAACTCTTTCCACAGAAAAGTGATATCTGACAAAGCATTTCCATGTCTAAAGAGATCATGAAACTGAGATAAGTGCAGGTGTGACAGCCACCATATTGCCAGATACTGGGAACAGAGCCAGGGTACTCCCAGGCTAAAAGCAACAATTTCTACAACTTTTACTGAAGTGTAAAGTTGCATATGCAGGACCGTTGCATAATTATATCCCTTGTGAACTGGGGACAGAGGTGAGTACATAACACTGTCATTTTAAGAGATGAAAAATCTCACCCCCTGTGTTTGATAATCTATTGCTAGCTCAGGATACTGAATGAGGGTGCCATAAGATATCATGCAGTCTGTCAGCCTGTTGGGCTGTATGAGCAGACTCCAAGAAGCTCTAAACCTTTTCACCTCCAAGTGCTCAGCAATTTAGAAAAAAATCATATTTCTCTGTTTAATAAAATACATTCATATCTGGACATGCATATATATTTTCCCCTTTCCTCATAAAAAATAAATTGGCCATTCTCTTTCAAGGGACATTAGTATGCTTTCTCCTGCTGCAAAAGGCTTGCTTCTCTCTTCCAGAACACTGCTTTCCTGGGGTTTTTTGATAAGCATTTTCTTAAAAGAATCCTATGATTTTCCTGTACCATGCCATGTTCCTCGTCACTCTCCTTAGAGCTACCAGGTAATACAACAGCATCCTTATTAAGATAAACAAGCAATATTAGAAAGAACTTTTCTCTAGTCATTTGAACACAAATGTTAATGCCTAGCTATTGCTAGCTGCCTGAAAGCCATATGATAAAATCTATACCACTAAAAATCAAAAAGTTATTCTAAAGTGCCAGCAGAATACTGTCAAAGCAATATGCTTTTAGTAGCCTGGGAACCTCAAAAGAAAAAAAAGAAAAAATTCTATTGAKTTTTGCAAGTTTATCAGACCAAAACCTTGTATCAGCATACGTACAATACACATCAGTACACAACTATCAAAACCATAGGATGCTTTAATGATGCTCATAGGCCCTGCTGGGTAGTTGACTCTCTCATTCTCTCTCTCTCTCTCAAGTTGTCTCATTTTTTTTGAAAAATGAAAGATACTACATCAACTCCAAGCATGACTGAGCAGAAATAGGTACCCTACACACATCGTGTGGGACATAAGCAGCTATGTTGTAGACAGGAAAATGAAGTAAATTAGATGACTTGAGATGGTAGTGATTTACAAGTTTCGCACRCAAGATTCTCTTACATGCTATAAAGGAAATATGCTTTGTTATACACTATGCCACTATTGTGTATCTGTGTGTATCTATAACACTATAAATTATTTAATGTGTTTAACACATAGTTAAAGCAACTTTCAGTTTGATTCCACTTTAAATATACCAGCATGGAGCTCAGAAATCTAAGTATTCAAACTGTGACACGCTGGGGAACAGAGATCCACACGTGATGGCAGCATGGGAGAGGTAAATTACAGAAACAGTGGCTGTTGCAATCTCTGAAGTTTCTATTTGGTCAACATCAATGTAGCAGAAGATCCATAACAAGCTGTCTTTTACCAATAGCAACATCCTTCACCTTTGCCTCCAGAAAAAGAACTATATCTGCTTAGCATTACAAAATTCATGGAGAAAGACTGCTTGTACCGCTTTCTGGAAGACTGATGTTGGATGCCCAGTCTGTCACATACCTGTCCATATTAGATACCTTGGAGAAAGGACTGTGTCTTCCCTGATGTTTTGCACTGCAGCAAGGTGATAATGGATGGAAAATTAAAACAGTAACAAACTTGGATGCAATATCTTAAAGTATCTTCTGTGCTGTGGAAAGGATTTTGAGATCTGCCAGATCAGAAGGTCTAAAAGAATCATTTTAATTTGGATAAGTACATCCTCACCAAACTGGAACTCCCAATAGGGATTGTTTTGGAAAAAAAAGAAAGAGGGAAAACACAAGCCTCCAGACAGGGCTAGCAAGAAGTAACTTTCCAAACACCCAGGAAAGAATAGTAGGATTGTTCAGTAGGAAACCTAGCATGGCAATAACTCCCCTAAACATAGCTGAGAAATAAGGATGGAGAAAAGTGCTGTCTCTCTCTCTGCAGTAGCAGTCAGAGCTAGCTTATCACTGACTCAGCTCAACTCAGGGAAGCACAGCACAGCATTACCCACCTTTCACTCTATGGGGAACTAGAAGTCTGCCACGGCAGGTTGCCTCCTTAAACACCCTGTGGTACGGTGCAACTCCACTCACGTTCCTACTCCCTGTGTCTTACAAATAAAAGAAAGAATCTAGTCCTGATCAAAATTCATCCTCAGCTGCTGTTTTTTTCTAAACATTTGCATGGTCTTTTTAGTGTTTGAAATGGTAGCCAGTCTTTGGTATCACTTTACAGACACAAGAGCTTTCCATCTTGCTTCAACAGCCTGTAGAGAATCAGTGTTTTATCACCAATGAGTTATATTTTAAGATAGGTCTACTCTAAGCAAATTTCCTAGTAAGGCATTCCATCTAGCTGTATCTTGTATAGTCAAATATGTATCCTATACAATGCTTTCGTCTAAGCATCTGTCTTTTCCTGGAAAGGACAAGGAATGTCTTTTTTGGTTGAGAATAGCCTCTGACGCAAAGTAACTAATTTGCAGACTCATGTTGCTGCACTACCTGACAGCTTTCTCCTGTTTTCTTCTGAAATGGCTTGACTTAAGAGGGACAAATGCCACTCGATAAAGTGGCAAACGGTTGTTTATAGGTGTCAGTTTCTACAGAAATGCTACCTCTTTTCCTCTGATTTTCTTTGCATGCTTTGGATAAAGAAGGGTTGATCAAAGGTCTGGCACAGCAATCATTTGTCATGCAGACAGACCTGATAACTCAGTACAAAAAAACGGTGGAGGCAATCAGGTTGTGGTTTGATAACAGAATTCTGAGAAAATGAGATTAATCGCTACAGCTTCCTTGACAGCAAAGCAGGTTTTGGACTTGCTCTTGTTTCTTCAGTGCTTGTGCTCATCTCTAACATTAAATACTAAAATTTAGATCTTTGGTTTTTAAAGAAAGACTTATTAATTGAAAAAAAMCCCCACATTCAAGTCAGAAACTATCAGTAGTGAATTACCTCTTTATCTAGCCGCCTTTATTTTAAAAGGGAATTCACTCTTTCATCTTTGGAGGCAAAAATGAAAGTTAATTTACTACCTGAATAAATTTAGGAGGTTTAATCTTTAATGACACATCAAATCATGATGTATGCAAAGATTTCATGGCAAGCTAAACTAGCCTTTTATCAAGAGAAAGACCTGTCTACAGAGCTACACTTAAAGCATAGGATTGATCTTACATGCTTTTTGTCAGGGGAAGAATACAGTCTTTTTTTACCAACTACCATGATAATGTCCTGCAGTTGACAGGCTAGTGGACAAAAACACAAACCTTACTACTTGGCTGAATTTGTTGGTCACTGTTTTCAGTTAATTCTACCTAAATAAAGGAACAGCTAAAAGCCCTCTTCGTTGTCGCTTTGATGATGGCTAGATCAACAGAAAGCCATCATTTAATAGGACTTCTTGAAGATATTTTTTGTCTATGCAATTTAAGGGATTTCCCAGGAGCCTGTTAAAAACCAACAGGGCAGCCCTTTGACTTCATTGCAGCTGGGCATCAGCCAGCTGGGGACAGAACCAGAAATAGCAGTGAGAAAGACATGAAGATGGCCAGAAAAGTACACTCAACCTGAGAAAGAAGACTGTAAAAAAATATTTTTATTAAAATGGAGAGTAGCTTTTACTGGGGAAAAGGAACTTCTGGTTTTGTTTCTTCTTCCCCCTTTCTTTCTAACTTCTACAGTGAGTACAGTCTGACCCTCTCTTGGGTCAGAAGAGGTAGAGCTAGATATATTCACAGACTGCATGCTTGCTATAGCTCAGAGACAGATGGCCACAAGGTACTGTCTAGGGTAATGACATGTTGTTTCCCTCCTCCTAATTAATTGTGAGGAGAAAAGTATGCATTCAGCATCAAATTCCTTCCACAGCACTTTTTTTGTTTGTTTGTTTTGGGACAAATTATAGAAAGTTTGCAGCCTCTGTGAAAGGAAAAGTCCAAAGACCTGTGTTTAACAAACATAAATTGTATTTTTCAGCAACACTGAGCTAATAGTTCCAGGCACCAAGGTTTCTAGGGCTTTCATGTCTCCAGCTCTCTTTGAGCTTTAACGAATGGATACAGAGCAGGGAGCCTGAGAAATAACTAATTTGGGAGCCTCTGAGCTTCAGACCTGGGCCAGGGAGAAAAGAAATGAGTTTCACAAGCTTCGCTGCGGAAATTCAGAGCTCCTTAGTAACAGCTGAACTTGGGGGATGCTTGAGTGCTACCACAGCCTCTCAGACTGTGGTCGTGGGTGGGACTGGGCTGCACTGGAGGGTACTTGCTCCATTTAAGAAGAACCAGGGGATGAAAACTGCCTGCAGGAAGCCATGTTAAGACAGAGGAGAGTCTCACACTTGATTCAGGGGGTGGTTGCCTGCCTTCATCCCACTTCTGCTCAGATTTCAATTTGGAAATCCAAAGGCCAAATGAACATTAAGCCTATCTAACATTAAGATGCTAAGTGAAGTCTGCCCAGGGTGTCTTTTAACATTTGGCCACCAAATGCCCACTGAGCTCTTTCAAAGCAATGTACAATTTGTCCCTAGATGAAGTGATTTTTAATACTGAACAAACACATATGGATTCCCCATCTTACGTTTCAGGCTGGGTTCCTACATACAGCACCCACACATTGATTTAAGCTTCCAGCCATAAGTAATTGCCAATACATGAAAATGCATTTCCTTTCATTGCCTTTATTTATTTATTTATGAAATGGCATTTGAAATCTCTTTATTTCCATTCCATTCCTTTCCTAAAGACACATTTATTTGATGGGAGACTAGTGGATGCAAAACCAGACCCAACAAATGTGACTGTTAGCTGCAGCTGATGTACTTATTTCTTAATCAGTACATGTTGGACCACCTATTCTTTAGCTCTTTAATATATTCTTCTCTTCACACTCTACCTGCATCACCTTCCTGGTTGGAATACACTCTTTTTTTTCTTTTTTCTTTTATTTTTTAAATAAGTTACAGTCTTTTCTGAGAACAGGCTAGGTGCTCTTTTTCTTAAAAATTATAACATGCATTTTGCAAAATACAGCAAAATACACTCAGTGAGGTGATTATATTACCAGAACACTAAGACTTATCAGGCAGCCCAGGTTACATACAAACATACATACAGAACTCTTCAAGCAAGGCAACGTACAAGTCTGCTTGTAAACTATTTTGGAAGGCAAACCTGCTTCTTTACTTCTTTCTTGATAGGTTTTTTTTGGCTTGAAAATCAGACTGATTGCCAACTAAATCTTTGTTGTGTAATGTAGCCAATAGTTTCATACAGCTTTATTCAATCTGTAAATTTTTGTAGAAAAGGTCCATTCTTTTGCATTAATAAAGATTCTGCTTAAGTTCTGCTTTACCACTGGGTGGTGCTCTCAACATACAGTAGACAGCCAATCCCTGAAACATGCTAATCTGCTCCTTCGTTACTCACAAGCAAAAGTCATCTCACATGAATGCCATCTATGAGGTTATAAAGGAAACTAAATGAAAATTACATTCCTCTCCCTATGGCAGCAAAGAGGGGTGGGGAGGGAAGGTTTTGTTGGATCAGCCTGACAGTCATTCCATAAGAAAGTGTATTTTGGGAATAAATATCCACCCCCGCCCTTCAAAAATGCATATATTTCTACTTAGAAGACATGAGATGATCAAGAACATTGTCTTCGTTTAAAGCCTTCCCAGACATTTCAAAGGCAGCTGGCCACCACTGCTGCACCTTGCATTTCTCCCTGGTGTCTGCAGCATATCAATTTGTATGCTCCTGCAGCCTGTAGAGCTGAGCAACCTTCTGCTCTGATACTTAGGCTATTTGTAATTTTTAGGGACTTGGGCTTTTTTTTTTTTGAGGGGGTGGGAGCATAAAAACTGGCAAAAAGAGTTTCCCTTTTAAAAATCTTGGGGACGTGCCTTATATGAAAAGCAGAGTTATGAGGGTAATAGAAGTTCTGCTATGCAAAGATTTTAAGTTTTTTACATTTGGTTTTGCTCTAGTACCAAGACAGACCCCCAATTTTGAAGTTATCTGAAGAACCCACCCACAGCTTTTAAAAAGCAAAAATAAAATAATTTTAGGTTGATTGAACCATTTCACTTCCAAGAAACCAAAATGTACACTGAGTTTTAACTGATACTCTGTAAACCAGTTTGAAAGGAAAGGTCTTTTTGACCAAAATACTTCTATTGTTATTGCCTTTAAAAGCAAACCAAAACACAATGTTTCAACAGCATTGGGAAAATACAGAAGAAATCATGGGAGAATGGATTTACTGTACTCTTTTAATATTTTTGTCAGCTGAAGAAGTACAAAGCATTATTAGGAAGTAAAGTTTAGTATACTTTTTGATAAAAAGTCTTTATTCTTTTAATGTATCATTTTATATTTATGCTGAGAAAAGTCTACTCTGAATTACTCTTTAGATGATACCAGATACGTAACCCCAGCATGGACACCGTTCAGTGTCTGTTTTGAGAGGGATGGATTAGGGATGGTAAGCTCCAGTCTAGCTCTTCACTTCATTTGCCTTTCATTTATTGTCAAGTCCTGCTCATCTGTGACCGTACAAGAGTACTATTGCAAAATCAATCTTTCCTGCAGCTTCAAAATACCTTCTTCACTGGTGAACTTATATTTGCACCTCAGAGATAGTAACAAGTGTTGTAGAATACTTCCGAGACCCAGGATATTTGTTTGCATATGTAAAATTTCTGCCTTGAATCAATACAGTTAATGATAAATCTTTGTTGACATTAGGTAACAAATTACATGTAACTGAAGGTTTTAAACAAGATTGTATGTACGTTTAATGACAGGAATGTGACAACTTTCTTTTTGTCCAATGTCTTTATCACAGTTTCTAGTGATACCGCATCAAGGCTTATTTTTAAAAGTTGCCATTTAATTTCAGCCTGACAACATAATGGCGTTCATAAAGCATCTCTCAGGGCTGCTGAATCAGCAGAGGCAACACTTGATATGATATGTATGCTGAAGCTTGAGGGTGCATAATAAACATGAGAGCTTCATGCCCTGAAAAATAATCACTGGGAACACAGCACATAAACTGCAAGCTACAAACATGTTTTCTTTTGGGCTATTTTCCCAAAACAGGCATCAGACAATAACATGGAATATAGTGTATTAAAGTGTTTATTACTTGAAGTTTAGATTTACTTTTAAGAATATATTTACACTCAGTTTCACAGTTTGTTTTTTTTCTTTTCCTCTTCCCCTCTATGTGATTTAATATAGCAGACTTGATTACGATGGAAAAAAAAACTCACCACATTTTCCTCTTTGACAGGAATATCATTCTCTTTCTAATGATGATTCTTCTCCTTACAGCACTTTCAGAGAAATTGTGCACATGGGACACAAAATGCTCTAAAGTAGCAACGAAGTCCTCAAAAACGCAAGCAGAAAATCACACAAGGTTACAGTGGGACACAAGCGATTCACAGTYCTTGTCCTAGCCTTCACGATGGTGTGAGTTTCCTCCTTCACAATGCTGCAGAGAACCTGCGAGTGCGTGCGTGTGCTCTGAGCCCTCTCTGGGGAGAGAGCACTGCCCGAGCTACCTTCACGATCATGAATCAGAATGTGTCTGACAGAAATAAGTCATTTTAACTGTCACTCATTTCTCATATTAAGCCACTAACATCTGAATAGCGGCCATCTTCTCATTTTATTTCCCTACTCTCCTTATCAGTATCACACCACCCGATCTTCTTATAGCTCCCATACCTGAAGCTTTCCTCTCCAAGACTCAATCTGCACACCTCTGCATTCCTTGTCAGATAACTTCCCATTCCCCTCTGATAAAAGTTACTTAATTCTTGCCTCTTCTTCGTTGTCCTTTGATTTTTAAGAGCTTGTGGTTGGGGGACCAGCACCCCTTAATAACCATTCAGTTGCATCTACACACAGAACCTAAATATGTGCGTATTCCTTCCTAATGGGTGGCTCTAACAATAGTTTGTCAGTCTATTACTCTTCACAAGAAGTATTTTATTGAAAAGAGGGTTGAGGAAAAGAAAAAACTAATTGTCTGTTGAACAACTCTGGAGTTGACCAGTAGGAAATAAAGGCAACAAAAAAGTATTAGAGGTATTGCTAGGGAGGAAGAAAGAGGCCACAAACAATCTGAATAAGCTTCTGTGTTATTTTTCTCGTGTTCACTAGACCATACCGACAAATGCTGTTCAAAGACTAAGGGTGAATTCATTTCCTGGGCAAACTATTGCCACTAGGATGGGCAGAAACATAGATTGCCTGACAACTGCAAGCACTCTCGTAACAGATGCAGCACAGAGAGGACAAGCTCTCTTTTGCAAGTAAGTAAAAAACCTAAATTAATTGAACAGAAACTAGTAAGGTAATTTTAGAGCTGTCCACATTTGCAACAACAAAACCCCCAGTAGAGTATAAATGTGTACACTGGGCCTTGCTGACAATGCTAGTCATGTCCTTCGCAGCCCTATTTCACACAGAACACCAATGATTTCTTCCACAGTGCATCCGTGCTAAGTCTAACACGCACGTAGGGAAATGCAACCTTCCCTTCCATTCCTCAGTCTTCCTGTTTCATTCTCTGCCACCTCCACATATGTATTCTGAATGTTTTACATGAGGCTTTGGCATGTAGTGGGTATCTATCATGCATCCCAAGGCACAAAGACTATTGACATCTCTGTTTTCAAAGCAGAAGCTTACACTGTTTAATCATTGTGCCTAGGCTTTTTAAAAAAAAGAGGACAGTGCTGGACCCTTTTCCTTCTAATCAACTCACTTTTACCTCAGTCAACCTCACAAACTGTTACTTGGTTATTTGACTTACTGAATCCCCAAAACGTACTGTTTTATTTGAGTGTGAAGCTTTGTGGACTGTCATAATTATTATGGTCTCAGTATAACTGTGTGTTCAGTTAGTCACTGAAAATCTATCTACACAAATGTTTGAAGAGGTATTTCCAGTGGGCTTGAAGGAAGAGGGCTAGCCAGCTTCTCTCAGTCTGAAGCTCCTTGAAGAGGCTAATTACCAACGTGGCTCACCTCAGTCAAAAGCCAGTAACGAGCTCTCCCATTTATATGTTTGTACTGGATTTTGTGAACGACAAGATTGAGGGTTTCACCCTTGATACCGAACTCTGAGACTCTTCACACTGAAAAACGCTCACCAAAGAGGAAGGAGGAGAGATAGTTTTTCTCTCTCACTGTTACAGGGAGTCAAACACAAGAGAAACACAGGAGATGATAGTCTAACAGGGAAATATGGATATTATCAAAGCAAAATGACACTTTTTTTTTTTTTTTTAAGTTAAGAAGTATGATAACTTTATCTCCTCCAGGAGAAAAATAAATGCATTTCAAGGTGAGAAATTAAATCCATCTATAAAAGCTCCACCATGGAGAGGCATTCTATAATAGGTGCCAAAAGATACAGTCTCTTGCATGACTAACAAATAAGTTGCCTAAAAAGGAGAGGGACATTTCCAATTATTTTAGTTCTCAATGAAAGTAGATCATGCAACATCACCTTTTATAAACATTTGTAACTGTTGTCTGTTTTGGATGTTGTAAATAAATTATGCTGCTTGCATTTTACCTTAGCCTGGCTAGAGATAAGAGAAATTTTAATGTAACTGAGTAGTAACAAGATACCTTCTATCTAAGACATCGATAAAACAGGCACCGGGATGCCTTAAAGTATTCTGGTTCCTCAGCACATTCTCCAGAGTATTCAAGAGTCACATAACCGATTCCTTTAGAAGCTGCACAGGGCAGGAGGAGAGATCATTTTACAAGGGTCAGGAGGAGAAGAAGGAGGAGAGAGGTCTTCCAGTTGCAGGTGGTAACCAAGGCGGCCCTCCAGCATGCAGCGAGATGCTGGGGAGTGTGCTGGAAACAACCTGCCCCAGGGTGCATGGCCAGCTCATCTCTCCAGTCTTTTCTGTTCATYATCATGCCCAGAACAGCACACAAAGTGAAAAGGAGACCATGATGTCATTTGATGAGAACTTACGAAAAAAGAACATAAACAACGACTGCCAAAACGTGGAAAATTGTGCATGTGAACACCAAAGAATTTGTGAGATTCTTGTGGCAGAGAGGACAGGAAGAAGTATAACAAAGAAACGAGCAAAAAATGCTGCTTGATTTTACCAGCCAAAATTGTTACTAGTTCTAACTGCTGCAAGACTAGGACTGTAAACTGAGCTACTCTTTATACCCGTAGTATATATACTGATATACCTAAGAGGAGCCTTGTGGTCTTATTAGCAGATGGCAGCTCAAAAAAGAGCTATGCTGTCTTCAAATCACAGCCACTGACTGACTGGAAACAGCAGYTGGAAAAGCAGAATAAATGCAACTTGCAATGTATGGGTGATTAAATGCCTTCACAGAGCTGAGATAAAAACTCGTACTTTTTTTTTTGACCTTTATGAAACAGCCACACTGTGGTGAAAGATAGCTTCATATCTTCTCAGACCAACAGATTAGCTTTATTTGCTCAAGAGAATATATTTACRTGCCAGTATAGAACAACAAGTATTGACAACAGCTGAACTAACACATGCAGCAAACTTTGGCAGCTGAAGGGCAAATAATTCATTAGCAAAGATGAATGGAAAAATTTTACTTTCTTGTTGTTGTTGTTGTTGCCAAATAATGCCAGCTGGTCATAACAATATTGTTYATGAAATTGGAGATTTTTCTTTACTAATTCAATTTTTTGTGTGTAATTCTTTTTAATGAGAAAGTTGGGGGACACACAATCAAAATAACCTTTTGCTATAAAAAGAAGAAAAGTAAGTTCCAAATGATTTCCAGTGGCAGCTCACAAAAAAGCTGATATTTTGGTTCTATCATGATATGAAAAAAATTTTTAAAAGGTACAAAAAAACCAAAATTCATTTAAGTCTATGAAGTACAGCCAGTAAAAATAGTTTTCTTCTGTGATTTTCTGCATTATCAAAAGTAAAAAGCATACTTAATCTAATAAAAGCTAGAAGGTACATGGCATAAAGCTTTTTTAAATCTAGCCTTCAGATACTGACAGGGGCCATTTTGTCTTGTCAAAGTGCAACTGGCYATGCATTTTGTGCAGCTTGAGAGAAATAAGGGAAAGCTTTACAATCATTTAGAAGTATCAAACAGTCCCAAGTATCTCTTGTGCTGTAGCTAAGGCCCTGAAAAGTACCATGAGGAATACTAAAGATGCAAGACTTCCCTTGATGCATGTTGTGGAATTAATCTATCACACATTGACTTTAGAGCTGGATGTGATTTTATCTGTATGAACACTGTGAAGGAATTTGGAGAGGCACTGACCCAAATCATAGGTCCAGTTGAGGTTTCTCAAGGCTTTGTTTATACCTGTACGCTAGGGCACCATGTGTCGTGCTGCTGGGTTTTAGTCCTTCGGCCGCCTGGACCGGGTGTTGGAACCTGCCTGTATGCTGTCACAGCTCCTCACCTGAGTTCCCATCTGTCCCAGCACATCATCATTGATGATGCCAGTAGAAACAGTGACAGAGTCAAAGCATGTCTCTTCCTGAACGGAAGAGACACCAGGAAGGTACAGCCACAGTTAGCAGCAGCCCATTTAATTGTACAGCTTTCTCATCCCACAAGRTTAACACTTTCTCTTACTGATTGGGACTCCTTATTTTGTTATGGCCTAACTGCACTGTAGCTGTATTAAAAGCCCACAATGTCACAAATCCAGTACTCTCTTTAGATTTATGTAACTTACAGGATTTTTCCCCCCTTGGAACTGAAAAATGTATTTAAAATGTTCTTAAGTTGCCCATTTGCAACAGATCACATATGTCGACTACTCCAAGCAGGCTTCTTGGACCAACTCTTTTTGGCTCATGCAGCTTTTTGGCTTTTTTGTAATTTTCAGATAACAACTATACTTTTCAAAGGCTTGGGTGATATAACTGTGAAAGATGTAAGCACACACTCAAGGAGCTGACGTGGCCTGAACRGGCAAAGCGTACACTGAACCCGAGCCTCCTGCATTTCATGAGACCATCCTGGGTGTGGGTTTCACTCTTTTGCCTGCCATACCTTGCCCATCAAGGGGAAGCACTATATGGCCCATGTGTTTCCATGGTAAGACAGAAATGCTACCAGACAGATACCTAAGGCTCTCTCAAGGCTTCTCTCCTTCTAGAAGGAATTGAAACTTCTAGGAGTGCAAAAGAGATTATAACATTGGCAGAAATTCCCCTTATCTCCTCTGTGAGAACACCACTTACATCAGCCTTTACCATAGGCAACACGTAAAGGGAAGGTGGCTGGTTTTTAAGGGCGGCATGAGCACAGCATCCAAACCAGCGGTAGCCTGGATCCTCCAGAGACTTACCAGCAAGGAACACTGGAGCAGGCTTAAGGTGTGGACTCCTCTTGAATATTAAGCATACTTGTCTTCACTTTGAAAACAATCAGTTCAGTGCAGAAACAAACCATATTGCCAGAGCCATAAGACTACTAGAATTTACATCCTATTTATTGCAATAGCCACAAATACCCTCAATATGAAGTGCAGCAGTTTTATTTCAAGATATTCTGAACACATTTGCTGCACTTCGAAAGTACCAATATTCTAAATCCCTGGCCATGCAAGGAAAAGAGACTTTTAGGTAGTTAAACTCCCCACATAAAAATCTCTAGTAGATTTGAATGGTATATTAGAGGCAATGTTACAGGTAGCAAAGCTTGTTAAAACATAAAAGTTTTTGCYTGAAAGGGAGCTCTGATGAAATATCCTTTCATCTTCAAATCAAAAGTAAATAAATATAAAAAAGGAAGTCGTAGTTTTTCAAGAACAGAATCATTAAAACAAGAGGGGTTTTGGACAATTTAAGGTACTTATTAGAACAACAGCATTAAGAAATCTGAGTTCCCTAGGTAGGTTTGGTAATTAACTTTTGTGACAATAGTCTAAAAATAACCTTCTGTTCTCACGTACCATTTAGATTTTGTTGAACTGACATTTTCTGGTGAGATACTGTTCTTTCAGAGCTTTCAGTTGGCGCTCTGAAATAGCTCTGTCAGACCCTGTATGTGTGGTTTAAAAAGCAAAGTATGCAGCGCTGAGCTATTGTTCAATTCTCTTTCCTGTGAAGCAGCTGCTGAATTTTTCCCCTTATTAATACTACAATCTGTGCAAGGGAAGTTGAAGGATTTGGTAGTGGTCCCTTTAGCATAACTCATATGCCATTCCTAACTTGGGGTGGGGGTGTACTTTTTTTAAAAGGCTGTAATATCCATGTAAGACAAGTAGAGTCACTGTGGAAAGACATAATGGCACTCTCTTCACGAGGCACCCTACAGCACTTCACTTTTGGTGCTGACTGTACCTGGGTGCCCCAGTCGCCAGTGACAGAGGAGGGGACCTTCCAGAGGGTGGCTCAGAGCCAGACCCTAATGCAAGCGCTTGTTATCGCTTGCCCTCCACTCACTGCAGTGGGAGTCAAGGGAAACAAGACAGATTACATTATCTGGCTTGCTAGGTACCTAAACTTGGATAGTGTGAATGCTAGCACTGTAAAAACAAAGGGGCAATTACTCTCTCCAAATGACCCTGGAGCTCCATACTGAGACTTTGGTAACACCTTGTGAAAGTCCAGTTTTTGTGACTGTCAAATTGTTCAGCACTGTTTTTAGGACAGGATGTAAGAGAGGCTAAACAAGTTTTTGATGTATATCTTCTGTGATGTAAACAAGCTTTCCCCTTGTTCTCTTTGATAAGAACAGAACAGTATTTTCATCCTTCCAAAAAGCCCCTCCACTTCTTCCTTCCCTGTCCTGATGGCTAACAGGTGCTAGTAAGAAACTTTTCTCCCTTGTCTCATATAACCAGTGTCTGAACCACTCCTTACCACTAAGTAGAGCTTCATCCTTGAGACCTTTGGGGTCCAAGTTTGTGTTAGGATGCTTGGCACAGTGAAAGCATACCAGCATACTTACATAGCAGTAAGATGCCTGAATGGTTTTGGGGTACATTGCAGAGCTTTTAGGACACTAGTCAGACTGAAATAAGTGAGTAAAACAAAAACAACGAAGAGCTCCCTCTTGGTCTCGTTTGACTTCATGGCAGTTTCTCGATTCTATTCAAACATCAGATTTTCAAGGAAAGTTGAATGAGAAGCATTTTCTTATTGCCTGTACAATTGTCTTAGAAGTCACGGCCTTGGATTTTGCCTTCCATGAATAGAATTATAACTTGGATGAAATGAGCTAAAAAGTGAGCTAAAGCTCACTTTAATAAGGCTTCTGTTGAGTGTGAATTCATCTGGAGGATTATCAATGCTAAAACCAGCTTCAAGCAGAGGACCAGCTCACATCTCGGATCCTGATTTCCAGGCTCAGAGTTCTCTCAACACAGCAGTCAAACATAGTGCCAGATATACCTTGGGGGTGCTTTTTGCTGGTCGTTAGGCTCATCCCTTTGCCTGCACCCACCTGACAAGGAATMAACTTTTCATCCAGCAGCAAAGCCAGCTTGAGTGTTCCTGCCTTCCCCATATTCCTCTGTTCCAGCTGCTCATTTCTACCTGTGCACCACTGTTTCTCTCTTCTGTGATTGTACAACAGTGTTTTGCTGCTGGGAAGAATACACTGAGCTACACTCTCAACATAACTGCAAAAAGCACAGTGTTAACCACAGTATTTGGTCTTGACAGTATGCAAACAAATTACTGTCAATGAATATTCTTCCTCCAACTAGCTGTTAAAAGGGACAGATTTYTGAACTCTTTAGGTTAAACCTCACTGTGCGTTAGGCAACATGTACAGTGAAAATTAGTTTTATGTAACACGCACAAGAAAAATAACCAAAGTTGGTCACTAACTCTGTTTAGACRTTATTTGTGCAGGCAAACAAATGTGGAGATGAAGAAAATCTGGAAGAGAGCACCCCAAAGCCTGCTTGCTGGAATCAGGGAAAGGTGTTTCTCATTCCTAATCAACTTGTAATGCTTACTAGATGCTGTACTATTTGATAATTCAATGATTATAAAGTGTTAGACTGAGATTTTCAAAGCTATGTTTGAGACTCAAGTGTTCAGTTCCCACAAAGGTGAAAGATGGAAGTAGTCAACCTTTGATGATTACAGCAGCATAAGCGGTCAAAGAGGCCTGTGAATGGAGAGAGCAAGGCATTGGCAGGCAATGGAGTATGACTGACAATACAACAGTGACAATAGTAATATTGATATAATTTACCAGAGGTAATTTGCTGGAAGGTGTCAACATTTAATCCAACAAACACTATAGAAACAAGGATTCTTTATGAAGAGGCTGCACACCCATTCCTAATTGGATTCACCGTTGGCTTAATTGTCAAGAGCAGAATTTGCTTGGTAATTATTTTAAATTTGGAATTCAGCTATATGTCAGGTTGCTTAAACATTTATGATACACTTCTTCAGGTGGTAAAGCCTGAAGTAGACTTGGATGGGAACTGAATTATTAAATACTGAAGTAAGTGTTCCTGTATAACAAATAAGTGTTTTCATAAAGTGATCGCTATTTTCATGAGGCTTATCCATTAGAAATATTTATATATGCTTTCCAATTTATATACAGATCGGGCCGCAATGTAGGTCAAGCTTGATATGTAGTTCCTTTGTTAAAAATTTTTTATAGGTAAACAAGAGTAGGTCCAAGTCTTTCCTCATTGATTACTCGCTGCCTTTGGTGGGCTCCGATCTGGAGTGCGAGCCGTAACCCCCAGCTGCCTGGTGCGCCCTGCAGCTGTTTCTCAGCCTTGAGTTTTCTCAGTAACGATGATCTGATGCTTTTTGCGTGAAACACAGGTCTTCCGTGCAAAAGCGCTGCTTGCCACTGGATGGGGCTCTCAACACACAATTGACGTTCCCCCAAACCCGCCAGGTTCACGTCAGCGCTTCCCTACGTCCAGGCTGCGCAGCGCTCGGCGATGTGCGTCTGGTAGGCTGAGGGAGGAGGGAGCAGAATCCACTTCTGCAAGCACGTAAAAACACTGCAGGAAGAGAGCTGCTCACCTCATACCTACTAATATTTAGGAAGTTAACATGAGGTCTCAACAGGCAGAAGAACAACAAATAGCTCAGAAGTAAGGGATGTTGTAATTCTGTTCCTTCATTTTTTTTTTTTTTTTCCTTTTTAAATATATATTTCATTTTAGGTATTTGTATAGTTCTTAAAACCGTAATACCCGAAACCCATATGGCTTTTATTTTATCTCTAGAAGTAGGGAGATACGCTTACTCCCATTTTACAGTTGCTGAACAGACACACAAAGAGAGCTTTTTGGTAAAGGTCACAGAGGAAGTTCATAATAGAAAAGCAAACAGTGTGAGCCTGCCGGGCACCAGCCTCATGTTCATACCATTGAAACACCCTCATTCTTAATGGTCTTCTAAGTATTAATCTCCTGCATTAAAAGAAGTCCTCTTTGCCCCTGCTGTTGAACACCACTCATGTTCACTGTTTATTAAAAATAAATAAGTTGCAATTCCAGTTTGACCATATAATACTGTACGTGGAATAACTCAAAGCTGCAAATTCTCCAAATATGCTGTTCAATATACTGTGCAGGTTGAAGCTTGTGAGGGAGGAATAAACACACGAGGGAGCTGCATGGCCTATGATGGCTTCTAACTTTAATAGGAGCAAATAGAAAGGCAGCAGAAACAATTCTGCTCTGATGCACTTTTTACCTGTGGCACTTCTATTTCTCCTACTTTTGCTATGAACTAATATGGAGGAGCTTATTTTAGTAATTTTCTGATGAGGGTTAGGGATCTGTGGTTCCTCACCCCCCCCGCCCCAATCAATTTTTTTTTTTCATACRGTCATTCTTCAACCTCAGTCTCCACTCATTTTTTCCTCATATAGCCTTGCCCATTTTCTGATACAGCAGGTTTAACACTACTAGGTAGGATGCCACACACTCATTCTCTTTTATATTGTTAAAATTTCACTTCTATCTCTGTTGTCATCTCTGAATCTTCTTCCTTTCCCACGCCTCTGCCTTAAACTGCTGCCATTTTGGAGAAAAAAGAAAAGCAAAAAAAATCTCATTTCATTAAACCTAGAAATTAAAATTCTTTCCTGAAAACTTGTCTAATTAAAAACTGGAGTCAAATGGAAGACAGCTGGGTATAAGCTTTTTCCTAGCTCTCCATGGAGTTGATTTCACCTTGTGACTGCTCAGTAGATTTCTGTTTTCCCATTCTGCATCTTTAAAATGCACTATCCCCTCACCACCAGTGTTGTCTTCCTTTCTAATCTGTCCCACCATAAAGAAACTTCCTGTGACAGATCTAGGTACTATAGAAAGTCAGTATACTTTGGGGCTGGAAAAGCAAAACCCCAAACCCTACATATTCATAGCAATTAGGAGCCTGAAGATAACCTGTCAGGACAGAAATATTTCCTGAGAGAAAAATTCAAGAGTCAAGGGTAATGACTGCTGTTGGAGAGCCAAGAGACCCACTGGCAGACTGGAGAAGATAGCCAGTATTTGCTTTACAAGGAAAGAAAAGAAACTAGAAAGAGCTTCAGCTTCCAAAATTGTTTTAGGTTTACTTATACCTTCCAGCAATTCAGCTTCAACAACCAAAACACATTCGCTCTGGGAAAATACCATCATTCCAGTTCATGGAAATGGACTGCCCAAGACCCAAGGGCACCCTGGGCATCCACAGCCACACCGCAGCAGAGCTGCCAGCGCACCGTGTTGTTAAGAGACAAACACAGGGACTAGGTCTTCCCAGCCAAGGAAAACGCTTGGTAGCTGAACCGCGGTTAGCCAACAGTGCTGATGAGCAACATCGTCAACCACAGTTAGGCACTCCCCCTCCCAGTTCTTGAGTGTTGTGGAAATTACTTCTGTGGTCATAGACCCATTGCTTTCGGCAGTGGTTAATATAATCCCTTACAATATAATCCCTTCCACAAACCTTCTTGGCTCCTTCATGAAGCAAGCTAGATTTTTCTGGTCTGCTTAAATTCTTCTTAGAAGCCTCATACAGAAGCTCGCTGTGGCTTGAAACTTATTTCTGATGTTCAAACTGAACTTACGAATGGCCGTTGTATAGGCAGTGTCTTGTACCAATTTTGCCTCAGCATGGACACCTGTTAATAACTTACCATTAGTTAAACAGCTTCCCTTTAGCCTAAACTTACTGCTTTCTTGCCTAGCACAATGTCATTACTCAATTTCTCTGCTAATCCCCAGTAGGTCCAAGTTGGTTAAAATTTGCCACATCACTGAAGTCTTTGATACAGTGCAAAGACTCTTTGAAACAATCACTGCTGGATCATAGGTAATATGAAATTAGTTGCACAAAACCTACTTCTGGTCAATCCAATATTCTAATTAACCCATTTCCAAGGAGTTCTTTCTTTAGCTCTTTTTTTCCCCCAGAAGTGCTGCATACTATTGATACCAGAATAGCAGTCAGGTATTTGGCCAGACTTATTTCCCCTTTCTTAAAGGTAGCTACTACATTTGCTATTTTCCAGCAGTACAGTACCACTCTGACTCAGATTTGTTGAAAGCCCTCCTGCCAGCTTTGTGTGCCAGCTCCTTCAGGTTTCTGTGGTAGAGATTACCCGATACATCCCTACTACATGCAGTGTGTGAACCTCTGAATTTTGCTTCTTCCTCAGGCTGATCATTTCCATTTCCACACCCTCCTTTTAGCTAGCCGTCCTGCCTTATCAAAACATCCTCTTACGGAAAACCAAGCCAATATTTTTGCTTGTTTATAGGAAGTAGTCACTGGGCTCAAGTTAGGGACTGTCCTCACTGCATACAACATTTCCCCCCTTCACTCTTAAAAAGCTACAGCGTTCCAGGCCTGTTATGACTTCTTTTCTTTTAATTAGCAATAGAATGGTGAAAGTTCCTTGTAAAAGGGAATATTGGATTTCTGAAGGTTTTGAGTAGTGTTGCCTAGCTGTAAATATAAATAAATAAATGCTCACACGCTAGTCACTGAAAAATAATTAGATCAAATAGCTTTTTCAGCCACATCGAAACTCTGCCGTGACTTGTGTCAGTGGATCACGTACGCTGCTCAACAGASCAGAATTTGACATCTGAAGGATGCATTTTAGTGGCAGAGTGTTTGGAATAGTTCAATTAAGAACAGTACTTTCCAAGGATACAACCGCTCAGTGTAATGATTTCATCTGTTTCCTTGGGGGAATTATGTGATGAATCCACACAGAGCATCTGATTGCATTTACCACCTGCAGGTGTTTTTAAAGTCCTTTCTTGGTTTTAGGAACTTTAGAGCTTCACATACCCAATGGGTCTGATTATGGGTTTTAGAAAGGGTAGTAAATTATTTCTTATGTATGGGTATTACTATACCGAAGTCTATTGGTATATCAATTGGCCTATCAATTTTGTACATAGTTTACTATAGAGCCCTACCAATAGAGAAATATATTTCTACTGTGGATGTATTATTATAAGAGAACGCTGAGTTTCTAAATGAGCCCAAACCTACTTTTTAAATAGAGTCTGTGGAACCAGCCGTATGGTAATAAACCTCTCTGCAGAATATTTTGGGCTCTCTAAGGATTCCGTAACACATTGTGAAAGAGGTTTATCTGCACTTGTGCATCATGTCTGCTCACATTTAAGTGAAGGAAGATCTTTCCTTGGTACTACAAGATACGTTTCCATCTGTTACCGCGCAATCAAACCATTATATATTATGCAGTCAAGAAGTAGAGCCCCATTCCAACATTTTACACTTTTACATTAGGCTATAGTCTTTGAGCACAAGTATTCCCTCAGTTTTAAGATCTGTGACTTAACTTGTTTACTTAGGAGACCTCTGCTTAGTTAAAGAAGAAAGAATACAAGAACGACAAACTCTCATGGACTTGTTATTTTAATAATCATTAGGATGTCTTGCGTGCCTACAAACTAAGACAAATACTTGCAAACTAAGCCACTGATTAAATCCCTGCAGGTGCTGTAGTAGGAAACTTTTTTTGCAGACTTCTGCACAGCCTGTAGAAGTAGCTGAACAGGTCTTCACAAGAAAAAACGAGTACTCTTTTGAACACTATCCTCCTTTTATTTTGACTTCTTTCAGACAGTATCCCTATGATTGAGCAGGTTGTAAAAATGCAACCACAAAGCAGCACAGAAACATCTAGGCAGTCTGAACATTACAGAACTTTTCTAGATCATCAGTCTGGCAATGTTTTAGAGCCCTCTAGGGAACTTCAAGTACTGTAATCCTCCAAAGGCAGAACAGGTCTCTCCTAAGGATGGCATCTATGTTAGAGCACTTTTAAAAGAAATGCTTATAAACTTGAGCATTATGAAATAATGCAGGAGAAGAACTGTGATGAGCAGTCTATATCCCCCTTAAGCTGTTTATTGTAAGAGAGGCACTAAAATAGCTGCGACTATGGTTTGCTCTGCTACTAAGCAATGAATGCAGTTCTTGATTTGCTAGATTCTGCAAATATGAATCCTCAAATTACCAACTAAGCTTTATTCCATTTTTCTAAAAAGAGCAATTTTGACAGAATATTTCTACCCGTCAGACTTTCAAAGTATCACTCATGCAGGAGTGTACTAGGTACTTCACAAAAATTACAATTACTAAAAGTCTCCTTTAATCATGCTTTTATAATGGATTACCTCATATAGTATATTTTCAGTAGTTATTGCATTACATGTTGAAGATGTTTAGGTATTTCAACTAATTCTTTGTTCTCATTCAGGAGTATGGCAAAGAGTGGAAGTGAGAAAAGTGGGCTTATGTGTCTCTCCCCTCTCCGTAACACAGACAGAGCTACAGGAAACCTGCACCTTGATATAGGCATCCGCCTGACTCACACAAACATGTTCCAACTTCTTAAGTGCAGTCAGTCAGCCTGCATGCAGTAAACCCCTATGTAAGTGTGGGACAAGCCTGTTCTGACACCAGGGGAGAAAAACCCACTCTGAAAACTGAACGGGAATGAGAGTAGGTTACTGCATATCCCACCAGGGATTCTCCATGTACTTTAAATCACCTTTTCCCTTTCATGTCTGTTTTCTCTCAGCTGTGTGTCACAGAGGAGCACCTATAGGGCCATTGGCTTCCTCTCTTGGATGGGAGTATTAAAAAGAACAGGGAAATCTGTTCCAGCTCTCTCTCCACATTCCTCTCTAAATCTGGTTAATTGTATTAGTGTGTAAACTGGAGATGGTTTTGTTTTACTGAAAACAAAGGTGAGCAGATTCTGCATGGAGGTATGATATCTGCTACATCAACAAACAAACTGCTTTAACGACTTCATGGCTACATTCATATTTCATTTTCTTTATGTCATGATATATCTCAGAGGGATGAGCCACTCCAGTCACAGGAACTAGACATCAGCTTGGCTCCAACTCCTTTTTCTAGCGGCCTGTGAGGCTACGGTGGTACCTCCAAGCCTTAAGGTGCAGGTCATGTGCCTGTGAAACACAAGTGTCTCAAGTCCCATGCCCCCAGCCATGGGCACAGAAATGGCAGCTTGTAGCTGTCAGTTCAAAAAAAACCAAAACCAAAACCAAAACCAAAAAACCCACAGGCATGTTAGGAGCCTCTTAGGGCAACGTATGAAGCCTGGCAGCTTTTCACTGTCTTCTCCAAAGCAGAGTTTGGAGTCTGGTCTTGACAGACTGACACAGCTCTTGAGAGAGATTGAGGATGACAAAATACAGATATCTGCATCCGATTTTAAACACAAAAAGTGGTCTAGAATGACAGTGGAGAGAAAGAGGACCTTTTAGAACATGATTTACATCATCCTAAAGATGTGGGGGTTGCTGACTAAAAAAGGAGCTAAGGATGACCTATGTTCAGAGGCACACAAAACACTGTAGTTGTCTAAAGTTAGTGAAGACTAATCCCCCTTCATTTCTTATACTTTTATGAAAGCTGGGGGCTAAACTGAGGAGATATACCCAAGCTGACTTTCCCACAGATAGAAAAGCAGCAGCATAAGGTCAACAGTCATCGACTGATGAATTGAAAGCCTGGGTTATGGCCAGGGTTCACTACTACTTCTGCTACAGTGTACACTTACAACGAGTGTACACTTACAACGAGTAGCCCCAGTCTCAGCAGTCAAACTTACTTTTTTTTCTTTTTAAAGAAAAGTCAAATTGGGAATATAATACACTAATCACACTTCTCCCCTCAAATTATTTTCAGTAGCACTCAGACCTTTAATCATGATCTATAAGAACTACAGGACCATAAAATGCTTTCTACTTACTGAGCTGTGTCAAGTTATGTTTATTTTATTTTTATATTTCCCAAGAGGTGCTATAGTGGGTTATTATCTCCTTCTATAGCAGTAGCCGATTTGTCCAGTGCTAATTCCAGTTTCTACAGTCCAATAGCTATGACTACATAAGCTAAGTAGTTTCAGAATAAAGTTAACTATTAAAATGCAGCTCATCTTATGTCATAAAGATAATGGGACAGAATTCAATCTTGGTTCTTTATTTCCACACAATGTATTCTATATTTCTAAAATTCTTATTCTTGCCCTGACCTAGCTTGCTGCATGGAACCAATCTATATATGAGCCATAAAACGTATCAATTTGTCTATAAAATGAGCAAGATATTCTTAAACTTTTTTCCTCCCTAAGCGAGATAATCTCATGTATCTAAATAAATATCCTCCATGTAATAGAGGCTGAATTAGAAAGCTTAATAACGCTACCTTAGGACAACATATTAAATGTATTAGCCAAGTGATTCAAAGTTCTTACCACCCCACTCTGTATTCAAAATTCATCTTTCTTCATGAGGCTTCACATATTCTTAAGTAACAATTTTTAGCCCGAGTTTCCTCCAAAACTGAAATTCTCTTAGATCCTCATTCCAGACTCTTGTTTCACCTGCTCACATACAGGTGTGTGTTCCTCTTAAGTGAGTGCTAATAAACAGATTTGCTCGAATTGTAAGATGAAGTCGATGCAAGAGGTTCAACTGGTTCCTAGAATTTAGCACAGAATTATGCGCAGACACATATAAACAAAGTCAGCTCATGCACAATATCAAGGCCTTAAAATGTATACATTTCTGGAAAGAACAACATTTGTTTAAAAGGCTAATAAAAGTAACAGTTTAAACTCTCAACCACAAAAGGTTTTACATTGCACATGGTAACAGTATAAACAGGCAATAAAATATATGAAGGGCAAAAGATAATTGGAAGTTGTGATACTTTTTTGTTGTCTTGTGGTGGCATTGGTCTGAGACAGGAAGAGGGAACCCAGCGCTAGGTGACACCAGCCTTCACAAAAAGCGTCCTTGTTGGAAAACACTTTCAAGGCCCTGCTACACTTTAACATATTTCAAATAGAAAACCCTCCCAAAATGCACACAATGCTTTGTTTAATCTGTCCATCTCAGATGACAGATGAGAGAAGCACCCCTACATCACAGTTCACCTTTTTCAACAACCCACCATGGCTTAACAGTAAAGGAAGAATAATGTGTGTTCAACAAAACTTAAGGTCAAACATTTAGATAAGGATTAGGAAAGAAGTTTACAAGCAAAGATACATATAAAAGCACTTTCACAGTACATTTTGTGTACTCTCACCTGTGAGAGGCCATCAGAGAAGGAAAGGAAATCTGCAACTTCTGTCCTTATTATTATACGTAATCTGCTGGATGAATATAATATGCAGGCTATTGAAAACATTATTAATGGCTTGGGTTTCTCCAGAGTTTACGCCCAAACTTTTCTGTCCCTGCCTATACTCTTCATTTTTGTTACCAACACATCCTTGAGAACATGAAACGTGATTCCAGCTACATGCATATTTTGTGAAGCTCAGCATCTTCAGTACATTATCAGTTTTCTGCAATAGCTACACATGACAATACACGATGCATTTTGTGACATAGCATTTTCTCCAACCCCCTTCCCAAACAGGCACTGCAATTTTTAGGGGTCTGTTGTCAGACACAGTGAAAGGAATTAGCTATTCTGAGCTATTTGTTACTTATACACTTAAGTTGTTTTTCCCCAATTGTTTAGTGTGAAGACTTTTTCAGAGTCCTCCTGAATTTTTTGACTGACATGAAATTATTTTCCTCTAGATCATGCAAAACAGATAGAAGGTGTGATATATTGCAACACCAGGGGAAATAAATTGAATTTCATTCCTTTCACCCCCTATTTCTCCTTGTAATCTCATCACAGCCAACCATAATAGTAAAATTTTATTTCATGGGGAATTAAACATGAGCTATTTTACACAAAGAACAATCTAAGCTGAAGAACTTGCCAGCATTACCTGAAGTCTGGAGTGGCTGAATTTCTTTGATGGTTCAAGTAATAGTACGGAACTATTATTGTGAGTGCCCAAATGATTAAAAGCTTGTTTCAACTACATTTAAAGCCGTGATAGTCAAACCACTTCCTTTAAAGTGGTCCCAAAATCTGTGGTACAATTTCAATTAGTAGGGATAAGCCTGACCAGTTAAGGAGTGACCCAAAYGAAGCTTTAGCAGAAATTTAAAAAATAAATCATGCTTTTTTTTTTTTTTTTTTTTTAAGTTAAAGAATTTCTGAAATTATCTGCTCAGTATTCACCATTGTATTTCTTAATATCTGGGTATACACTGCATGACAGTAGGTAATGGTACAGTACATCACAACAAAGAAATTAATCACTAAGTAAAAGAGTACCAATAGACACAAGTGAAACACAAACAAGACGTTATTGCAGTTTGTGTGTTTATAAGCTTGTGTAGCCTATGAAATCAGTTCATATCTTTTATCATGAAAACTGACTTCTAATAGTGTTGGATATGACAGAACATGTGTGATTGTGAATCAACACCTCAGAATGGAAACAAGTAACTACCACTTCTCCCTCAGATTCTTGCTTCAGAGCTTATAGGTCTCCCTAAAAGATTGCCATTTTAAGCAACTAAAAAAGCTAGGGTAAATCTAACAGCACTATTTGTATATTTAAAATTTAGTAATCTATCTCCTCAAGATCTTTGATGGAGTAAAAACAGGCTGCAGCCTACTGAAAAACTTGAAGTATCAGTTGTCCAGCAACCCATCTTCCAACTGGTTAACATTTGGCTGATCAACTCCTGTCATTTTAACCAACTTCAGAAGGTGCTGCCTACAAAAATGTCAACCTGTAAGCTTTGAGCGGTAAAAAAATTATTTTACTATGTGCCAATTTCAGTAATATCACAGTTCCAACACAGAATTTGATATAACAAGTTTCCAAAGCTCAGTAGTACTAAAGGCAAGGCAGAGAGTTAGGGAAGGTATGAGCAGAAGAGTTGAGTAACTTGAGTGGATTGTAGGACATACACTACATAGCCATCTTCTAATTCCACATCTATTTCGTCTTCATTAGAGAACATTGACCTACATGATTCACTGAATAAAAATAAAAATCCTCTGAGCCTGGCTACTTCCCTGTCTTATGGAGGTGAGTTCCCACTGCAGCCACTTCCTTAAAAAAGATGCTAATGATGTGTCTCTTGTGCTCTCTCTCCTTTTTAACTACACCCTCATGATATCTACAAAAATGTAGCATCTTTGGAACCTGTACCATCAGGTCAAACATATGGCAAGTTTGTCAATGGTTGCAAACTGGGGAAGAAAGAGGAGGACCAGAGACCAACAGTGTAAATCTGTCTAACTCTGGTTTCCTTTAGGAAATGGACTAAAAGTATCAGGAGACAAGTTAAAAACAGAGGTAGTTAAAGATGAACCAATTTATCCAATAGTGCTTAATATCGGTAAAAGGATTGATTCTATGATTGTGCTGAAAGATCCTCATCCATACTGAACCTACTTCGGGCATGGCTATACACCAAGTGCATAGGAAGACTTTCTGGGTTTTTTTACATTGACATGTATTAGTATCTTGAAAGAAAAGAAAAGGAAAAGGAATTGGGAATTTCTATTTCTTCCTGTTCTCCAGAGAGTTCAGTTAACACTTAAAAAACCCCATAAAACAAAACCAAGAAAAACCACACCAAAGAAAACACAAGACCTAAAACAGAGTACAGCAAGCATCCATACTAGGTGAGTTTTCCCATGCTCATAATCCTGACATAATGCAGCTTTCCTCCTCCTGTATTTTCTGTCTGAATTTTAGCTTTTCTTTTTAAGAGATATCCAGAGGAAAAACTCCTTTGAAAATTCTCTCATTTGTATGCTTTGGCAACTGAAAGAAGTAGCTGAAGTCAAAGAATACAAGACAATCTCCAACTCAGCTGTCCAGAGAATATTGTTAATAACCTATTGAGTATTTCACTGAAAATAAAATAGATCCATATAATAAATAGGAAGCCTGGGGTCAGATATTGGAGGTTGTGGTTTAAACGAAGTTTTGCATAGTCTTATTCTGGGTTATGGAAAAAAAGTATTTTTATTTACCTTAAATGAGCTTATTGCAGGAACAAAACTTAAAATCACTACCATCCCAATAACACCCAAATTAAGTTCACAGCACTATGCTGACCATTCAAAAGTTTCCACGTGCCTAACAGTAAATCAGTGTAATCTGAATTTTAACCTGTGGCACCATTACAATAAAAAGAAAGGCTGCAAGGCCAGCTCTGTAAGTACTACTATATGCTCTAATTGAATGGTTACACATAAATTAGTACTCCAGCAAATATTTATGACAGGTAGTTATGGCCTACCTAATGGCAAAATTTAACTATTAGTTGAAAGTCACAATTCCAGGAAAGAGAGAGACAGAAAAAATAATTAATATAAAGGTAATTTTACAATAATTTTTAATGTGAAAAATATTTGGTATACATATCACAGAAAGGATATAAGAATTAATATATTGTGTTCATTCAGAAAAGGAATCAACAATCACCATTTTTTCCCTATACTTTCTTTTCTACATTCAAAAGGTTTTGCTATTGCATATATAGCAGGGGACCATTTCTATGCCTCAGGAAACATGAAAATGGGTCCACAGGTTACATCTTTGAACTTGGCATTTAAGGTTCAAAATTCACACAAAACAAATCTTGAACTCAGACATATATTTAAGAGGATTTCTTTCCTAATAGAAGGCTGAGGGCTGACAGAGAAAGAGTTTTACATTTTAAGAGGTTTAAAGAGAAAAGATGAAAGAGATTTACTGAGATATTCTAGAACTACAGGAAATAATGAAAGCCGAGCCTGAACAATAGTACATGCCTGCAAAATCCAGATTATGGTATCAGCACGAGTAGCCATATTCAGAAGGTCTAAATCCCTCCCAAGTCTCTCTGGGAGACAGTGTTTCCAGTGTTTATTACTAGCTGACTGCAGGTCTTCACAAACTCCTAGCCAACAGCTGGTACCATGCCAAAAGAATTAGACAATCTGAAGATGTCACAGGGAGTCATGCAAGTTTGCATGCTGTAAAGGTGCTTTTAAAATAAATAAATAAAAACACCGTGGTCTGCGCTTTAATCAGTCTGCAGTTTTCTGTTCTTCAGGGACATCAAGGAAAGCTTGACAGCATAATGAGGCAACTCGCTGTTGTCTTCCAGAGTTTGCAGACAGCCTGAAGCAATAGCTCAGGTAAGCTGTGATGCACCCTAAGACTCCTTGCTCTAAAATAATCTGCCTCCCTGAGGAGAATACTCTGTCAGCAGCTATAAACAAAATTTATTCAATTTAGAGTCTCAGGCTTAGGGAAAAAAACTCATATCATAGTTGTGCCTGTGGTGATGGAAATGAAAGTAGACTCTACCTGAGCTAGTGAAGCTGGGGGAAAAATAGAGGGCGCAGAAAAGGTTGCAGATGGCTCTACTGTCACAAATGACAAGCTCAGCCTGCTTACATGAAAAGTAAAGTGGTACTCTAACAAGGATGGAAGAGGCAGGCTTATAATGAACTTCCCGAGTTACCTCTGAATAGCCCTTTGAAGAAGGAGGGAATAGAGCTAATTACTTGCCGTTTTCTTTGTCTTTTTTTTCCCCTATGTAAACTTCATACACAAAATGCACCTGTGAAATAACAAACCTCTTGTGAAGTAAAAGTTGTAGCATATGTGCTTGCATCAGTATGCTTTTATTCTGCAAACCAATTCAAAACAGCTTTAGGCTTAAACAGGTCTCCTCTCAGGAGGAAGCAAATTAGAAATCCCTTCTGAGTCTCGTTTTGCAGACTGCTAAATAAAGCGAGCAGAACCAAACTTTCACATCTCCCCTCTTTATATTCAAGGGGCTACAAATTAATAGTTCATCTTGATGTTGCAATATGAGTCACAACAGTAAGAATCATAAACACTATAGGAACAACTAAACACAGCTTTGGAGAGGAAGAAGGGGGAGCAGAATAAAGTTGACCTTCAGAAAGCTCCATCTATGGTGAGCCACCTCCGGTACCCTCCTCACCGCTGCAGAGATCCCCGGCCATGAGCCAGAGCAGGGCAGGCAAGCCCCAGTAAACATTTCTTTATATGGTCTGACAACACACTTCTGTCTGAAGCAAGGGGACCTATTTTATTTAATTCTCTGGGCTTCTTTTAAGCAGAGACTGCTGCTTTTGCCAAACTGCTGAACTATATAACAATTCTGCAATATCCACAAACAGGGGGTGGGATGAGATCCTCCAGCTTATTTTCATTTGATGGGGCTTAGATAGTGAGCACAGTATTTAGAAATCAAAGGCTAATACTAACTCTCTTTACTACCTCTTTCCCTGCCATATGTGGGATTCCTGTAGTGAAACTGCCTTTTCAGGGTGAAAATAGGAATTTAAATTGGACAGACTTCAAAACAGGTGAAAATTGTGTTTGTAAAGAAACACTGGTAACATAATTAAGTTGTCTGTTGAGATCCAAGTTTATTTTCCTGTTTTTTCTAGCACTGACAACAGAAGTGAATTGTGTAAAAATTTATTTTCTCCATCTTGCAAAAGGAACAAATATTAACTGGCCATAAAGTAAGCTGCGTACATTACTTTCCAAATTTATTTAATCTTGTTAAAATCCATGTGTTCTATATAAGACTGTGCAAGGCTACTTATCCTTTCAAAGAAAGAACTATTTTAAAGGTACAAAATTCTGTGCAAGCTGTTCCTTGTCTATGTTCTTACTGTTTTTTCAATTTTTGTATAATAAAAGATCTCTTAACAAAAAAACACCACCCCTCCCCAATCCAAAAACCCTCCAAAAAAACCTATGGACCAGGTTTTACATGCTGCAGTTTTTCCATTTAGATAGAATGATAAAGCACTTTGCTGTTGAATAAACGAGATGCTACTGCTTTATAAGGTCATACTTTTACWCTTAGGCTTACAAGTTTTCCAACTTAAACAATTAAACAAAAGAACGTGACCCTGAGCCCAGCAGCTGGTGTTGACAAGAGCAGTCATGAGACAGCACCCAAATATGCTGCCAAGGGTTCCTTATAAGTTACACGAGGTGAGAAAAAGAGACCTCACCCATACATGCGTGATGCATTTTTGCTATGTTTTGCTTTTTTAAACTGTTGTGGTTTCGCAGGCCACCTTTAACTCCTATGTAAAACAAGATGAGTAACACTGCTTTGGTAGTTTTCCCAAGCATAAATCTGCTTCTTTTTTTTTTTCACAGAATTGGAAAGTCAGTTATATTGCATTTAAAAAGTGAATTAATCACGAATATTTGAGGAGGTGGAAAAAGAAAAGCCTTGTTTAGCTCTAAAATATATTGTGGAAAGGTCAGACATGTATCAGCCTCCTGCTTCATTACTTTATTAGTTCATATTGACAATGACCTTGATGGACCAGTCTCTCTTTTAATGAGAAGATGGGATAATTTTGGCAAAGCTGTCTCAAGGAATTTTGATTCCACTCAAAGGAAAGGCTGCATTAATGCATTAATCTATCTCCCATTAGAAAAAAAGACTCATTGCTGAGTTTACTGTTGTGTATGAAAGGATAAAAGCTGGAAGTGGGATCTGGAAGTCAGGAATCTACCTTCTGACTTTGTTTTATGAAGCACTCCGAGACAGCTGTAGACTGTGGTGCCACATCTGTGCAGATGGTATGAATTTGAATTTGGTATGAAATTCGGTTTGCACCTATAGCTGAAAAGACTGACAGACAGGAATTCAGCTCATAGTTTGTCCAGATTCTACTAGTTTGATTGTATTAATTGCCAGCCTACTTCCAGAAATTTTGCATTGGGTTCTCTAGAAGAGCAAAGTTATCCTACCTATGTAATACACCAAACAGCACCACACAATATGCAGTACAGATACAAATATTCCCAGTACACTCAGTTCTACTGTTTACATAGTACCTGATTACTCCAATTCCATTTCTTTTGTAACTTTACTACATGGTTAGCTCCAGTTAAATTAAAGTTTAGTTCAGGGTTCAGCAGAGCTGGTCCTAGTACGTGTCCCTGAAAGCACACCAGCAGTCCCTCTTCTGGAGAGTCTTCCACTGAAGCACGAAGGATACATATTTTAGGACTGAACACATTTCCACATAAAAGGCAGGTTTTGGTGTTGGTTTTTTTTTTTTATTTTTGGGGGGTAAAGCTTTGCAAAAGCAGAATACATTTTCATTAGGAGGTTGCACTAGTGCATTTTCATTAGCATCAGTGCAAACATCAGTAAAATAATTGGGTAGCTATGATCTGGTTATACAATCTTGATAAATCCTGTACATTTTTTCTCCTTTTCCCCCACTCTCATCYTTCTTCCCCAAAAACATTACCATAGGTCAGAATTACAGTTGTGTAACTCAGACATACATTGTAGTTTGAGTCTAAAATTTATTGTACCAGCAATACTTCAAGATAATTAAAATAGTCTTATCATATGAACACACACAAAGTCAGTAATGCTATTTTGCATCATATGTCTGAGAATAGGCTTTTTTTAAAAAAATACATATTTAATACAGCAAGTACCATGCTCAAGAAGGTATTGCCATAGAGTGCAACTGCACAACAGTTTCAGGCAACTAGAAGCTATTTGGCAGTAGTCTCACATGCATACAATAAACATATATGGTTTAAGAGTAAATTCAGTGGAACAGTACAGCCTCAGCAGCAGCTGGAGAACTCCAGTAAAAAATATAGCTTGGAAATCCTTTGAGTTGCTTGGGTAAAGTGAAAGAGTTGCAGTGCAGTGTTTTTGGCACTGTTCTGTGTGAACTCACACATTTAGAGTGCTATGTTAACAGGATCGGCATCACACATGGTGGGTGCCTCAAAGACAATGCAGTGCCAGAGTCCTCATGCCTCTGGGCCTCCATTTTGTGCTCTTTCTCAAGTGTCCCTGATGCCCTTTGCATTTAAGGCAGAACTGTGAGGTAAAGCTGTGGGAATCTTTCAGGAGGTGATGCACTTGCAGAGGCTTCACAGAGTAGCRAGAGCTGAGCAGGTAATCCACCAACAAGAGCCCTTAGTGTGTGTATATCTGTATATACAATACCTTTCATCAAGCCACCAAGTTATTATTGTAACAGAATTATAAACTGGTATAAAAAATAGCAATAGCTTGAGTTGCATGGTGCATACTCAGTCACAGTGATCCTATGTCTGTTTTATCAGTTTTGTTAATGAGTCTATTCATAACCTATATGAATAGCAAGATGCAATTGTTAATAATGTAGGTTAATTGGATCCTACTTTTATCCAAATAACCTTTGCAAAAGATTAAAGTTAACTCTCTCTATACAAAAAGTGTGAAGTGTCAGAACTATTCAGTTAGGTCAGAGAAATGAGTAATCCAGATACTGAATTTCTTCAAAGGATCTAACATTTTTAGAAATTTAAATTAAGACTGATGAATAAACTTGCAAATGTTGAGAAAATTAATTTCTTAGTCAAAGAATAAATGACAGCAAGTCCAAATGATCTGCTGAATTTCTGCATAGATTTAAATGAAAATATGTTTAAATGAAAATTGTAATGAAATCTCTGTGAAAAATTAGATGAGTTTAAAAGTACATGCAATCTGACTACAAACAGATTCAAGGGGGAACTCAGAACAATTTACTTGCCTTTGTAGTATCTCATAACATTTTTTTTTCCACATTTGCCTACCTTCAACTTTCATGTCTTTTGCTATGAACTTTGCCTAGTATAGCAGCTGTGTGCTCATAAATAATTACTAGGGAGAAAAGAGCAAGGTAATCTCAGTCTTCATGCAGTTCATCTATTTGTTCTTTAGGAGTTAGTTCAGCATGGAGAAGTGAAAAAATCTGTTTTTTAAAAAAAAAATCAACGTTATATACACCTAGATTTCTTGAGGAAACAGAAATGCAGCATGCAGCTGACTAGGCTCAAGATGAACGGATGATACTAAACAACTGCTGTAGCCATGAGTGGAATGACATGAGGCATCAGTGAGAGCTCATCAGCCTGCAGAAAGACACAGAAATAGTCAGCAGCAGTCCAAAAAGAAATTATAAATTGGTCCTTAAAACATACTTGTGCTTGGTGCTGTCCTCTCTACCTAGAAAAAATGTGTGCAAACATGCTCATGTTATGCAGTTGTGTGTTTTTGTGATCCAAGACAGATTCTTACTGGCAGGATTTTATCCTATGGAAAGTGTAACCAACTGAAAGATCTGCAGGATCCCCCAAAAGACAGTCAAAATGATTACTGATGGACATCCATTTAAAAAAAAAAAAAAAAAAAAAAAAATCTGTCCTTCCAATGCAATTGAAAATATGTCCCAGAATTTTGGCTAATTATTAGGACTGCCTTTGAAACGGGAACTGATTCAGAAGGGCATTGGAAATTCTAGCAAAACACCTGCATTTATTACTGTAAACATAAAATAACAGAGAGTGTGAACTGTAAATCTGAACTTCAAATTCTACCCTCAGTCTGGTGGCTCCCACAAAATATACTATCAATCAGAAGCAATCAAGTTTTTATCCACACACCTAGATGGAGACAAATTCAGTACCAAGTTTATGACTCAGCAGCCTCCAAAGTCTTGCTATTTGCTGAAACTTTTAGACACATTATTTCCTCTTGTAATAAAGGGCAGGTAAAGATCATTTTATTTTTCTCTAATTTACATATAAGTTGATTAGCAAAACAAAAGCACAGCAAAATAAACTATATCCACACGATTAGCTGAATAGGATTGTTAATTTGATAAGCACAAATCAATATAGGGGTCAGGAAGCAAATGTTAATTCTGCTTTATATGCTTGTCTGAACCTGCTACACATTGTTATAGAGTGTTAAAACACTCTAAGAGATAAGGCTATACATTCCCTAAAGGCAGTTTGAAGCTGACCCACTTCTGGGATAAGGAAATTCAGGGCTATTTTGTTGTAAGATTTTCTTAATCCATATTTACATCTTGAGACACAGTGCCCAGTGCTCCAACCCTGCCTCCATCTCAGGCTGCCTTTGGTGTTCAGATTAAATTCCAGGGGGCAAAGCTGGGGCTCTCTCCCGGTTCTCTCTCTGGCAAAACCTACTCTTCTGGGTCCACAGAAGCATCCACTGAATATTTTTTTGATACATTATTTAGAGTTATTTATCAGAAAGCCAGGATCCCACACCATCTTTATCCTCCATGGATTATGTTTTCAGTTCCTTTGCTGCAGTGCTCGTGTCCAAGGTAACAACCGCCCAGGCAAAGATTGGTAAGGGGCAACTACTGGGGAAATAAAGTGTTAAAAATCAAAACAAAAGAAAACCAACACCACCACACGCACACACAAAACACCAGCAGTAACAGGCTCTCTCAAAGTGAACAAGAGCAATTATCTGTCCTGACTAATTAGTAAATTCATTGTGTAATGCTCAGGAAAAGAGGAATGCATTTATTTCCCAGAAGGAGGATCTATCTGAAGCCCTATTCCTTGACCCTTTAAGTAGCACATTAGGGAGAGAATCAGAATTGCTGTATCTTGCCATTTAATTAGGTGCATGTTTAAGAAAAACTAATTATTTGATAGACCCTTGATCTGCAGTCCTCTCTCATATGAATGCATAACTGCAAGATGGGTTCCTAATTACGTCTTATCAACTGTTCAATCTATTTCATGTCCAAAAGAGAGGGGTGTATATGTAGTTCCTTCAATGCTGTTATCCTCTATTCTTCTTTGCATTTCTTCTGTAAGCTTTCTAGAGCAGAAATGCTAAATAAAGCAGTTCAGCGTAGCAGGCCAGAGTAGAATATTGTGCTTTCCTGTTTTAAATTTTTTGTTCTTTTCCAGGCACCTTCAGTGACACAGTATCCACTTTTGACATTGGTTCTTGTTATTTTGCCCAAATAGCCAAGGAGGGATACTGCTCCGCTGAGCAAAAAAGTATTAATAAGTCTACCTCCATAACATTTTTACTGTCGGTCACTGGAAAACTGGCAGAGTAATTGGAGCTGGGAGTGGCAGGAAAAAGATAGATTTTTACAGTGAAAGAAGTCAAATACTACAAACACTAAGTAATCTTTTTCCAGGCTTTAGTTTCACACTGAGAGAAATATGCAAGGTAATTTCTTCTAACTATAGCATTTTAAAGAAAGAATCATTCTTTAATCATTTTAAAGAATATCTGTAATGTGCATACGCATACTGTAATTTAACTGGTCTTTAGTACAATGAATCTCTAGTGTGAAATTTTCCTTGTTAATGATCAGCATAAGCTATGGTTCTTAATGCAATTATGAATCTAAGGCTTACAGTCTATAGGCAGCAGAGTAACAAGATGATATCATTAAACTTCTCATTTCATTCACTCATACCTATAGGGAAAAAGCAACCATTATATAAGCATCTTACTTTTTCTATCAGCAAAAGGGACCCTAGCATACATTAAATTACATATTATAGGCTCTTCATTCCCCTGGGTAGGTAAATAAACTGTTCCAGCATCGGCAGTTTCTCTTTTAAATGGGTTTTTATTTTGAATAATATTAAAGGAAAATAAGGCAGTCTAGATAAGGGAAGAACCTTTCTTGATGCCAGAAGCAAGCAAGCCCTTCAGCCCCTTTGGAGAGGCTCTTCTTTTTGAAGGAAGAGCCAACCTACCACCCCCATCAGTTATCTCAGGGCTTCATAAACAGGACCCTTCCCTGACCCTGGGCAGCGTTCACTAAGGCCTGGGAGCTGGCTCCATCCCACAGAGTTTTCCAGGAGAGCTTAGGAAGCTGCTTTCCACAGCCTCCAAAGGTCACCGTAGATGCTGTGGCATGACTTCCCCAACTCAGCTGAGTAAGTAACCTGATGGGAAAGGTGCTAAATCTTTCCCATCACTAGGAAATCTGCACTTGCTCTGGGTGACTCTGGGCTGATAAAAGGCTCTGAAGGCCTAGAGCAGAAGCCATCAGCTATTGATTGTCAGATAATATCTTTTTCAACAGCACATAGTCTGTCAGAAGTGGACCTTCCCTAAAGGATTTCAGCAATTCACTTTCTAGGCAAGCAGCCCCTCTCAGCTGCACCACAGTATTTTTCCCCTGGGAGAAACTTACTGCTCAAAAAAAGGTGGTGTGTTCCCTGTCCACAGTGTCTTACAAGGGAGCCACTGCAAGTCCCAGACCAGAAGTTTCCATACATGTCAGGCGTCTCCAGGACAGTCAGGCTTATTAGAGCCACCAGTTCAGCATGTGATAGGCAGAGTGTTGGCACATGCATGTGCTTTTGAAACCAAAGGGAACATCCTGGGTGAATAAGCACTCTTTTGTCTGGTAAACCTTCTTCTATACCACAGGTCTCAAGACTATACCTTTTAAAAAAAAAGTATACACCCCAAATATTTTGCCTTCCCCTACAGACTGAAGAATATTTGTTAGTCCCTCTGCTTAAAAAAGCCTATGTGATTGAGGCCAGTTCTGTGATAGATCCCAGTGATGACATTTCATCATACCAAACAGCACTTCTAGCCAAAAAAAAAGGTTATCACAGAGGACAAAATCTGAGGTGGAAGAGCACATTGCTCTTTCTGTGGTGTATGTTTTTCTAGACTGTCTCCCTGAACAAAACATTTCCAAATCAGAAACTTTGAGTAAACCCAGAAAGATCTTCAGAAGACTTTTAGCCGATTAAATGTCAGATATTTCTGACGCATAGTTGTTTAATCTTTTCTGTAAAATCTCCAGTGATGTAGACTCCGTCACCTTCTCAGGCAATGAATTCTGTTTATCCTCACCCTTATAGTCAGCACATTTCTTCTCTACCATCCAATCTAGATCTTCTTTGCTGCAAATTAAGTTTGTTACTTCCTGTCTTATCCTTTGGAAAAAGTCTATTGCCTTTGAACTTGTAGCAACAAGTTCTTCTATATAATAGAAGACTGCTATTACAACTTTTCTTTGTGCATTGTCCTCTAAATTAAACAACTCCAGGTCTTTCCATCTTTCTTCATACTCCTTTTTTTCTAGACCTCTGACCACTCTTGCTGTCTGCTGAGTATTCTTTAAAAGGTCACAAGTAACCCAAACACAATAATTCAGCTGCAGCCTTATTAAAATGGAAATACTCTGAGCTTTACACACTCTTTAGACAGCCTAAGATTTGTTTTTTTGGAAGCAACATGACACTGTTGATTACTACTCAGTCTGTGATCCACCTTATTCATTCTAACTCTTCTTTTTATTTAGACATCTTGCACTTTGTATGTGTTCTTAATTAATTGTGTTTTATTGTTTTCAGACAGTTTATCCAGTTCGTGAATGGACCTCATGTATGGGAAAATTGCCTGAAAAGTGAATATGTAAGCTGACCATCATGTGGCTGAGGAGAGGAGTGCTTGCAAAGTGACCTGTTAGAAACCTCACATAGTCAAGCTGCCCAAAATAGAGTATTTAATTAAATAGAATATTGTAATCTCTTGCTGACTTCTACGTACAGTCAAGTTTGAAAAACAGAAGGTAACATTGGTGCTGTAAAGGAGCAGCCATCAAATTTAGTACGGTACTCTCTTCAGCTAAGGGGAGAATGCTGTAACCATTAACACTGTCAACATATGAGTTTTCATATTCAAAATATTCATCTGGCCTCCCATATATCAATTTACTACAGAAAAAAAGGGAATTTACCCCAGTAGCATGAGGATAAATCTGTCATGAAAGACTGCTGATTCACATCCTATTGCAGTGAGGGACAAGAAGGAGACAAGAAAGCTACCTTCCACAAAGAGAGGTGTGGATGGCAGTAAATATTTTAGTGCCACAGGCTACATGGTTTTGTTCACCGAAGTACTTAAAAAGGTTTCCTTCTTAACCTGAAGCTTTTAGATCTCATCTGATCTTAAAAGCGTCCCTAACAGAGCAACTCTTTTTGTACAACACAACTCCACCAGTCCATCATCATCCACCTCTCTTCAGCAGCTGAATTTTTCTTTGGAGGGGAGGAGCAGAGACCAGCTTCTAGCACACTGCAGTACTCCTTTAGTCACTATTGTTTCCTAAGGAGAGACTGGGATGCACTCTTTTTTCCTAACACCCTAACAGCCACCGCGGATGGCCTCCTACTCTCCTCTTGCAGGACAGCCACTGGCAAAGTGATGATGTGGCCTGACAGCTAGCAGTGGCTTCTTGTGCCAGGGGCATAACTGCCTCCTGACTTACCTAGCCCTGATATGTTGCTTCTTTCTAATTGAAATGTGCCCTGGAGTTTACTCCCTGGGCTCAGTGATGCTATATGGAAGCTCCTGTATATGTGAATGACCCCCGAGAGAATAAACAGAGCGAGTGCACTGTAATAATGTCTGGATTTACACGATCAAAGAATAAGCCCTTTCATGTTTACAGCACTGAATGATTGATGCTCCCAAAATCTGTTTTAATATCCTCCTTGAAACATCTTTCCTTTATTTAATTCTTTGGTTTATTTTATTTCAGCAGCTAGGTGCATATAATCTGCTGCCTTTCACTGGTATTTGATAAAATAAATGTAGATCTATTAAAATATCGTTCATTTAAAATAAATTGCATGCTTCCATAAAGAATGCTTTGGCAGTATGCTATTACATAAAATGAGATGAGGTGACTAAAATCCAGTTTCACAGTCAGAAGCAAGCAGCATTCAGACTGTGATATGTTAAATAAAAATATTCTAATACCTCTGTCTACTGACTCAGACATACTGAGTTCCTGCAGATAAAGTTTCATGCTATAGTGAAGCACTAAAAATTTGCAAGATGGTGTTGGGATTGAAACACATTTGAAAGCAAAGGGCACAGTCAATGTTAGAGAGCTTATACAATAAGGACAGTGTGTATACCCTAGACTTAAGCCTCTGGGGTTTTGGCATGTGCTATGATGAATTCAGTAGTTTCAGTGAAAATTTCCATCGGTAGGAACTGAGGATGCAAAATATCCAACAGAATTAGAATCATGCCATCACAAGGGTAATTGTCCTAGAGCTGAGAAATTGTTCTAGGAACATTTTTATTGAAACTGATATAATTTCTCAAAAAAAAAGAAAATAATTTAAATTAAGCAATGTTTTTTTATTTTAAAATATTTTCTCAAAGAAACTTCAGCCGATGCCTTATTCTTTTTGCTATTTTTTATTCTAGGAAAAAATGTGAAGTCCTGCACTAAAACCATTTCTGACAGTTTAGCAAAAGCTGCTGATTTTACTAAAAACTCGATAGGAAAGTCTTGTATAAAGTAACTAATGGGGAATCAATTCATGTAGCCTGGGGCACTATGCATATTATTAATGAGTCTTTGCTGGTGACACATTTTTCATGTTAGAAGTCATCATTTAGCAACACTACCACTGTGTAAGCCATAGTGAAACTGTTAATCTTCCTACCTAAAGACTAAACAGCACACCCCATTAATACATTATCAGGAAAGAAAAGACTACAAAACATCTTGGGAGATAGCTCTTAAATGGCTAATAAGTCCATTGGGTAGTGAAGTGGCCTCCTAAAGCCAGAATTTTTGTAAGACAACCAGGAATAAGCAATTATAGATGGATTTTGTCAATTGGAAGGACTGTAATAAACATTCAGAGGTGAAATAAGCCATTTTGTTGGTTTTGTTTGAACTGATTTAGGAGGAAGCAGGAGAATTCCTGAGACAGAAAATAACTAATGTAAATAATGCATGGGAAGCTTTTACACTGATGCTTTCAATTGAAGAAATGTGATTAGCATTTCACTTCTCAATTGGCAGTTTTAGGTCACTGGCCTAGTCTAGCATGGATAAAATCAGTGAATGAAAAATGGCAATCATGAAGCAAAAATTAAAGAAAGGCAATTTGGAAAGGGAACTTTTGCTACATCAAGTAAAGAAGATTAAATTTAATACCTCATTTAATGTCACCATTAATCTGTCATTGCACTGGGTCAATATGTGCAGAGGCAAATGGAGACAAAGGGGAGACTAAGGGTAATGGGGCTTACGTGCATTTCCATCACTTTGAAAGTTTGACTTGGTAAAGATTAAACAGACAGAAAATGATTACTCCTGGCCTTTGCAGTGTCCTTGAGCTCTGGGGTCCTCCCTAAACAACTGAGTAATCACGTGTGCTGGTTTTGGCTGGGATAGAGTTACTTTTCTTCATAGTAGCTAGCATGGGGCTATGTTTTCGATTTGTGCTGGAAACAGTGTTGATAACACAGGGATGTTTTCGTTATTGCTGAGCAGTGCTTACACAGAGTTGAGGCCTTTTCTGCTCCTCACACCACCCCACCAGTGAGTAGGCTGGGGGTGCACAAGAAGCTGGGAGGGGACACAGCCGGGACAGCTGACCCCAACTGGCCAAAGGGGTATTCCATACCATAGGACGTCATACCCAGCATATAAAGCTGGGGGAAGAAGAAGGAAGGAGGGACGTTCAGAGTGATGGCGTTGGTCTTCCCAAGTCATCATTACACGTGACGGAACCCCGCTTTCCTAGAGATGGCTGAACACCTGCCTGCCCATGGGAAGTAGTGAATGGATTCCTTGTTCTGCTTTGCTTGCGTGCGCAGCTTTTGCTTTGCCTATTAAACTGTCTTTACCTCACCCCACGAGTTTTCTCACTTTTACCCTTCCAATTCTCTCCCCCATCCCACCAGGGGGGAGCAAGCGAGCGGCTGTGTGGGACTTAGTTGCTGGCTGGGGTTAAACTACAACATCACAGATTATAACATTAGGCTTAGAAGCACAACCCTTGGAAAAGCAATGCCCTAGTACAGGTAAACTCTCTTGCCAATGGTTTTCACGTTCTGGTAGGGCTGAGGATGTGGAGCTGCCCTCCAGATATATTAAGCCCTACCAAAGGAACTGAAATAGTTTTTCAATATCAATGGTGTGATGTGCTTTCAGTTTGTACTCTGATGTACCTTCCTGAAAGTCCAAATTTTTCATCTATAGATAGATATAGATATAGATATGCACATATACATGTGTGTCTGCATGTATGTGTGTATATGTATACACACAAACATCTCCATTTATAAATAAATAAATTAAATAAAGCACAACTACATACTCAGCTTCGGGCGTATGTTTAGATCCCAGTGACTTAAATTAGTGTATAAAAGCAATTTCTAGAACTGGGTCATGCTACCTTAGGCTGTAGGTGTTGCTGAGTAGTTTCCTGTGTTAYTTATAGTATTTATAGTAATTATTTGTAGTAAAACTAATCTGTTCTTATGTCTCTAAAATAGTGTTCTCTAAGACCATTTGTTCCTGAAAATGCAAGCAGGTATGGATCTTATTTTCCATTACTTTTCACACGGAATAGCTATTTAAAGTTTTTATTTGGTGTTTGATCACAGGTATAAATGACTACCTTAAGAACTCAAGAAAGTCAACCTATACATGCATTTAAATGGCTTTTTTAAACATATGATAGTAATAATCAGAATTCCCCTTTTACATGTAACTATGTATACAGAATGAAAAAGATTTTCTGTAAGTCATTGCAAGCAAATGGGAGGTAGTTTTGGGGAAATAATGATAGTAAGCAGTTTGTGACAGGGAAACATCAGTAATTTTTAATGTCTTGTCACTTGAATTTTTTAGCTTCTTGTTAGCGTGAATGTGGCCTTGGACTTTGTGACTCTTGGACTTTGTAGAGTCAGGACCAAGTTCTCCAATGAAACAAAAATTGCTGTTTCTGAAAGAAGACTACGTATATCATTCCCACCAGAAAGAGAAAGAACCTTCATCTTACCAGTAAGGGTCATTACACTGTTCTTCTAGTATGAAAGGGATTAGATGAATAAGATGACCCACGCTCTACAGATAAAAAATTAGAATACAAGGGGAAACTCCTTTTTTCTTACAATGGAGAGGTAACAATGGTACAGAAACACACATCCCAACACAGGAATCTAAAGGACTTTGCTTAGATCCCAGTCCCTCAGTTAAACTATGTTCTTGAATCAAATTAGAAAGATATGTTAACATAACAGTGTTAGAGACTCTCTGTCAAATCTCATTAGTATCACCTACTGATATTCTGAAAACTGGCTGGAAAATTTTTAGAGTCAAAGTCTCCTGCCTCTGTTTATTACACAATTACAAAATTTTGTTGGAGAATCTGAAGGCAAAAGAGGAGTTAGGAACATATACTTCTGCTTTATTTTTCAGAACAGAATACTTTCCTGAGCATGAAAAAAGACAATAGGAAATAACACGAACAAAGTAGACAGAAGATACTAATGGCCAGTGGTCCCACACAAGATTAAGTTTGAATAAGGAAAAAGGATTATTTTTCAGTAGGAAATGTGATTTCACTGATGTGTGTGTGGAGTACAGCAGAGAGGAAGACTAGATGTACATGTCTTACTAGATAACAATATTGAGCCTGCACCTTTGGTCTCTGTGGGAACTTGATGAATAGATTCCCCCAAGAATTTGAGGAGGACTTTCTACACGTTCTGTGGAAAGGCATAGACAGCCCTACACCTGAACTTTACTTGAAGAATGCTTTTAAAGTCTTCATGGGTGGTGTTTTAACACTAGCTAATACAGCCAAAGCACTGAGAGGCATAGAGGATTAGATACTGCATCTCCCTTGTGACTGGTACAGGCTTGTACATGGTTGCAAATTAACAAATATACAGTGATAATTATACAAGAAATTTATTCTAGGCTTGTATTTCCAGGGGTTTACACTCATCAAACATTCATCTGTTGTGCCTAAACTGTCAAGGCCTGCTTCTTCTCAAAAGATTGCTTTTCTTTATTTCTTAAGAACAGGAAAATGGTTTAGCTATTAGATTAAGAAATTATTTTCTGTTGTTGTTGTTGTTTTTGTTGCTTTCTTTTGTTTTGTTTTGTTTTGTTTTGTTTTGTTTTTAATGCTACCTATTTGTCATGGTTTAACCTGGGCCAGCAACTAAGCCCCACACAGCTGTTCTCTCACTCCCCCCTGGTGGGAAGGGGGAGAGAATCGGAAGGGTAAAAGTGAGAAAACGCGTGGGTTGAGATAAAGACAGTTTAATAACTAAAGCAAAAGCCGCGCACACAAGCAAAATAGAACAAGGAATTCATTCACTACTTCCTGTCGGCAGGCAGGTGTTCAGCCATCTCCAGGAAAGCAGGGCTCCATCACACATAACGGTTACTTGGGAAGACAAATGCCATCATTCCAAATGTTCCCTCTTCCTTCTTCTTCCCCCAGCTTTATATGCTGGGCATGGCATCATATGGTATGGAATATCCCTTTGGTCAGTTGGGGTCAGCTGTCCCAGCTGTGTCCCCTCCCARCTTCTTGTGCACCCCCAGCCTACTTGCTGGTGGGGTGGGGTGAGGAGCAGCAAAGGCCTTGACTCTGTGTAAGCGCTGCCCAGCAGTAATTAAAACATCCCTGTGTTATCAACACTGTTTCCAGCACAAATCCAAAATATACCCCCATGCTAGCTACTATGAAGAAAAGTAACTCTATCCCAGCCAAACCCAGCACACTATTTTATCCAGGCAGTGCCAACTGATGTAAGAGATGGAGGTGAAAATCTAGGGCTTGACTGGCCTGTATTAGTGCAACAACAAGAGAGAGCAGCATTTTGCTCAGCCACAGCAAGGTAGAATACTCAGTAAGGGTCAGGAAAGATGGACTGTCTCCGACACTGGCAGTGCCTTGAGTTCAACTAGCCAACTGCGTCAGTGTGCTGGAGATCATCAGGTTCACTGGTAATACAGCTGGGACAGTCTACTCCTTTTCAATACTCCTAAGCCAATTTTATATGAGAATAACAATATATTGCTCTGTTGGTATAGAAAAAGTTACTTTCTCAGGGAAATACTATTGGGATTGGATCTTTGATATTTCTGAAAATTTGAGTGGTTAGCGGATCAGATAGAGTCTTGAATTTTAAAAGGAATCCTTAAAAAGTGAGAAGCTTAACAAAAAAAATATTAAAAAGAAGCTTGTGATTGTATAGTTAAAATAAGTAGGAAATGCTAATATTCATATCTTCAACTTTTTTGTGCAAATGCATACCATTTACCAGATCCTATTTTATTGTGCAGTACTGAAGCCATGAGGTATGAAGAATTAATGTGTTGCAATGCTTTTACCAGTGCTCTCGGGGATCAGGCCGCCACAAGGCACAGTGTCCGCAATCCATCAGGCCCCGCCTAAATCTGTCTCAGGCTGTGAACTAATGAAAGCTGCATCTGTAATAAAATTTTGAGACCCTCCTGAAAGACATACCATGGCTCAACTAATTCCTCCTGTGCTTAGCTGTACCACAGCGACTCGCTTCAGGCTCCCAGAAGGAGCCGTGCAATTCTCCTCTTAGATGTTTCATCGTTCTGGCCCCCAGTAGCTGAAGTTAATAATACAAATATTGAGGGTTTCTGAATTCAAGTGCTTTAACTAAAAATTTGAACAAATGCCTGTTAACTGTCTGCGTCTGGGGGGACTGAAGACTATAACCCAGTGTTATCCCAACATCTGAGATACAGTCCTGGGGACTGCACGCGTGACCACAAATAGCAGAGAGAATATATCCAGATTTGTTTTTGAATCTGACAATGGGAAAACAATACTAGAAGCTACCTGTGGATTTAGCAGTATCTTAGTTCAAAGCCAACATCTTTCCTGAAACTGAAACAAAAGTGAATAAATTAAACACAGGATAATTTGCAGGGTAATCAACTAAATGTCTGTAGGCAACAGGTGTTTTACAAGCACTATTTGACTCTCAAATAGCTGATTCTTTGTTCTGAAAATGAGCAGAAGAGGGTGAATAATCCAAGGTAAATCTGTTAAGAAACCCAAAGAAACCTCTGGGAAAAAAAGAAATGTAGCAACAAATTAGAAACAAAGATCAAAGAAGGGAACAGTCAGAGATGCTCAGCTTCCATGAGCTGGAGTTTCTCATCCATCACCTGTGGGTCATGAAATATGGGGAATTCTTGATAGAAGTGATGAAAACTGTCAAACTCAAATGTTGGAAGTTAAGGTCCTAGGTACACTTAAGATACTTACACAATACATAAGGCTAACAAAGGCTGTAAAGTCTTAACTTTAGGCTTGTTTAAACCATGTAAATCTCCAACTTGCATTTGTTATGCTTTTCTATTATTGTCAAAAAAGCAAAAGTATTTCCAATTTAATTGCCACTATTGCAAGCACTCAATTCTATAATTCAAAGATTAAAAGTGAAAAAAAAAAATTAAACATAGCAAATGTATTACGTTAGATCTGGTGTAGGACTGAGATTCAAAAAGGCTTTTAGGAGCTTAAGTCTCATTGAATCCCTTGAGATCTGGGCTCCAGAACGTCTTGTGACTTTGTGTGTCAGCACAACCAATCTCCTACAAAACATGCTGCCAAAATATCTAAGAAACACAAGATGTTTTTAATAGTTCAGGTAAAAAAATGCTTTATTTCCAGTCCCTTAATTCTCCTGGACATAAACTTTAAAATGTGATTTGCTATTGGAAATAGAATCATAGAATCATAGAATCATTAAGGTTGGAAAAGACCTCTAAGATCATCAAGTCCAACCGTCAACCCAACACCACCATGCCCCACTAAACCATGTCCCTAAGTGCCTCATCTACACGTCTTTTAAATACYTCCAGGGATGGTGACTCCACCACTTCCCTGGGCAGCCT
>JAYKAV010000415.1:0-28339 GCA_035582835.1 Phoebastria nigripes | reverse complement strand
TGATCAAAAAAGCCAAAATTCTGCCGGTGGCACCAGCCCCTGAGCCACGTGTTGATCAGGCGTGTTTTCCTGTCCCTGTCAGTATTCTTCCCTGCCACTGAAGGGATTGAGGAAAAGTAATACATTTCAAAGTTTCTCAAGAAACAGTCCACCTTTCCCCAAATTAAGGACCATGCTGTATAAGAAAGGTTCTCTCTGAATTTTTCCGTTTTAAGGACTTGAGCAGAATAAGACGTTATGAAGGAATATTCATTTGGTCTTGCCTGTGCTTTACAAAGTCGTTTTCGGCTTTCTCTGTACTGCAAATCATGAGTATTTTTCAACTACTGTCTCATTGAAAATAAAGACCACAGAATATTAAAGCACCTCTGTGAAGTTCATAGTTGGATTTACGCATTTATAACAAGAGGCTCTGGGTCTGTCTGCACAGGCCTTTGCAGACCCCCTTGCATTTGCTTTACTCGCAGCTGTCCAGAGGGAAGCCAGCTTGAACCCAAGAGCATTGTGCATGACCCAGTGCAGTAAATCCTGTGAGAGCATGGTGCACACATACTGTACTGCATGGGGAGGAACTTCGTTATACACATGAGAAGTGGTTGCAGTCTTGTCTCAGAGAACAGATTTGAAGAAAACTCAAGTAAACACAGTAAGGTACTTCTTTTAATAGTGTTGTTCATTGTCTTGGTAAATTTTGGAGTGTTACAGTGAGAACATGCCCTTGTTAAGACCCTAAACAACTACATTGTTCAAAATTTCCATTTTCAGGTATCATCAGTCTCATGTTTGACAAGATGCTCTCAAACTTGTATCTCTTTATAGTTGTGAGAAAAATAAATTTTTGTGGTTTTGTACTTGGTTCAAAAGGAAAGCAAATATAAGATTTATAATGAAACTCTATTCATCTCAGCTGTGGCTGTATTGAACAGCACTGAGAAGGGACCTGAATGAGAGGATGAAAGGATTAGTTCATGCATATGACCTCCTGTCTCCCAGCTATCTCTTGTCTGCATGACTGCAAAAACTAACAATGCTTTATCCTTTAAAACCAGTAAAGGAATTCCACAATTAAAAACCTTACTATCAAGTTTTCAATTATTTTTTTACTTGGTATTTTCCCTTCGCTTGTCCATAGAAATTCTCTCTGCTTCAAATTTAGTCAGAGTCATTTGTCCATTCATTAATATCTGCATTGCTGTTTTATTAACCAGCACAGAAACACAGTAACTTAGCTAAACTCCTTTGGTGAATTCCCTAGGGCTACCGTGGTGTAAAAATGCAGGGAAATCACAATTCATGTGTCTTCTGCCTTTTACACAACATCAGAATTGCACAGTTGATCAAATAAAATAGTCCATTCAGCAAAATTCATATAAAAAGAAACAGAAGCAACTTCACCTGTTCTGTTGGCCAGATAAAGCAGATACATTTCAGTGTCAGTTTTAAACTGTCTTCTCCATGCCTGCCTGTCGGCTTGTCTCCAACATCGTATGAAGAAAAGCTCTAATTTGTTCTAAATCATACTCAATAAACATCACAGGTACTGAGATACATTGCCTAAACACATGAAGTTCCTTAGCATCACTCAATGAGCTTCTCTTGCTCCAGCCATGGTCTCTCCATGGACAAAATAAGTCGTGGTTCAGGCACTGCAAGAGTTATGGCAGCCCATTTTTCCAGTAGGGACCAATATTGTCTGTTTATCCATATCTGTGAATACTCTTTTCAGAATAAGAGTTATCTCCTCTTTAGAGTCTTAAGGCACCGTCATAAAGCCATCTGGCCTTGGACCAGCTCTTGAGCTCTGAACAGCCTTTTCTATTTCAGTGCATATGACCAATTCCTCTAGGGTCTTAGCCTCACTCATGACATATTTTGGGAATGTTAAGCCTGTCAAGTAATTTTGTAGTAATATTTTTCAATCACTTTATTGAGATAAATACAAGTTAGAACAGAATTCTTGGGGTTTTTTAAATATCTCTTGGTTCCCTGTCTGCTGTTCTTACTGATCTTCGTGTTGGCAGATGTCCTGCTTCTCAGTTCCTTTTCAAAGCTAGTATGTCAGTATTATAATAGCTTTATACCCTTTCCTCTCCCTCCTGCCCAAAGTTTCTTTTCAGGAGCTTGATCTATAACCTGTTTTCATCTGTGAAGCTTAAATAATTTTAATTTCTGCATTAGTTAATCTTTATACATATGTAATATTCCCTGTGTATTCATGGATACTGTTTATCCTAATGATTTTTGACTGTAAATATGTCTGAACAGATGCATTAATCAGCCTGACCCACAAATGCTGTCCACATTACATAGTCCATGGTGTTTGCTTTTACTAAGAAAGAAAAGAACATCAAAATCAGTTCACATCGTCTCTCTTCAGTCTTGGCTGTTTCTGGCATTCCTTCTTTGTTCTTCAGCCCGTCCTCCTGGTTCTTCATAACAAGTTTTCAACTTCCTTTTGTCTACAAGAACCAGCAAAATCCACCTAAATTTTTTAACCTTCTGCCTTATCAAGGAAATGGAAATTTAATCCCATGTTTTTCCAATCATGCCACTGGTCCTTTGAACCTGATGCTTCTTTCTTTAGTAAAAGGCAGCACTTTCCACTTCTGCTGGAATCCTTGTTGAATTTAAATTGCAACAACTTACCACTTACTTATGCAAAACTTGTTAACATAGCGATAGTTTCAATTATTTTCTTCATCTCACACTTGCCTTTTTTAATGTACTTGTGCACTGCATTTGCAATGCACTTGTAAAATACGCTTGCATTTTCTATGAAAATGGTAATAGATTGTAGTGTAAAAGCCCATATTTTAAATCCCTTTTTAATGTGATTCCTGGTAATATTTTTATTTCAAGGCACATATTTGAAAGCTTTGAGTCATGGTTCTCTGATCTCTCCCTGCATCAGCATGAAGTAGATAGATAAACTGAAAACAACAGAATTACCCTGTTACAAAATAAATTTAGGAGAACTAATAATTAGTCTTTGACTAACGGTGAGAGATAAATAGATACCATTCAAGTGTTTTCATTCTATATTCATGCAGTAACAAACAATATTAAGATTATTAGGCACAAAAACTAGCACTGTATCTTGCAAACATATTTTGCCCTGCTCTGTTCTACCTGCCATGTCTCTGCCCACCCCTGCTCTGTGTTGTCTGGTCCAGCAATACCTCTGCATCTGCACCTTTCCCCGCTCCCAACTCCACTTCCATGAAGATGTTGAGGGGGGCATATTTATTCTGTGCTTTAAATCCCACAAGAGATCCAACTGGCTGAATCATGAAGGAAAAAAGCCACATGCTAAAAAAAACAAGAAACGCTTAGGAAAACAAACATCGTATATCAATATTAAAACCAGACATATTTGATAAACTAGGAATGTGGGATACATTTGTGCTTTATTTCTATAGCATTGGTTCCATTAACATAGATATTAGACTTAAAAAATGGATTCTGAAAACAATCTGCAGCAATAGTACCACAAAATCAGACAGTACACTTACATGTGTATGCAGAGATAACAGTTAAAAAAAGCAAAACCTTAATAATTTGTTCTGATGGAAGATGTTGTTGTTGCCTATTTTTTTCAAAACTGACTCCTACGTGAGAGGCATAATTTTAAATGCTTTTATCAGGCCTTCTGAATTAATAGAAATGTGTGCTACCTAACATAATTAGTACTTTTTCACTTATTTGCCTTGCTATTTATTCTTGATTATGGTGGCAAACTAAGGATTTTACTGGTTGTGCTGAAATTTTAGAGCATCATTAAACCATAATATATGTCACACAAGTTGTTTGCAGCACCCAGTACAAAAAAAAGAAATAAAATAAATCAGGTTTCCTGAGTCTTGAAAAACATGGCTGTGGCATGCAAATTAGAGTTTTGCTCCCTTTGAAGGCATCTGGTAAATATTCCTGCAAGCATATCATCAAAATCCTAGAACTAAGTGGTAGCATGTGTCAAAGGACTGTACACTACACACTTCTCACTTTTCCTCCTCATCCTGTCCAAGTGCTTCTTTTCCTCCCCTATATGTTTCTTTATGATTTTCTCAACTCCAAGGTTCACTTCCAAACCAACAAAAAGCCACATTTACAGTAAAATAGTTTTCCTATGGAAGCAAAATCCAAATCAATCCCTCCCTTTTCAGTCCATAGGAGTAATTGGCTAGAAGCACCTTATGTCAGCAAGGTGTCCTTTTGACACCCTCCTCTATTAATTTCCTATCTCCCTGATGTAGTTCAATTGTATCGGTACTGCACTTTAGCCAACATTAGCAGAAAACTGGCCTTACTCATGTTTCATGTTTGCTGGTTTGGTTTTTGCTAATCATTGCTTCTCCCTCAGGTGGGCAAAACCCTATTGTCTATCTTTATATAGGTTTCTAGTTAAGGACTATGTAAGAAATGGATAGAGTATAGGTTCTGGACATGGCATTGGTTCAGGATTTAAACCCCAAATGAAATGGAGAAAGCATACTGATGCTGGACAAAAAACATAATACAAAGCACAAATGTTGCAATAGGCTAATATTATTACTGATGACATTAAGCTCCCCTTAGGGAAAAAAAATGTTCAGGGTGATGCCGTGTCTCTGCAACTCTCGGTTTAGGCCAACAGAAATAAAATACTGCTGGACTTGTGTTGGAGGACAAAGGGCATAATCCATGTTTTCAGAGGATAGATAATTTTCATTGAGTTATAGGGAATGAAGCTTCTGCTCCAGAATGTATTGTAGGAAAACAAAATATAGAATACCCCATACAATTAGTTTGCATACTGATGATAGAGACATCATCATGTTGATAATAAAGATGGAAAAAAGCAACAGAGTTCCAAAAAATAACCAGTAATTTCTATAGGGATAATAAAAGCTAAAGAACTTTCAGAAAGTGATAGGTGTGATCTATGAAAAAAATGTGTCTATTTATGGAAATTCAGAAATAAATTATGAATTGCCAAAATTTACAACATGGAATCTTTATCCTGAAATTCTACTAAAGGAAAATTGGAAGAGGAATTGCCCCTGAACTCTTAAAAAGGTGGGGCAGGGGGGGAAGAGAGACAGAGAAAAACAGTCAGAGAGAGAGGGACTGTAAGGGAGGGAGGGAAAGATATACAAAGAAATTTATGAAATAGAAAATGAAAAAAAGTGGCTTAAATCTTTCTGGACATTTTAGAAAGGGTGAGACTGCATAGCTTTTGAATGTGGAAGTCTGATTCATTTTTGCAGTTCTCCAAGGAAACTGTTCTGATACTACCATCTTCCTACATTCAAAGGACAACTATTATTGTCAAGAGAAGTTCTCTACATTTAGTATGAGTAGACGTATATTGTGTAGATCTGAGAAAGTAATTTTGTACAAAACCAGCATCTGATTGTACTGCAGGAGCAATAGGGCTTTCTATGAAATTGCACTATTAACAAAATAACCCTTTTTCTATTAGAGTAGTGTTCATTTTCTGTCTTCTAGCTAGCCAACAAACTTTCTCAGCTGTCTAATCATCAATTTTGAGTCCCATAGATTCCCTATAGGCAGTGACTAAGGTCCCACCATTGCCAATTTATCTTTTTTTTCATTACTTAGTAGATCCATTTTCTTCCCAGATGTTTGAATTTTCTTAATTACCGGTGGTCTTGTTGGGAGCTGTATGGCACTTTTTTCAAGAGCTGCTGCTGTTACTCAGGACTGACTTTATGCTCATTTTAGTAATCTTGTTTCTTTTTTACTTTTCAGCTTAGCAAATATCCCTATTCAACTAAAGACTGTGATGCTCTGGTCTTAGGAATTATGATTTATACAGACAGATGTAGGGTAGACAGAGAAAGTGTTACAGAGCAGTGAACTGTTGTGCTGAGAAGCTGAGCCCTCAGCCCAGCCAGCTGCACAGCTCTAGACACTTGGCTCCCAGTAACTGAACTGGCTACTCGGCCGCGCTGCCTCCTTGACATTCTTTATGCTATTGAACTAGTAAAGGGTGAGGAAAAGTACTGGATGAGCAAAAGTTGTGAAAGTGAAATAAGAACGGCCTTCACAGTGGTCACATTATTCCGAGCTGAGAAGTAAGGTTTTTATTGTGGCCCAGCAGTACCATCGAGCCACCTGGAAGTCAGTCATCTCCCTCACAGAATTCCTACAGAGACTGAAGTTGAAAAATAGGGAAACCAAAGATTAGCAGCACACATTTTGCAACTAACACTATAAAGCAGCGTAGGAGATGTTTCTATGGCTTATGCAATGATATGGTTGACCAGAAGTTGCTATTGTAGCCAGTCATAAGCCAAGCCAAGACTCTTCTCAGAAGCTCAATTCCACTCTTCCTAGAAGTAAGAATGAAACAAATGGTATCATATTCCCTAAATATTTAAGATCTCTAGAACCCAAACTGGGATTCTGAGAGAGATGCACTTTTCTTTCCCTACATATGCTTTCCAAATAGGACCAAGAATACTATGAAACAGCGTTCTCGAAAGCATTTTTCCTAAGACCGGAGCTAGTAGTGCTAGAAATCTTATGTGAAAAATCTGTTTCTGAAAGCTTTCCAGCTCATTCCTCCAGATTCAAATGACTTGGATGGTCTTCACACAGTCATCTAAGCTTTCAGCTGTTTATCCAAAGCAACCAGAAATTATGAAAATTCTGAAGTTGCCCATTGCTACTTACATGATGCAAGCACATGGGGTTAATCCTGGCCCCATTTAACATCACTCTGGTCAATTCCCACAAGAAATTTATTATTGCCATGGTTTAGGAGCATTTAATCTGATTTGACAACGTTCAGTCCGCTTCCCAAGTCCTTGAATGATTTATTCTGATTTGCTACAGTAGCGTGTCCACTGCCTTTTGATTAAGACATCAGTATTATATGTGACCTACATACTTCCTATTCTTTTTGCATTTCAAGATCTAGTTTTCCATAAACCATCTGAGAATACTATCTATCTTAAACAGATCAAATCCTGTAATAGTTGTCCCTGGCTGTTGCTGTTAGAAGAAACATTTGGTTTTTAGTGCACTGTAATGGCTTTTTGTTTCAAATTACTGCAGTGACTTATACACTGAAAGATTAGATGTAATTTAGCATACTAATCATTTTCAAATAATACTTTCATTTGGATTTTAGCAGGGTAAAGAGTGTTAAGCAAAAGTAGCTGTTGTATTCAAAATGTTAATTCTGATGGTCAATATCTATGAACTAAGGATTGTTTTCAAAATCAATTTTCTGCTTTGAAAACTTTAAAGCTCATCATGTCCAAAGCCTAAACCAGACACTTGGTTCCACCCAAGTTCAGCTAAATTACTGATCCTGCAATACAAGCATTCCTTTCTGATGCTAATCTCTATAGACATAAACCCTTAATGCCAAAAGCCCAGCTGTGTAATATGTATATCCTTTAACCTTTGCAATAAAGATGTAACTGAAGCATTACAGTTGCAATATGTTTGTAATACAGCAGAGTTCATAATTTAATCTATTAGTGCATGACTACAGAATTTAATATTTTTTAAACAGTGTAGCTATCTGGGAGCTTATGTTCTCACTGAGAGCTGCTGTTCCATGCATGGGCAAACAACAGCATAGCACACCAGGAATAAACATGTCATTGTCCAACTTAATTAGAACTAAAGCTGGTCAAGAGCTCTGCTGGCACACAAAGAATAAAAATAAGTATTATTGAACCTTCCAAGCCCTTTGTGGCCTTCTATGCACTCAGTATTTTAAACACGCACACCTGCAAAAGTTTTTTTGCCCTGGTGGTGTGGTGCTGATTAAAAGAAGTAAACGCAACAGCCAAATCCATCGAGCTTGGCTTTAACTTTCCAACATGCTGCAGAAGGCCATAGATCACTTCTACCAAACAGGATTAAAGAGATTAATTTGTGCCAGCAGTCAATGACAGGCTTGTTAGGAGAAAAATCCAATGATGCTAACCCTCCAAAAAGCTGGTTATTAACTGCATTGATGACTGACTCCTCATTAAAGATTACTATTGCTGTCTTCCATGGTGTTTCCCCCTTGACCTGAGTGGTTAGCGAGTTCTTAGGACTTCCACAGTTTTTGCCATAAGGAGAAGAAAGTGATGACAGATATTTCTTCCATTTAATACTATATATTTTCAAAGAATGCAAATAATCTCCTGCTTCTCTCAACACAAAAGGAATCAAAAAGTCAGGAGGCAGTTCATTAGCTCACCATCTTTTTACAGAAGTCACTGCCTTTTAAGCTTGCTCTTCCTCCTCCTACAGGTCACCTCCAACTAACTACATCAACATTTTTTTAAAAACACTCATGATAATACACCAGACTGGAAATCCTTGTATGGGTCCACACTGCAAATACTTAATTCTCCTTGAGAGTACCTTAGTTTGATGCACAGGACACACTCAGCCTTGACATTCATCCTACCAGTGGTGTTTGCCTGGGAAGGCTTCGCAGGTACCCACTTCTGAGTCAAATACATCCACTCTCCCACCAACTCATAGAGAAAGTGTGCCTCTTTCCCTTACTTAGCAGCATTTTTAAGGATGATGGGTGGGAAGAAAGGAATATGGGCCAGAGCAGGGAGGTCTGAACAAACAGTTTTCATCATATCATTTGCAGTGTTGGACTGCATTACAGTAAGTAGGCACCTGGCCCAGGAGGCAGGCATGCTACATGTCTGCAGAAGAGGACATGCCCCCACCCTTCCTAGGACCTTGGTGTAAGGACACCATCATCTCCCTGGGATGTGCCCTAGAGCCCAGACTCAGCAGAACTGCCCAGCACTCAAGGATACAACCAGAACGAAAGAGAGCAGAGCTTTCAGATCGGTGTGGTCATGGGGAAAAGGGACTGCATTTGGGAGAAAAGCCATTCCCCAGACACCAAGTCAGGAAACAGGACACATGTTAAAAAATTCTATTTACTTCATGCCCACCAGATGTCAGCAACCTTTATTTTGGTCCAGTACTAAACATCTTTGTTTTCCTTTCTCAAAGAAAACCCCTTCCTTCCCCAGGGCCTCAGGGCTTTGCACTGACACTTCAGTTACCCAAGCCACTTTCCCGGGAGGGCTCTGCCTCATTTTAAAGTCTTCTGAAACCAGTTCAGGAAGAACCAGACCTCAGCTGGCTGGGCCCTGAGCCAAAGGCTCCCTGAGAGACAGGCAACATCTGAGATGTTTTCCAGCTGGACACCTGTAGAGAAGTCCTCCAAATTAACAGCATCGGTAGAGCAATACACAAATACACAAAATAATTGTTTGCCAGTTGGGGCTGGCAACTCAAAAGAAAAAAAGTGGTACCTAAACTGACCTTAATGAAACTACGCAGAAAGAGAATACTCCCACATCAGTTATGACCCCCTCACTGACCAAGAGTCCTTAGTGATAGCTGCTGCTTCTCTCTGCTGGCTTCTCTTTCACACCAGCTGGATCTCTTAGGCCAGCTCCTCTGCTGAGGACCGCCCTGGAGGTGAGGCAAAGCCCTTCTCACAGGAGTCTCTGCACATACAGAGGCACAGATCTCTCTAACCTCCTGTGGCCAAGCTTACAACTCACACATTTTCCAAGTTTTCCTTTTCTAGAAGCATCCATTTCTGAGAAATGAACTGAGAGTAACTAAAGGAAACATGGGAATTTATGGCAGGGGAGACAAGATCAGAATAAATGATGTTGCCTCTACAAGATAGATTCAATACTTCTCTGAAATTACAGAAAGGGAGAACAACAGACTAGGAGAGCGCAATGGGTCCTTGCAGTGGTGAGGGCTGGTCAGGCTGGTCTGCTGCATTGTTGTAGTTTAACCTGGGCTGGCAACTAAGCACCACACAGCTGCTAGCTCACTCCCCCTTGCTGGAGTGGGGGAGAGAATCGGAAGAATAAAAGTGAGAAAACTCATGGGTTGAGATAAAGACAGTATAATAGGTAATGCAAAAGCCGCACATGCAAGCAAAGCAGAATAAGGAATTAATTCACTACTTCTCATCGGCAGGCAGGTGTTCAGCCATCTCCAGGTGTCCTAGTTTCAGCTGGGATAGAGTTAATTTTCTTCATAGTAGTTGGTATAGTGCTATGTTTTGGATTTAGTAAGAGAATAATGTTGATAACACACTGATGTTTTAGTTGTTGCTAAGCAGTGTTTACACTAGTCAAGGACTTTTCAGCTTCCCATGCTCTGCCAGATGCACAAGAAGCTGGCAGGGAGCATAGCCAGGACAGCTGACCCAACTGGCCAATGGGGTATTCCATACCATATGACGTCATGCTCAGTATATAAAGCTGGGGGAAGAAGAAGGAAGGGGGGACGTTCGGAGTGATGGCATTTGTCTTCCCAAGTAACCGTTACACATGATGGAGCCCTGTTTTCCTGGAGATGGGTGAACACCTGCCTGCCGATGGGAAGTAGGGAATGAATTCCTTGTTTTGCTTTGCTTGCGCACGCGGCTTTTGCGTTACCTATTATTAACAGCATCAGCAGAGCAAGGAAAGCAGGGCTCCATCACGCATAAGTTACTTGGGAAGACAAACGGCATAACTCCGAACGTCCCCCCCTTCCTTCTTCTTCCCCCAGCTTTATATGCTGAGCATGACATCATATGGTATGGAATATCTCTTTGGTCAGTTGGGGTCAGCTGTCCCGGCTGTGTCCCCTCCCAACTTCTTGTGCACCCCCAGCCTACTCGCTGGTGGGGTGGGGTGAGGAGCAGCAAAGGCCTTGACTCTGTGTAAGCACTGCTCAGAAGTAACTAAGACATCCCTGTGTTATCAACACTGTTTTCAGCACAAATCCAAAACATAGGCCCATACTAGCGACTATGAAGAAAATTAACTCTATCCCAGCCAAAACCAGCACATGCATAAATGCTTCACTGACAGCTCAGCCCAGGGAGGACAGAAAAGTGGTGGTGGATGCCCTTGTTTAACAGCACCGTTTTGTCAGGACTGTTTTCTGAAGGCAACTGTGGGCCAATCTGCCAGGCGTCTGATAGGCAGTGGCATTAGGGGGTGGAAAGAAAAATCTTTTCAGCTAAGACCAGAGCCAAAACTATCCTCTTCCTCCACTGCTTTGAAAGACAGCTGCCAGCCCAAGTACCCCTTTTGGAAGAAGCACTCATTCCCCTATGCCCGGCTCCACAGGAGGAGGGAACTTTGCACAAGTGAAATATGCACCAAAAGCCAGGACAGACCCATGCTGGAGGTCAGAGCAGCAGCAGAATCAGGAATTTGTGGGGTGCTGCATGGTGGATGATAGATGCAGGCTTCTTGCCCTTCCTGTCCCAGAGGAGCAAATGTATTGAACCAGGATAACACAAGTTGCTTTCAGCTATTGCTTTCTAATAAGCGTTCACAGATAGGGCTAAATAGAAACTGTGGTGCTTGGGGCACTAAGGACCACTCGCTCATCCAGAGCATGCTAGCATGCTAATTTGACAAGTAGTTAGCAGATGTTACCTCATCTAGGCGCTGAGGTCTATATTGCCCAAGCACTCACTGCTGGGAATAGAGGTGAGTGTGACTGGCTGCTGGTGCTTGCCTTCAAATGCAACCTGCGTCTAGGCAGATGGTGTCACCAGGGATCCCCCTCCTCTGCAGCCAACCATACTGTGCAAAGAAGACCTGAGGCAGGAGATAAGGCTGTCTCCCTAAGCCCCATACACATGAAGTTGCATCTATACGTGTCCATCTGGGTAGTTCTCCCTTCCTAATCATGTCAGTAAGACAGGCTGTAGCTCCGCTTTGTATCTGTCACTGAATTTAAAGAGAAATAAAAGTGACAATCTATCATTTAGGAGAGATGGAGCCTGAGGGTAGGGAAGAGACAAGGGTCAACTTGTGGACAGGCTTTAGATAGAAATCACTGATTGATGTGTGCTTACGAGGACCAGTTCCACAAACTGTAGCATCTGAGTGTGTTAGAGGGGGAGAAGAATTGTCTAATTTTAGGTAATTAAGGCAGCCAACCTGAAGAACAGCATGAGCTATTAAATGAAGTAACTAACTGCAGCAGTGTAGTGTGAAGGCAACAGCAATCCAGTGGGACTGGTTTGTGAAGAGAACATAAAGTAAATAAGTGCAAATTATTTTAGCAGCACATTTTAACAGCTAAAGTTAAAGATGTGTCAGTGTTTCCATTCATAAACCTCTATCTCTGAGTATAGAGGTTGTGCCTTAGCTGTGGAAATGACCCCCAAGCTGAAACTTGACAAGGATTTTTATTTGTTGGGTTTGTTTTTTTTTTTTTTCATTCCTGCAAAAAAAAAAAGGGGGGGAAATACAACTAGTATTAGAGCAGTTTCAAATGTTTTTCACTGTTTCATGAAAATGATTGTAATTTGAAATGGAAATGAAGTTCAACAGCTATTGTGAAAGAGTTTTTTTAGAAGAATTCACTGAAATTTTAAAATCTTAATTGGTCGCAGAGCCAAGTCTGCATCAAGCTACCAGGCTGTGAGGAGTAGCTGTACTCTTCCCCAGCTATACAGAGATACAGCAGTGGCAGTGACTGAGATGGGCTTTCCCTGCATCCTAGCTCAAGGACAAGGGAGCCACTGATGACCTTCTCTCATGGCTCCCTTCCCCTCAGGCTCTATTTCTCCCTCCAGCTCCATTTGCTTGAAGGGATCCTGTATTACGAGCCCTCCTAGCAAGGAAAATATCAAAAAAAGGTCAACATTTTTCCCTTTAAAAACGAGTTTTATGAGAAAGCTGTTTGTGGACTAAACAGTTTTTTTTCATGGAAAGTCTTTTTTCCCCTTTACTTTCAAACCTCATAAAACATAAGAACAAAAATGAAAACAAAAAGCATATAACCCCTTCCCCCCAAAACTAACAAGTGTAATTGTTTAAATTTTTGATGAAAACTGAGGTTTTTTTCTGTAGGACCTACTCTCTATAATTTCTGAGGGATTCCAAAATAGTACCTGTATCCTCAAAGCCCTCAGAAGTGTGTTCTGAATTTACTCTTCTTGAGTTCACCCCTGATTCACGTTCTGGGAACCCACACTTTACTTTCAGTACTATTTTTCAAAGTAACAGCTATTAAATGAATATTCAAGAGTACTTGTAAGGAATACACCAGATTCCTATGCAAGCATTCACATCAGAAACAAGATGCTAAGAATTAAGTTCATTCAACCAAGGAACCAAGACCACAGCATGCAATTTGACTGTAATTAAATGACGCCTCTCAAATTATTAATATTTACAGTGAATTGCTTGGGAACAAACTGCCACTCAGAACTATTTGAATAGCAAATCCATTTGAGAAAACTCAATATTGTTTTGCAGAACATTCACAAAGAAAAAAATAAACCTGATTTATTAAATATATTGCCAGCTCCAAAATATTTTCTCAGTCCTAAAATTTACTCTGTCTGAAATAGTGCCTACAGACAACCAATTCACTTGAGTAGCACAAATGTGCTGGGCACGCCATGGGGTTGTGGAATATTTTTCAGTATTCATGTTGGTACAAATACAAAAGTGCACAGCCTTAGAAACAGTGGTTTGAACTGCATTGTCATTGCACTTTTTAGAGACCCTTTTTTCCCATTTTATTGCAATTTTGTGCTCATTGCTATGGTATCCAAGTGCCTGTGAGAGTAATTACAACATGGTTCCATTTAGCACAATGTTCAGAAGTATTTCACTGAGATTTTTAAATGGTATTTCCCACCTCTAGCTTGCTCCACTCTCTCCTTACATCAGCAGAAATTGATATCAATCTGTTATGTGCCGGCTTAACAATTTTTTCTTCCTGAATAGTATTATTTGAGCTGTTCTGTTTGCATTAATTAGGTTTCTGCATTCTTCTAGCTTAGCAGATTGTGAAGATGAGGCCAAAATGGAGGTTTTTCTCCACTGTTTGTTTTTTTTTAATGTTTAGTGCTTTATTTCTAAAATTACTTGATAGTCTGCACAGAAAAAAATATATTCTTTAATATCTGCTCTTTTAGCTGGCTCCAAAAACATTGCATCTTCAACATCTTCCATATATATCCCCAAATTGCTTAACATACAAATTCTTTCTCAAGGGGCCCAGCCCATTTCTGTCGGGATAGTGAAGGCATTTAATCGTGTAATTGTAAGTCATATTGGGATAAACCATATAGTAAATTCCCTTCTGTCTGCTGTTTATCAATTTCACTAAACAAAGACTCCATTTATTTTTCTTGAATCATATTTTTTCATTTCTAAAACAGAAATGGTGAACGATTTTTCCTTGCTATTTTAGTTGTTTTCATGAAGTGCTACTTACAGGAATGGGATTGATCAATTCTCTGATAGCAGTTTTCTTTAGAGTGATTTCACTCTGACTGAAAGGATAACTTCCTTTCCCTTGTTCAATGACACTGAGCAACACTGTGCATTATTTTCACTAAGCCTTCATAACCTATTGTTTACAACCATGCCTCCTTCTGCCTCTCTGGTTTTGAAAGTAAAATTCCCTGTTGGAAAGTAAATTTTTAATGCTTTCTTTTTTCCTCGTTCTTTTTCTTCTTTAGAGGGAACTGTAAAAAGAGAAAAATGGCATCTGAGATTTCCATAGAGCTTCTAAGATTATTGCTGATGCTACTTATTCAAGTACCATCATTGCCAGTAGGTTCAGAAAAAAGATTATGGTAGGTGTGAAAAAAACAGTATGTCTCTCTGCTATAGGATGATTAAAACCTCCATGAAATAGATGAGATTACAAAAAGTGGAATGAAGGTACAACTTAAAACACTGTGTCTGTATAGCTACTGAATGAACATGTATCAACAATATGTAGGTTCTTTAAAAAAGCATTTACGGAAGCCAATACAATCACTGCTAGTTTTCTAAAACTGTCCATAGCATTTAGTTTACTCAGATATAGAAATAGACAATGCTTTTATTCAGCATTGTTAGATTCCAGCTCTCCAAGGCTCTGTACTGTTTTCAAATACGCCATAATGCATCTGCTCCATGTCTCTTGCAGAGAAGCAGTGGTCCATGACATGCAGTTTAAACAATGATTTTTGTTTAGCTGACATTTCACAGTCAACTGTATGGCCAAAGGGCAGTTCTGATCTTGTCTGACCTCTCAAACAGACAATAACCTGCCATTTTTTCTTCTCACCAGTAGTGTATGGCATTCCTCCCTCTCAGGCTGCTTAAGCTCTGGTCAGAGAATCTGCAAACTACTCAGCTCTATGGCTGCTTTCCAGTCTGGGGGACGCGTTCTGTAGTTTGCCCTACCTGTTCATGTGAGGGGTCTATCCTTGCCATGAATCACCCACGACAGCAGAAGGAAGACAATGAAACCTTTTAATCGGTTACTCAGAGCTGGGAAAATTGGGGCAAACCTGTGTTAAGTCTGAAATTTGGTACAACACCTGAACTTAGTCCAGTAGGTGAAATTTCAGGTTGAACTGAATAGCATCTCATGAATATTCGTGGCCCTGGAAAGAATGAAAAAGAAAGTGAAAGGTTAACATGAAGACATTTCCTCTAAGAAAAGCAACATATGGAAAGTCAGTTTCATGGTGGTCTGGTTTTTTTAATTGTTTTCCCAGAGTCTAAATTCACTGTTATTTTCCCAGAGTCTACATTCTGTTATTTTCAGACCTTATAGCTACAACAGGAACTTTTCTTATAACTAAGAATGTCCACAGGAATCAGAAGACATGGAAGCAGGGACCTCTTGTTCTGAACAAAAGGAAACTTATGGGGGAAAATAAATGACTTGCATAATGGGAATTTGTATAGACTTGCTAGAAACCATCATATTGACCTTAAGCTACCTCTCCTTTCTCCCCGACCTATGATTGCCATCGTTATGTAATTTTCAGAGATATTTTTAAGTTGTGTTAGCACTTCTTAAAGCAATTGCATTGATAATAGCAATGATGTTCTTCTGCAAGCTTAGCAAATGAAGCACTTGGTAATAGTATAAAGAACTTTTCCCCACTAGGTCATCATTAACTTGATCTGGTCAAATACATAATGACAGAAAAATGTTGCCATTCAATTAACAGCGCATAGTGGCCTATATATAATGAGCTGGTTTCAGTCCAGGTCCTGTTCACAAGATAAGAAACAATCAATTTAATTGGGGATTAATTGGCACCTGGCTTGCCAGTCTTGATAATCTTTAGGACATAGTCTTTATTTCAATTGTAAGCACCTTAGGGGAGACACTGTTTATTACTGTGTTTGAAAAATTCTGCACCATCATCCTTGTGAGTGTAATATCTATCATAGATCTGAAACAACTTACTGTGCTATACTTGTAATTGGAGACAAACAGAAGAGCTGATTTTAACAACTATCAATCTGCTGCCTTTGAAGAAGCATAGGAAATGTAACTGTTATCCCCAAATTATTCAAAACTCACACTAAGTGTAGAGGTTCATCTTTTGGTTTGGAGAGATTCTGAGTTTGTCCAAAACAGTTTGCCTGTCTCCTGTTACCATGTAGGAAAATCTTCTGGAAGCAAACAAGTCTCTCTCTAACAGAGTATGAGACCCTGGAAGGAAGTAAAAATACTTATCTCTAAAGCCTTAGAGATCTATCAGACTTTTTGTACTTAAGGGAGATAATGCAAAACTTTGAGCAGACTCTTGTCTTAGTATGTCCATAATAGCATTATAGGGAGCTACATGAATATATCTGTAGGGCAAAAGATCCTTGATTCACAGTGACTAATGCCCATAAGCATTAGCCAAACAATATACATGACCAAACAATTAATTCAGACTGACTAAAATGAATAGATACCAGAAATTAGAGAAACTGAAAGAAATTACTTACTGCATGCATGGAAATGTCCTCAGATAACATTTGTCTTCACCTCCACAATAATATACTTTAATAACTACATAATCTGAGGTACACTTAGTTTTGCTGGGCACAAGAGGGAATAATATGCCTAAATATGCTAAGCATTGCCTGATCTATGCAAAGAGATTTTTCTCTTTTCAGAAGATCTGATGAAATAAAACCACATTTGATAAACATCAGCACATGGCTTGGGGTTTATGGTTCTTACACTGAGCTAGAGAATGAGGGGACTAATCAGACCTTGGGGACTATATGAATTTGACAACAGTGACTGAGGGAGAAATGGGGGGGGGGAAAGGAACAGAGAAGAAGAGGAGTGACTGAATGAAAATGAGTTGGGGGAAAGGAACAACCATTTCAACATCAATATATTGCTGCAGGAGTCTTTCATTTTGGAGGGTGAGTAACAATCAGCTGAAGGATGAAAGTCAAAGCTGTGGTGAGATGAGGAGGGCAGGGCTACCTATTGCAAACACAAAATGACCAGGGTTGGAGGGAAGAGTGATTAGTTTTGCTGGCAGCCACAGTAGCCAGGACTGCAGGACTCTCCAAACTCTTTTTCTTTTTGAAATCCATCTTTTGCTTCTACTTCCAGTAATTAAGGTCACCACACTAGGGCATTTACTGTTTGCCCTGATGAAAACCATTCTGAATTTGACAAATAGCATTTGTGTTTGTCTTAACTCCTCATCAAACAAGACCTAGAATTTTTACTCGGCTCCAGGAACAATTTTTCTTGCCTCTCCGAAAACTCAGCAGAGCAGATATTCTCACAAGATTTCCAACATTTATATGCCTTCAGAAATATCAGCAGAGACTTTTTCCAAAGACTCCATTTCAGTACCATAGATTTAACTTTAGAAAGAAGAAAGTGTAAATATGAGATGGAGGATATGATTGCAAACAGACATGCTCTTTATGGGCTTACTAATTTAAACACAGTGCCACAATACATGGTTTGGAACTGGCTTGTCACTGCCCAACCTAAAATATGAGTAAAGAAAACTCATATCTGTCTACAAAAACTTATAAGATATACCTTGAGTGACATCTGTGTACACAATGCTATTTCTAATATAACTGTCTTTCTTTTTGCTATATTACTGTTCTCCCTCAGAAGATACAGGAGAGGAAGATGGCACCAGACAACAAATGGAATTTTATTCATGAAAAGTATCATACGACAGTTTCAGTTTCTCTTAAGATAAAAGGAATCCCATTTTAGGATGGAAGACTCTTGAGCTCAGCAGGTGGAGCACCTTCAACTTGTTAAAGCCACTGGCATTTTGTGAGGGCGATTCCCTTATTTCTTTCAAATCATCTTTTCTCCTGACACCTCCATCAGCAGCAGAGCTTGTTCACAGCTCAGCAGCCCCATGTAAAGCATGACTGGCTCCTCAGAAGCCCAGGGGAAATAGGGGTCAGCCTGGGCACTTCAGAGAGGAATATCTTTTGAAAAGAAAATTGCATCAAATGATTTTACTGGCAGTATTCATGTTAAATGCTAGTGGAACACAAATGGCTTTCAAAAAAGAACAGGCCCTTGCTCCAGACTACAGATTCAACTAGATCCATATTCACAGCTTCAGATTCAATCAGTGATTTTTGCTAAGCATGTGGAGAATCTCCAAAAGACATCTCTCAGCAGGACATGGAGGCTACATTTTTATAGTTGTTTCTACAAAGGAAAACACAGCTAAGGAGGAACAAATTTTCCAACCACAGAAGTACTTTCTCCATCTTCAAGGAAAAATAAGAGAAGAATGTAGGAAAGTAGCTTTACACTAAATACAACTTTTAAAAATATTTCTTTCCATGGGTAGCAGAAGTAATTAAGCATTACTATAGCCTCACTTGCATTCACTGTTCATATATCCTACTTGTTCAATGCATTAGGAGTTTTTTTATTCTCACTGACTGGATGACACATAGCCTAATGGAGTTTTAGTCCATGACCTGGGCTCCTGGGTACTGGGTACTGATGACAGATATTATCAACTAAGTTGGTATTTCTATACAGCAGAATATTTTAATAAACAAGATGTTCCAGTTTAAGAATTTTGGTAAAAAGCTGAAACATATAGTCTGAAATCTTTCATAAACAGGATTGTTGTGAGGATGAAGAGATGAAAAGTTGCATATTAGTATTTGTTATTAATTTGTATGGATCTTCAGTAGATGGGTTTATTCACTAGATTTAAGTTGTGCTATGAGGACATGACAAAGAAGGAGGGGTAAAAGGATTTTTACTACAATGCTTAGAACCAGCCGAAGATGATGGTATCTTTTGAACAGGATCAGAAGGAGCCCACAGATTCTTGGGCTGATGAGACAGTGCTCTCGTCTCTGCTGGTTATTTTTCTCACACATTTTTTCCCTTTTCCAAATAAATCCATCCCAGCTCCCACAGATCTGTTTTCTAACTCTGTAGATTGTGGCTCTTTGCTTTGGGTAGAGCTCTGCTGAAGCCCTGACCCTGTCCTGCTCTGCACTGCGCTGTGCTGGTTGTCACCCCATCCACTTAGCTGAAGACCTTCTGCTCTTTCCAATTCTGCTAGGAAATAAGGTGTAGAAACTTACTCAGCCCTACTTCTTATCCTATGTTTTCTATCACCTTCCTACCACCCATTCTTCCCTCCCTCCTCTCACTTCGTCATTTTCATCTGGGATTCTTTGATCACAAAGAAAAGTTTGGATATACCACAAAATACTGGATGTACTCACAGCAGCCAAAAGGTTGGAGAGTCAATATTACAAAATTTTGGCCAGCAACACTCATCGCTGCAATTTTGCACTACCTGCACAGACCTTAATGGCCCATTAGAGTCTGTAGGAGGTATTTGACAAGCAAGGGTGCTCAGACAGCTGTTCCCTCCTCTCTTTCCTGTTCCTCTGAAAGTGGCTTAAATAGAATTCTCAGCACAGCACTGGTCTCAGGCACCCACTCACCATTTATCTTCCCAAGCCATTAATCACAATCATGTGGAATTTAGAGCAGTTCCTGGTCTTTTTCCCTGAAATGAAAGAGTCGCTCTTGTCATGAATATTATTGCTCATGAATCACAGTGATTTCCAGTCATGCCATCAATTATAAACACAGCTAATTGGAGTGCCGATAGGGCTGCCTCTCTTCACAGAGAGGTTCCTGCCATGAATTTTACTGGCCATGAATCACTGTATCGTCAAACAAGAGACTCCCCTTCACTCCCCTCCACTGACCTAAAGCCAAGCTACAAGTATTGGCTTCCTGAAGTTATCAGGCTATGCAATGTCATAAATCCACATCTAATCAGTTCACCAAGGAAGATACTGTCTCCCTCTGTGCCCATATTCCTTGCAAGTCTTTCTCATGGCTGTCAGATCTTTGCATTAGACTGGCATCATCAGGGAAATTGGCAGAGAGCTTCCTCTGTGGCCTTACAGGTCTCATGCCAAGTCAATATTCCCCATACTTTTTCCAGGGGAGAGACAGAGATGCGGCTATCGAAAAGATGATTCTCTTCTCTCTCCTCAGACACACAAAAAGTGTTGCTTCCAAGCTGTTTGTGAGGACTTCTGGGATGTATGCTGCTGCACAAATGGTAAGTAGTAGCCAAAATCTATCACTTTCGTTTCTGAGTGATAGTATTCATGGGAAATGGATCTTGTGCTGGACTGTGAGCGAGGAAGAGGGAGACTGGGAATTTGAACCATGCCTAGCAAAAGAACAAGAAAATTGATTGCCTCTGCTGCCTCTAACTCTAATGAGCACAAAGCAGTGTAAGAGTGCAAAATTCAGTAACCCTTCTGGATGTCGTGCAAGAGAAAACCCCAGAAAAAAATGAAACTGTTTCTTCCATAGATGGCAAAGTATCAATCTACAAGAGATGGAGGAAATGTATACCAATGTGAATGAATTCATCAATTCTTACAATGCCCACTTCTCACCCACGAAAACACATTACTTGCAAAACAACAAATTCTACTTTCACAAATTGCGTTGACACACAATCAGCCTGTCACCGTCACAACCAAGACTACCAGATAATGCCACTTCCCATCCAGTTCAGTGCCTCTGGTAGATCCAGTCACCTCCATCACGTTCAGCTGTGACCTTCAGCCAAATTTGAACTATCCCTCCACCTATTTCAGCTGCCATTGATTGTTCCAGTCACAAGAACCAGCTATCACCATCTCTATTTACCACCAAATCACAACCTTCACTCATCACCTCTGGTTTTCACTGACCAAGAACTTTTCCTCATGGCTTCCTGACATTAACATTGATTCCTTCAACTCCTCCAAGTATCTTAATCATTCTTTCAACAGCCTGGAGATCTGTACTTGGGCCTCACATATCTAGGGTATCTAGTCCTCACAGGTATCAACAGAACTGCAAGACACCTATGTTGTATCTTTAGTGCTAGTGCCTGGGTGATGCCCATGGTCTGCACTGCAATGATGGTCTGACAAGGCCAGGCGCTGTGGTGGCTGAGGGCTGCTTTGAGATGTACCTGCTCTAGAGTCATCCCACTAGGGACATGGCTCCCCACTGAGGTAGACAACGGTAATTACAGACTTCCTCAATGAAGCTGGACTAGCTGGTACGTACAGGCAGCTGCAGGGCTGCCTACTGCCTGCTGTTTGTCCTGTCTTTAGAAGCCTCCCTGTGAATCCCTCCTTCCCCTCCAAACCTCATCCAAACACAGTTTATATCTGGTCCTTAGTTTTCTGCTGCCTCAACTTGGACTTGTGTGGTCCCTAGTCTCCATACCAACACAATCACTAACAAACTAACTATATTCTAGCTGCAAATCCTACAAACTAACTAAGTAGTCCGAGTTAACCCAACAGTTAGCAACTTATAAATTTCTAACTACCGCTGTTACAGCAGATCCTCCAGACCACTGTGAGAGAGCACTGCACTCCATACTACCAGTACCTCATCCTTTTTAGTTGGCATTAGTATGGGAAGGGGATTGTGAGAAGAAGATCTGACAGAATATTTTTGGAGTCATTTGGTTGGGTGAATGGTAGTAACTAGTTTATATGAACTCAAAAGACAATTAGGCAGGAACTGCAAGTCAACAGCATGTGCATGTGAGAAGCATTCTGTTCAAACAGGAGCAAAAATGCCCATATTTCCAGTAAGCCAAACATTAGTAAGCTTAACAGAGTGAAGACTCACCATTCTGAACTCTCTGCTCAGCTAAGACCTTTTCCAATACCTAATTTAACCACTCTGTATACCTTCCAAAGTGATTGTGACAGTAAGCTCTTCACTTTTCCCAGAGAAGATCATCTGAGGTACTGCAACTAAATCAGAATATAGATTCAGAAATGACAAGCTGACAATACCTTATATGACCTTTTCCTCCATTTTCCTCATGAATAAATAACCATCAGTTTAACAATAATGCAGATGATCACAGGCTGTTGTCTGTTTCCAATTCCCCTTAAGCAATAAACTTACTGGGAAAAAAATGTTCTGAACATTTTAATATAAGAGATATGAAAAAAAAAGATCATTATTAGTCTAGGGATAACCTAAGTCCCACGTGTGAAACATTTTGCATGAGAAAGAGTTCTTGACTCAATCTCAACAAAGGGTGAATGACCTTATACTTAATTTCAGATGGATAAGGTCTGTCAAGATTGGAATAAAATTATTGAATGCCTCCTTTCTTTTTCCTTGAATTGATATAGTACATCCTGTCACACAAAATCAATGATGTCTAAAAAATGCAGAATGAAGAGTCCAAGAAAATAAAAGCAGAAGGAATTACAAATGCATCACACAAGACTCCCAGTACATGCAACTGAGTTGTAAAAGACAACGTGCTTTGGTGCAGAGGTCTTCACCGGGAAGAACCCAGTGGATTACCTCCGGTGGGGAAAGCTGTGAAATACTGGACTGTGACAACTTGATTGGGAGCCTGGGAAGGAGAAGCACAATGACCTTTCCTCCCACTGATACTGTTGTTGCTATTGCATATAGTGCCTGTCCCCTTAAGTCTCATATGCAGCAATCCCAAAAGCTAACATAGTCTGTCTCCCCACTAGCCACCTGCTGGGAGGTTTTTACAAATGAAAATTAATTATAAATGGGAGACAATGTCCAGTCTTATCATTCAGGGGTAAAGAATACCTTGTCCAATCTGCTTGAGTCTACACAGATAATTATTAATGACTTTTTTTTTATAATATATACCTAATTATAGAAATTATAACCATCCCCAGATAATCTCCTCTGTAGCAAGTGCAATGGAAGGATATGCAGCTTTGAACATGACTTGCTAAAATCTTATGTCTTGCACTTATTTACGGCATTACCAAGTTAAAGTTCATCCACCCCTTTGTTCTGGTTCTTTCTAATTGATGTAGATAATTGCCATTGGTATGTTTGGGAACTACAAATTGAAATTGCTTCTCTGTTACTTTCCTCTTTCTTTTCCTCTTTGTACACTTGTGTATTTTATTCACCAAATGATTTTAGAAAAAAGCTTATGTAGTAAGATGAAGGGTGTTTTTAATTTTTTTTTTTTTTTTTTTAAAATGGCTTGCATAAAATTCAGTCTGATCATTTCTCAGTAGGTGTGCCGTAACAGAAAATACACCCTCATAAAGAAATCTTGTCTCTCCAGCTGGGCCCTGGGACCTTCTGGGTTTCTGATGATACCGGCGTGTGATTAAGTCTTGTTAGTATTTATTTTTCACTTGTTATTACTTTCTCCTATTCCCTTTGGCTTACTTCATCTACCCAGCAAACCCTGAATGATCAAAGACATTTACTTGCCTAACATTAACCAGGGTGGCCTCATTATATGGCTTTAAGCTTTTCCAGGATCAGAGCTTTTGATTGCACATTTGAATCAGGAGAAGTCCTTTTGTAGTTAAGGTAGTCAGCACAACGGGGCTATGGTCCTAGCCTACTGCTCCTTGTTAATACTATAAGGTAAATAAATAACAGTTGTGTGAGTCACAGCGGAAGAGATAGCTTCTAATTGAAAAAACAAACATAAACAAAGAAAAAATGCACAGAGGACTGCATTTGGTGCTGATGATTCAAATGAATTAGCAGCTTGCTTCCCCTTACAGCGAGAAATGGCATATAACAGATAAGCAGCTGTACAAAAATGACAAACTTCACTTACTATATGCACCACTGGAGCTTGTTGCAGATGTGCATTTTTAGAAAATTATGTCCTAAGCACTCTTATTTTTGCCGGTGTTTGTATAATGAGTATTGTGTTCTAATTTATTTTTAATGTGCAACTTACCCCTTACTGCCAGCCATTCTTTGAATGAAATGTTGCTTCTCCATGAGTATTTGTGCATAAATATTTTATAACTGAACTAAATAAAAAATCACCTTATAACTACTTGAGGTTAAACTGCTGAAAAAGTGCAAGCAATTCCATTTTGCTTTCACATTTATTCCTGGTATTTTGTAAGGAAATCTCATTGAGGCAAACTCTCAATTTTACTCCAGTTCACACTAAATGACAAGACAATAAGTTCATTTTCAACATGAATAGGAATGAAACACAAATGTGTTCATGATACAGGGCACCTTTGCTATAACTGAAATTACAGAGTAATGGCGGCAGACCTATTTAAACCTGGTATAAAAAACCACAGCTTTCTACACCGTACAGACTCTATAGTTCCTGAGTCCCTTTGAAATCAGGATGTACTATGACAACAAGTAAATACAGAATGTTTTTATTTACAATGTGAGAGAAATTAACAGCATAGAAAAATTGAAAAGAATCCGTGTTAGCTAATTATCTTCTTCCAAACAATGTTAGAAATGACCTGAGTGAAATTAAGTTGCCTTTTGTGATCAAACTGAATGCTGCATCAACACACTGTGAAAAAGAGTCAACTTCATGCAATAGTGTGTATCTGTAATTGGTTTAAAATAGATTTTTAAAATGGCATCTGCAATCTTGTTATATCAACATAGAGGAAGAAAAAGAGAAAGTGATGAAGTGCAATGACAGATGCACAGGTGTTTAGGGGATACACCTATGAGGATTGTATTACTCATTTATTTATCTTTATGATTGAGAAAGTCCAAATAACATTATTTCCAGAAAATTAATAAAAGAATAGGGACACATAAAAATATTTCATTACAAGATGTAAACAAACCCTGGAAGCACAAGCATGCAAACTGCAATCAGTATAAAAGCACAAACGAAAAAAGACAATTGCTTCAAATCACAATTAACCCCAGTCGGGACAGTTTGTTGCCACTGCTGAATGTGATCCTTTTTCTTTGTTTATCATCAGAATCAAAATCCCATGACTAATGTATTTAATCAGTTTTGCCACAATAAGTAAATGCCTCAAGGGTCTATGGTAGCAATCCTTCGCATAGGAAAGATTTACCAGAAGTTTGATTAAATGGAACTAAAATCATAGAATCATAGAATCATTAAGGTTGGAAAAGACCTCTAAGATCATCAAGTCCAACCGTCAACCCAACACCACCAAGCCCCACTAAACCATGTCCCTAAGCACCTCATCTACACGTCTTTTAAATACCTCCAGGGATGGTCACTCAACCACTTCCCTGGGCAGCCTGTTCCAATGTTTAACCACTCTTTCAGTAAAGAAATTTTTCCTAATGTCCAATCTAAACCTCCCCTGGCGCAACTTGAGGCCATTTCCTCTCGTCCTATCGCTAGTTGCTTGGCAGAAGAGACCAACACCCACCTCGCTGCAACCTCCTTTCAGGTAGTTGTAGAGGGCAATAAGGTCTCCCCTCAGCCTCCTCTTCTCCAGGCTAAACAGTCCCAGTTCCCTCAGCCGCTCCTCGTAAGACTTGCTCTCCAGACCCTTCACCAGCTTCGTTGCCCTCCTCTGCACATGCTCCAGCACCTCAATGTCCTTCTTGTAGTGAGGGGCCCAAAACTGAACACAGTATTCGAGGTGCGGCCTCACCAGTGCCGACTACAGGGGCACAATCACTTCCCTGCTCCTGCTGGCCACACTATTTCTGACACAGGCCAGGGTGCTGTTGGCCTTCTTGGCCACCTGGGCACACTGTCGGCTCATGTTCAGCCGGCTGTCAACCAGCACCCCCAGGTCCTTTTCCAACAGGCAGCTTTCCAGCCACTCTTCTCCAAGCCCGTAGCATTGCATGGGGTTGTTGTGGCCAAAGTGCAGGACCCGGCACTTGGCCTTGTTAAACCACAAAAATGTATTTGGTTTTCTGTAAACTGCGTAGGATAAGAGCACCGTCCTCTTCAGAAGCCAGGAGAGAAATTAGGCTGGGCCTCAGCCACTATAGGCAAGGTCAACTGCATTTCGTGATAAAGAACTATAACAAACTCAGGGTACTTTGGCAAACTTGTGGAAGCAAAGATCTGTTTATCGTAAGAAATCCGCTTCTGAAGAAAATTCAGTAAAGATCGTCAAGAGTTCACTGTCCTGAAGAACACAAATATCTCTAATCAGAGTAGAAAGCCTAACTGGCATGATGAAGGCTTATGGTATAGTTTGGAGTGCTACTTAAGATTATGCAGACACACAAACACTGAAAAGAAACAGCTTTGCTTTTCTGTCTGCCTCATTAATGAGCATGTTGCTCCATCTTAAATAATAACTGCAGCCTTTGCCAGATCTTGGCTGAATTGGGTCTGGCTTCGGTGTGTCTTCCCTGAAATGCTAAAGCATCTGTACAGGAAAATGGAAAATACTGTCCCGTCTTTAGAAAGTGCCTGGCTGTGTAGGTGGGCAACAAGTTATACTGCATCACTTCCAGCTAATGAGTAACATAGGCTTAACCAGGCAGAAGAGGAGGTTTGCTCCTTAAAGAGATAAAAAACCCCAACAGGAAAACTAGTGTCCTCCCCAAACTGAACAGATAAGAATCAATCTCCTTTTCTTGTTACAGGAAAGCATATTTGCTGGGCGTCAGTCGAAACACGTTTCATCCTGAAACTGTACTGCCTATCTGCTAATGCCAGCTTGGGCTTCTGGGCAGGGAGGCCTCACTGGACTTAAACTGGACTTGACTGCACTCAAGGTGAAACCATCTTCTCCACTTACTCTTTCTGATAGCTCCCTTCCTTGCTAGCTGTCCTCATCCCAACTGCCATCGCTAGTTCCTCTTGCTAGGCCCTTTCCACTCGTTATTTCTGCTGACTGCTCCTTTCCTCTTCTATTCCTGTTACCCACTTGCTGCTGATGCCACCGTGTGATGATACTGGCTTTTCAAGGCGAGTACAGCAATCCACAGATGCCTTTGCCATGTATACTTCCCTTCTTTGTTGTCTTCACGAAAAGTTAGCAAGCATTACATTAAGTAACTGCTCAGCCCAGGCCCTCCAGATATAGTTGGGTTTATCCAGTGTTTTGCCACAGCAAGAGTAGTTCGTCCAAATTTATAACTTCTTTTTAAAGCACAATAGTCCCACATGAAATGCAAATGAAACCTCTTTAGGTTAGCCCCTATGTTAATTTTCTTCAGGTCCCTTTAGTCCCAACCACATATACCCTATCATCTGGACTGCCTCTTTGTGGGTCTTTTCTAAGGCTCTTTTTAATCCTGACTTAAAAACAGATATGTACAATTTCAACAATTCATTTTAAAATGCAGTCTTATATATAGCAGCATTGGCACAGCAAAACGGAGGGTAACCTGAGGTGCAGGAGTTGCAACGTGTGGCCAGTGGTGAAAAATAATGGGACCCTCATAGAACAGCTTTCCCAGAGAAAAAATTGCTTGAAACTACACCTTTACTCCATATTCTGTACTTGTGTGTCCTGGACTGGTGGCAGAATACTGCTCTAGAAAACAGCTCCCTAGTGTCAGTTTTAGGCTAGGTATTTTCTGGCACCACATAGAAATTACAGCCATAAAAGTAGTTTCCAAACAACTTTCCACGTGCATATCAGACCTGAATATGCATTGAATCTATCTCCAGAGCTTCACACATACTTCGGAAACATTTTGGAGAAGGGGTGGGCAGCAGTGGGTTTTTTCCATGGATAATTGTCCTGGTTCCGGCTGGGACAGAGTTAACTTTCTTCCCAGTGGCTGGGGAGGGTATGCTGTGTTTTGGGTTTGGTATAATAGGAGCGTTGATGGCCCGTTGGTGTTTTGGGTGTTGCTGGGTGGTGCTTGCACCGGGCACTTTTCGGCCTCCCATGCCCTGCCAGGTGCATGGGAAGCTGGCGGGGGGAGCATAGCCAGGGTGGTTGACCCAGCTGGCCAATGGGGTATTCCATACCATGTGACGTCATGCTGAGTATAAAAACTAAGGGGGGGGCGGGGCCAGGGTCCCAGGCTCTCGTTCGGTTCGGACGGTGGTGAACAATTGCATTGTGCATCGCCTGCTTTGTATATTGTTGTTGTTGCTGTTGTTATCACTGTTACTATTACTGTTCTACTTTGTTTTATTTCAATTATTAAACTGTTTTTATTTCAACCCGCGAGTTTTCCTACTCATGCCCTCCCGATTCTCTCCCCCATCCCACCGGAGGTGGGGGGGTGAGCGAGCGGCTGCGTGGTGTTCAGGTGCTGCCAGGGTTAAACCATGACAGTC
>JAYKAV010000414.1:90688-105767 GCA_035582835.1 Phoebastria nigripes | reverse complement strand
TTTGTTTGGTGGTTTTTTTTTTCCTTCTTTCTCCAATCCCCCCCATTTTTGCCCCAAATCCTCTGGTTTCTGCCCACCCAGCAGAACTTGCAATTTCCATCCACTTGGTGTCAGCTCTGGCCCCCTCTCCCGCCCCRCCGTCCGTCCGTCCGTCCATCCCAAACCACCCCAAACCCATCAGCGTTGGCTTATTTAGGGGGGATGCATTCACCTCCCTGCAATTAAAGCCTTAATTTACCAGCGTTAACGATTGCCCGGTCATGAATATCCTATAGGATCCATATGGGAGTGATTCAGCCCCTATTTTTCAGCTGGAAATCCCACCGGGTGCTGAATTGGCACTGGGAACCGAGCGCCTTTTAGTGCTTTAAATCTGCTCGTGTCTCCCATGCATCATCTCCTTTGGCAATTAAATCACGCCAATTAATTCAGAAACAGCTTAAACTCCGGGACGGGGTGTGTGTGKGGGGGGTGTCTCCCAAAACAGAGCCGCTGTTCTTGGTTGCAATGTGATTTTTTTGTTTTTTTTTTTCCCCTGGCACGTCAAAGCAGGATGAGCCGAGCGCCGCTGGGCTGGGTCTGCTGCCTTGGGTGTGCCGGGGCATTTAGCTCCGGGGTATTTAGCATCGGGGCACTGGGGAATTTAGCATTGGGGCATTTAGCGCTGGTGCATTTAGCAAAAGAGCATTTAGCACCGGGGTATTTAGCACTGGGGCATTTAGCACCGGGGTATTTAGCGTTGATGCATTTAGCACCGGGGTATTTAGCATTGATGCATTTAGCACCGGGGTATTTAGCATTGATGCATTTAGCATCTGGGGAATTTAGCATCGGGACATTTCGCAAAAGAGCATTTAGCACCGGGGCATTAAGCGTTGGTGCATTTTGCAAAAGAGCATTTAGCATCGGGGCATTTAGCACCAGGGAATTAAGCACCACGGCATCTAGCACCGGTGCATTTAGCGTTGGGGCATAAAGCATTGGGGCGTTGAGCACCACAGCACTTAGCATCGCGGCATTTAGCATCGCTGCATAAAACGTTGGTGCATTGAGCACCAGAGCATTAAGCATCAGGGCATTTAGCGTTGCTGCATTTAGCCCTGGGGTATTTCAGCACCGGGCCACTAAGCATTGATGCATTTAGCCCCGGGGCATTTAGCGTTGCTGCATTTAGCACTGGGGCATTAAGCATCGGTGCAATTAGCACTGGGACACTTAGCGTTGGTGCATTTAGCACCAGGACATTTAGCACCGGCGCATTTAGCATTGGTGCATTTAGCACTGGGGCATTAAATGTTAGTGCATTTAGCACCGGAGCATTTAGCATTGCTCCTGGGATGCTGCGTTGCACAACACACCCCAGCGARGCCCCGGCAGCAGCCCGGGTGCTGCTGAGCTTACACACGTGAAGGATTTTCATTTTTCGTACCCAGACCCCGAGGGAAAACCCAGCACTGGGGCCGAGCCTGGGTTTTCTCCCCCTGTGGAACTGTGCCCCTGGTGCTTCCAGCACCCGTGGAGAGAAGTGGCTCCRGCTGAGATTGCAGCAGGCTCCGATTTTCTAAAGAGCAAATAAACCTTCCCCAGCGGAGATTGAGCCGGGACACATGCAGGGCACCGTCCTGCAAGCGGTCCAACAAGAGCCTTCCACGAATCGCAGCGCTGGGGAGAGGGCTGCAAGACTGGGGGGGAAGCTTGCAACGCTGGGGAGAGGGTTGCAACGCTGGGGAAAGGGGTGCAATGCTGGGGAGAGGGTTGCAACACTGGAGGGAGGGTTGCAATGTTGGGGAGAGGGTTGCAATGCCGGGGAGAGGGTTGCAATGTTGGGGAGAGGGTTGCAACACTGGAGGGAGGGTTGCAATGCTGGGGAGAGGGTTGCAATGTTGGGGAGAGGGTTGCAANGGGAGGGTTGCAATGCTGGGGAGAGGGTTGCAATGTTGGGGAGAGGGTTGCAACACTGGGAAGAAGGTTGCAACACTGGAGGGAGAGTTGCAATGTTGGGGAGAGGGTTGCAATGTTGGGGAGAGGGTTGCAACGCTGGGGAAAGGGTTGCAATGCCGGGGAGAGGGTTGCAATGCCGGGGAGAGGGTTGCAATGCCGGGGAGAGGGTTGCAATGCCGGGGAGAGGGTTGCAATGTTGGGGAGAGGGTGGCAATGCTGGGGAAAGGGTTGCAATGTTGGGGAGAGGGTTGCAACACTGGAGGGAGGGTTGCAGTGCTGGGGAGAGGGTTGCAATGTTGGGGAGTGGGTTGCAACGCTGGGGAGAGGGTTGCAACACTGGAGGGAGGGTTGCAATGTTGGGGAGAGGGTTGCAATGCCGGGGAGAGGGTTGCAATGTTGGGGAGAGGGTGGCAATGCCGGGGAAAGAGTTGCAACACTGGGAAGAGGGTTGCAACACTGGAGGGAGGGTTGCAACGCTGGGGAGAGGGTTGGAATGTTGGGGAGAGGGTTGCAATGCTGGACACTGCACCACTGCCCACAGGGCCACGGGATCTCCACCACTGCCTGCTTTTCCCCAGCTGGGGATGCTCAGGACGGGGTTGCCCCAGCACCATCCCTCTTCTTCCTCCTCCTCCTCCTCCCCTGCCTCAGCCCGGCGCTGTCTGGCTCCGGCTCCGGCTGCAGGAAATGCGGCGAGTCCAGCAGAGAGCAGTGGTAACACGTCGGCATCCCGCTGCCTCCCCCTCGCCCATCCCGGCCTTTCCAGCAAATTTTAATTTCCCTGGAAAGAGAAAAGCGGGATTTGCCAAAAATTTTGAGCTTAATTAATAAACGCCCCCAATTTTTCCTGGTGGTGGAGGTGGGAAGGGAGCGGACGGAGCTTGCAGCAAAGATTTACAGGCTGAATCGAGACTGGTGATAGCAAAGAAAATAAAAAAACCTGGTAATAGAAAAAAAAAAAAAAAAAAAACCTTGTAAAAATAAATTATAAGCTTCTCTATTAAATTATTCTGCCCCGCTGGAGCTGGACACCCATCGCCTTTGATCCTCCCAGTCCTGTCCCGTTCCCAGCCCGTGGGACGGGGTGAAGGAGACCCGGATGGTAATGGGCACTGACGGCTTGGAAAAGCCAGACGGCCGCTTCGTTAATGAGCCCTAATGAGGCCAAGGGGCCCGACGAGGCCGTCGGCGGGTTCTGCTGAGCCGGCTGGGTCGGGAGCGATGGGGTGATGCCCCGGCGAGGCGTTGGGTTTTGCGAGGGGGAGGCTACAAGAAGAGATTTGATTTTTCTCTTTTGGTTTTCGTGCATCCATCGTTTTTCCAACAGGAAAGATTTAATTAAAGAAAATTTAACTGGAGATAGGGATTGGCGAGCTGGGGGCTTGGGTGGCTTCTGAGATAGGGTGGAAGAGGGAGCTGAGAGCAGCCCTGGCTTGCTATGAGCTTGCAATGAGCTTGCAACAGGTTTGCAAAGGGCTTGCAATGAGTTTGCAATGGATCAGCACAAGGAGGTTGCAATGGGTTTCCAAGGTTTGCAGTGGGTTTGAAATAGGCTTGCAATGAGTTTGCAAGGGGTTTGCCATGGGCTTGCAAGGGGTTTGCAAGGGGTTTGCCATGGGCTTGCAAGGGGTTTGCAAGGGGCTTGAAAGGAGTTTGCAATGGGTTTACAATGGGCTTCCAAGGTTTCCAATGGGTTTGCAATGGGCTTGCAACAGGTTTGCAAGCAACGGCTTTGWATTGCAAACCCATTGCAATGAGTTTGCAATGAGCTTGCAAGAGGTTTGCAATGGGCTTCCAAGATTTGCAACGGGTTTGCAACGGGTTTGCAATGAGTTTGCAATGGGTTTGCAATAAGCTTGCAATGGGCTTGAAAGGGGCTTGTGAGGGGTTTGCAATGGGCTTGCAATGGGATTGCAAGGTGTTTGCAAGGGGTGTGCAATGCATTTGCAGTGAGCTTGCAATGGGCTTGCAATAGCTTCTATCGATACAGGCAGGCAAAACTACTAGCGCATCTCAGGAAGCCAAATCCCAGCTCCCAATTTTTGCACCTCCTCCCCAAAAGCAGGCTGGCCGGAGCCGGCGCTGAGGTTTCCCAATGCCCTCGTGATGCTTCCAGCTTTCCCAGGGCTGTCTCTTCTTTCAGACCATCCAGGGAGAGGTTTTATTTCAAGCCACCCCCCTGCCCTTTGCTTTGCTTTCTGCGATTTAAGGAGAAGCACCTGCAAAAGTGGAAGATGAACGAATCGACTGAAGCCAAGGGAGGGAAAGGACCCCGAAGGTGCGATGGCTGCGTGGGGCTGCAGGACGGCCGAGCTAAAGAAAGCCCTGGAGCCTCCGAGTAACTGGAACCAGAAGGAAGGGGAGGCCAGGCTGGGAAATTCAGCCCAGGGAGGCTTGGAGCAGCGGGATTTCTTTCATCCAGGCATTGGTTCCTGGCTTCCTCCTTCCCTCGGTGGTGGGGATGCGATGGGCTTGCAATGGGCTTGCAACAGGCTTACAACAAGCTTGCAACAGGCTTGCAAGGGGCTTGTAATAGGTTTGCAATAAGGTTGCAACAGGCTTGCAATGAGCTTGTAACAGGCGTGCAGTGGACTCATGGTAGGCTTGCAATGGGCTTGTAATAGGCTTACAATGGGTTTACAAGGGGCTTGCAATGGGCTTGCAGTGGGTATTGCAATGAACTTGCACGGGGCTTGCAGCAGCAATGCAACAGGCTTGCAACAGGCTTGCAACGGGCTTGTAATAGGCTTGCAACAGGCATGCAACAGGCTTGCAACGGGCTTGTAATAGGCTTGCAACGGGCTTGCAACGGGCTTGCAACAGGCTTGCAACAGGCATGCAACGGGCTTGCAACAGGCATGCAACTGGCTTGCAACAGGCTTGTAATAGGCTTGCAACAGGCATGCAATGGGCTTGCAACAGGCATGCAACAGGCTTGTAATAGGCTTGCAACAGGCTTGCAACAGGCATGCAACGGGCTTGCAACGGGCTTGTAATAGGCTTGCAATGGGCTTGCAACGGGCTTACACTGGGCTGCTCCTCTCACACCTGAGCGGTCTCACTCCTCCCGCTGGTCCCCCACCCTCGCCTCGCCCCAYCTCGCATTTAAGCCAAATATTTGGTGGCTTAATGAGCAGATCCCAACTTTCCCACTTACCGAGGGACCTTCTTGCATGCTGGACATTGGAGGGGGACAGAAATTAAAGAGCATTGTTCCATGCCGTTTTCCACCCCAAGGGAGACCATAAATCCAATTTATGGTGGGAAATGCTTGGATTTCTCCTGGAAAACGCTAGCGGAGGGTCCCAGCACCGCTGGTGAGCAAGAAGGGTGCTAAGACAGTAGAGGTGAAGCCCAAAAAATGGGTTGGCAGATCTACGAGAGCCGCCAGCAGCGACCTCCAGGTCCGTCTCCGCTTCTCCCACAGCATCATCTGAGGTTGGGATTTTTTGGGAAAGGCTGGAAAATGATGCTGTTGTCCTGCTTGGGCCATCCTGGGCTCGCTGTCACCCGCYGCCGGGCATCGCCTTGCTTCAATTCCCCCTTGTTTTTAACCAGGAAATGTTAATCATCAAATTAGTAAGAATATATTTTATTTTTAATTTTGAAAGAAGACCTAAATATGCCCATAAATTAGGGGAATTATTTGCATTTTTACCGTTTTAGAAGGAATTTGATGCTACTTTCAGTCTCTGTTATAGATTTGTTGAGAAAACCAGCCCCGCTAATTGCAAAAATTGCTTCGCTCCAGGCATTTACTCCAATGCAAAAGTCAATAAAATCCCACCACGACCCTTTGTTTGATGAGCAATCCCACGTCAATTAAACAAATTAACATGGATTTGGGTGGGAGAGCTCCAAACGGGCTCCCAGCTTTGAAGCATCCCTTCCTTGGGGCCAGCTCAGCCATTGACCCAACCCAATCCCAAGCGTGCTTGCTGTCCCCCTGCTCTTCCTGGGGCTTTCCCTTGGAAAAAGGGAAAAAATAATCCATTTTCCCTTAAATAAGGATTTATTGCCTTATTCCCAACCCTAATTTATGGCTTTTCCACCTCTCAATACGGTATCGCATTGGGTACCACCAACCTGCCTGTGATGCTGAACCTCCGTTCCCCATCATTTTGCCCCAAATTGAGGACAAAATGCAACAAGCAACATATTTTATAATAAATCCTGCATTTTTCTCTCTATATTATATATTTCTGATTTTTTTCTCTTAATGGGGCTACGCTACCAGTGGGATTTCACTTTGCTTTCTAGCTTTTGCCTATTTCCAGTGGGATCTGATGGTGCTTTCGGTCCTCGTTCTGTGCCGTGGGGGATGTTCAGCATCACCCTCTGAAAAAATTACATATATCAAGGTCCAAATTGCAACAGATCGGGGATGGAAATGCCTTTTGCTGGAAATTTCCCCAGCCATCCTATTTGCAATCCCAAATCYGGATTGCCGGAGAAAGATGCCGAGATGAAAGCACCGAGGAGGGATCATTTTGGGATGGAGGTGGAGAAGACATTGCACAACTGGTCTGAAGAGGTTCCCAGCCCATCCCAACTGCTTGTTTTTATCCTTGATATCCAAAATAAAGGAAGAGGAGCTCGGTTTGGAAGGTTTTCACCCATGTCGAAATGCAATGATTCACCCAGCCCCACAACCAGTTGCATGGGTACAGTCACCCATGGGTGCGTGGGAACCTCCCGCGTGGATTTTTACCCTTCGAGAAACCTCCTGGAGAACCTGCTCCTGGTATTTTGATTTTTCCTTGGAGGAGCAAAGAYGTTATTGCCGGTGGATCCTGGTGAACTCACCCAGGTTTGCTTCCCCCCAAGCCAGAAACACCCACCAAATCAAGCAAAGGAGGAGATAACGCAGGAAAAATAGACACACCCCCCCCCGCCCCACAGCAAAATGCTCCTTGATTTATTTATACCAGCAGGGAAAAACCTGCATCGATGTCGAACCCGCGTCGCGATGCAGATGTAAAGCTAAAATCCCCTCGGTTGCTTGGTGGAGCTGTGGATTTTTGGTGGAGCAAGTGGAGCTGTGTTTTTTTTCCTGCAGATACGGGGTGTTTACCCCTCCGTGTGTGCAGCAAGCAGCAAATCAATGCCCTCCCCATGCTCCCCACCATGACCRGGGATGCACGATGACGCTCCGATGCTGTTGGAGATGCTTCACAGCCGCTCGCCCAGCTCCTGGGCATCTCTCAGGGAGATGTTTTGCTGGAGAAACCACCCAAATTTGCAAAAAAGCCATTTTCTAGAGCAGGGATGAAGTGCTGCTGCTAATTAATAGCGGATTGGGGCACATTTTGAAGCCCACCACGATGTTGCTTGGCCATCCCGCTATTGGATGGCGTTGGGGAGCTGCAAAACCCTCGTTGCCCACGTGCATCCATCCATCATTTGGGTGCAATCACCTCCAAAATCTTTACAGGCCAAGAGCTGGGCTCTAATGAAGATGCTACGAGCCCCGAATAGTTGCTCATCACCGGGAATTTCTCCTCCAGTCACCTCCCGGATGGTCCCACCACCCATCGGAAACAATCCGCTTGGATCTTGGGGATGCCAGCGAGGAAAAACAAACACGGTGAGCTCTTCCCGGGTTATTTAACGTGGCAGCAAGCCAGGCTCAGTATCACCTGAGCTGGTGGGAACGGTTCCGGATTCGGGCTCTTATCTCCAATTACAGAAGGTAAACAGTGGCTTTGGGACGTAAGCCGGGCTTAGGTGGGATGGGCTTGGTCGTTAAAACTGGTATCGGCGTGGTGAGGATGTAATTAGCTGGAAATACGTCTCTTGTCTATCATATATAAATATTGAGTATACGTGTCTATGAGTGGGTGACCATATCCTGTAGCTGCATCCAGCCTGATTGCCCGTTGCTTTTGGTACACATAATGCCATTTTAGGGCAGAATAAGCATGTTGTCACCTCCAGCTGCTTTATGCAGACACATCATACGCATCTGACACCAAACCAATGCAAGGTTTAAGCTCTCCCCTCCAAGACCTTCATGGATGAYGCTCCGATGTTCTTCCTTGTATCTCCTCCAGCATGGGATGGAGCTGGGACATGGCTGGAGCCGTGCAGCCCCATCCATCCCCGCTCAGCTCCTCTCCAACCAGATGCTTTTCAGCCACCTTGAGGTCATTGACACAAAGTCTTCCACCAGCTCAAGTCCTCCTTATTGCTCTATTAATAGATTTGGGGGCCAAAAACTGACTTCATCATCTCTGGGAGCAACGGGGAGCGCCTGGGTGTGCAACGCTTCTTCATCGCTTCGCCCAGTGCCGAGCTGTTGCCGGTTGAGTTTCTCCTCCAGCTTCATTTTCCAGCTGATATTAAAACCACATGGGCCACAAAGCCTCATTGCACCGCTTTGAGTCGCATGCAAACGAGAGCTGGGAGCATGCAAAGTTGTGGAGCTCCCGATGCAAAGCTCCTGTTGGCTTTCCATGCAACTTGGGCCACCCAAAGTAATTGAGATCTTCAACGTTAGCTCCAACTCCTCCTTTTCACGGCTCTGGTTCTCCAGCCCAGCCTTGTTGCATCTCTTGCTCACACCAAGACCTTCATCTCTTGCTCACACCAAGACCTTCATCTCTTGCTCACACCAAGACCTTCATCACTTGCTCACACCAAGACCTTCCTCTCTTGTTTACACCACAACGTTCATCTCTTGTTTACATCAAGACCTTAATCTCTTGCTCACGCCAAGACCTTCATCTTTTGCTCCCACCAAGACCTTCATCTCTTCCTCACACCAAGAGCGCCGTGGGTTGGATACACAGTCCCAGGCGAGACTCAACCCCATTCCCACCACTGTTTCCATGGGGTTGCATCCTCCTGCTTTGCTCTTTTGGCTGTGATTATTTGTCTACCACTTGGCTTCTTCCTTTTCCTACCCTTTGAAACAGAGTTTTTGCTTCCTTTTGAATCAGCCTGGAGTTCCTGTGCTCTCCTGGCAAAGATGTGAATAATGTAGGGTTGGATGAGCCACGCTGCTTCGGGGAGAAGGACGAGAGAGAAGAAGAGGTTAAGATATCAGCCAGGCTTTCTCCTTTCTCCTCTTGCCAGGAGAAGTCACAGCCCCATGACCAGGGAAGGTGGCAGCTCACTTCTTGAGGAGTAAGATGGTATTTCCAACAGGCGCTTGATGTTAAGAGCATGGCCAGTCAAGATGTTTGCCCCTTGGGTTGGTGGCACCTTCTTGGGATGATGTGACCAGTTTGGGGACCTGTAGGTCAAGAGAAAGCGGAGAAGGACCAACATGGGGTCACCAAGATGCCCAGCTCAACGCACGTTGGGAGATATGGGGGAGCTGGGCTGGGGGATGCTGCTGAAGAGGAAGGTAAGGGGAGGATGTAACCACAACCAGAGCAACGTGGAGGGTGTTCCCAAAGAGGACGGCGCCAAACCTGCCTGAAAATCCAAATTTACCTTAAAATAACCTCAATTCCAACATGCTCCAACACACCATCTCCATAACGTGGGGCAACGCAAGCCCTGGAGATGCAGAAACCCCTCCGGTTTCAGCCCTCCTTCCCCTCTCCTTTGCATTTTATAACTCGCTAGCAATAAACCCGCAACAAAACCGGGGGAACCTCAAACAAAAAACCCTGCAAATTATTTTAGCTCAACAGGTCGGAAGGAGGCCAAGACACCGGCRGAGCTGTCGCTTTCTATTTTCCAGCCCTTTGCACCAGTGGGAGAAATTTAATGTAAATAAAAAAACTCCACATCCATCCTCGTCGACCCTATTGAACAGCCGCAAACGCCGCGCGTCCAACCGCAATATGGGTCGTAGCAAAGCCCATCGCCCGGCTCCGAATCCAACCAGCTCCGACAAAGCCGTTGGCATGAAAATCCAGAGCAAATGTGTTAGCTGAGGGTTTTTTTCCCCCAAAATCCTTCCCGGCAGAGTTTTCCGGGAGGCGATACAGCCCAGATTAGCATCCCGGCATCCCACGTAGCAGCGGGTGCATGCGGAGGGGGAAGATGCCCGATGCATCGGGTCCACCCCGATATTTAAAGTGAAGAAAAAGGGGGATTTAAGTTCTGTTTATCATTTTTGCAGCTCTGGGGGGGAGCTTTTAAATCCCCCAGCCTGAGCTATCCTAGGGGTTATAATTATTTTTTTTATATATATATACACACACACATATATACACAGATTTATAAAGTTATATATATGTATATATATTTATATATTAAATACAAAGTTATAAATTTATAACCCCTTTTCCCTGCAAAGGGGCTGGCTTGGAAAGGGAGAACCCAACCTCAAGCTTAGCTGCCTCCAGCTTAATCCCCCGCCAGCTCCTAACGAAGAATAGACCCGTTATTCATTAAATGGCAAAATAAAACTACAGATGCTCGAAAATATTTCCTGCTGGGGCACGTGCCCCTAAATCCCACAGCCGGGTTTRCTGCTTAGCCCAGGTTTATCTTAATTTCGACCCATAACGCTGCCCTCAAACATCCTCCTGCAGCTTTTAGGCTCGGTTTTATGGGTTTTAAGGTGAAATAAGGGTTTTTTTCCCACCTGGCAATGGGAAAGCGTGCCTGGGAATAGAAGTGGATGCTAGAAATCCAGCAAAATTTTAATTTTTCAAGCTAAATAAGAGCTCCTAGAGACAAGCAATGGGAAGTGCCAGCTTTTTTATTTTTAAGCAACGCATTATACGTAAATTGACGCCTGTTTTTCGCTTTTAAGATGTCCCAACCCCCCCTTTTTTTTTATGGCCAGGAAGGTGAGGGAGGTGCGATCAACCCTCTCCGGGGTTGGATGCGACCCTCCCGGGGAAGATATTTGGTGCCGAAGCCGGCGAGACGTCCCGCTGAGTGCGGGGACTCGGAGGCAATAAATTTTGCAGCTCTCCTGCTTTTCACAGGGGAAGCAAAAGCGTTTTGCAAACCGACGCTCAGTCAAAGGGGAAGAGGGAACGGAGCTTCAGGTTGGCAAAAAGGGCCTCCACGTTTGGAAAAAAGGCAACCCAGGATTGCAAAACGGGGTCGTAAATTTGCAAAACGGGGTCCCAGGTTTGCAAAAGGGGTCCCAGATTTGCAAAAAGGCACCCCAGATTTAAGAAAAGGCACCCCAGGTTTGCAAAACGGGGTCCCAGGTTTAAGAAAAGTCACCCCAGGTTTAAGAAAAGGCGCCCTGATTTGGAAAACGGGGTCCCAGGCTTGCAAAAAGGAGTCTTGGTTTGTAAAATGGGGTCCCAGGTTTGCAAAAAGGGTCCCCAGAATTGCAGAAAGGGACCCCAGGTTTGCAAAAAGGCACCCCAGGTTTGCAAAAAGGGGCCCCTGATTTGTAAAATGGGGCTTCAGGTTTGCAGAAAGGGACCCCAGATTTAAGAAAAGGCACCCCAGGTTTGCAAAATGAGGCTCAAGGTTTTCACAAAGGGGTCTCGGTTTGCAAAATGGGACCCCAAGTGTAAGAAAAGGCACCCCAGGTTTGCAAAACGGGGTCTCAGGTTTGCAAAAAGGCACSCCAGGTTTTTAAAAAGGGGTCCCAGGTTTAAGAAAAGTCTCCCCAGGTTTAAGAAAAGGCGCCCTGATTTGGAAAACGGGGTCCCAGGCTTGCAAAAAGAGGTCTTGGTTTGTAAAATGGGATCCCAGGTTTGCAAAAAGGGTCCCCAGCTTTGCACAAAGGGACCCCAGGTTTAAGAAAAGGAGCCCTTCTTTACAAAAAGGCACCCTAAATTTCCAAAACGGGGTCCCAGGTTTGCAAAAAGAGGTCTTGGTTTGTAAAATGGGGTCCCAGGTTTGCAAAAAGGGTCCCCAGATTTGCAGAAAGGCACGCAAGGTTTGCAAAAAGACACCCCAGATTTAAGAAAAGGCACCCCAGGTTTGCAAAAAGGGGTCCCAGGTTTGTAAAACGGGGCCTCAGCTTTGCACAGAGGAACCCCAGGTTTAAGAATAGGAGCCCTTATTTACAAAAAGGCACCCCAAATTTCCAAAACGGGGTCCCAGGTTTGCAAAAAGGCACCCCAGCCTTGCTAAAAGGGGTCCCAGCTTTGCACAAAGGGTCCCGGGTTTGCATCGAACAGCGGGTGTCCCGGGAGGATTTCCAACCCCATCCCCTGCGGGAAATGCCCTTGAACCCCCAAATAAGTATTAAAAATAAAAAAAGCCTGGTTTTGGGAAATGATTGAATTGGCAGCAACCCCTCGTTGAGTGGCTCAAGGGCTATTTTTTATCCCTGTGCGATTTTTTCCCAGCTAATCTGCTAATTACTTGATCCCCGTGCTGTTATTTCAGCAAAAATAGCGTGAAAAAAGCACCAAAAATCCCCATTCGGAGCAGAAGAGTCTTTGCCGGGGCCGGTTGCACCCCAAAAACCCACGTGATCCCCAAAACTGGAGTCGGGAGCTGGAGCATCCTTCCAGCCCCTCGCGGAGTTTTTGATGCGGGAAGGGATTCGATGGCAGGAGCGGGGACGCGGGGCGGGGGGACACGCGAGGGGACGTCACCGGTGGGGCTGGGGACAAGAGGACACGTGGCATCTCCAGCCTGGCCCCCCCCCCCCTCTTTGCCCCCCCCCCCAATGAGTTTCTCAGTTCCCTCCCCTGAAGGTAAATGGGGGAAATTGAGATGAGGGGGTCTTTTGGAGAGGGGGGTTCCCCAATAAACTCCTTTTTCCAGCACGGGGTCCCCCAAGACACCCGTTTTGCAGCATTGGGATCCCCCAAGAAACCTATTTTTGAGGAATGGGATCCCCCAAGAGACCCATTTGAGCAATGCGGGGTCCCCCAATAATCCTATTTTTGCAGCATTGGGGTCCCCCCCCCCAAGACTTATTTTTTTTCGCAGCACGGTGTCCCCCAAGCAACCCATCTTTGCGCCATGGGGTCTCCCAAGAAACTAATTTTTGCAGGATGGGATCCCCCCAAAAAGACCCATTTTTGCAGCACGGGGTCCCCCCAAGGAYCCAATTTTGCAATGCAGGGTTCCCCCCCCTCCCAGGACCTATTTTTTTTTGCAGCATGGGGGTCCCCCAAGAAACTCATTTTACAGCACAGGGTCCCCCAAGAAACCTATTTTTGCACCATGGGGTCCCCCACGAGACCCATTTATGCAGCGTTGGGGTCTCCCAACAGACACAATTTTGCAGCACCCAATAAACCCATTTTTGCAGTGTTGGGGTGCCCCAAGAGACCCCTTTTTGCAGCATGGGGGTCCCCCAAAAAAGACCCCATTCTGCAGCACGGGGTCCCCCAAGAAACTCATTTTCCTAGTGTGGGATCCCCCAATAAACCCATTTTTGCAGCATGGGGTCCCCCCCCAATTCCATTTTTGCAGCGYGAGGTCCCCCAGGAAACTCATTTTCCCAGCAGTGGGGTCCCCCAAAAGACCCAGTTTTGCATCATAGGGCCCCCCCCGAGACCTCTTGTTTTTGCAGCAGTGTCCCCCAAGACACCCATTTTTACAGTGTTGGGGTCCCCCAATAATCCTATTTTTGCACCATGGGGTCCCCCAAGAGACCCATTTTTTTTTGCAGCATGGGGGTCCCCCGAACCCCTCATTTTTCCAGCACGGTATCCCCCAATAAATCTATTTTTGCCTTATGGGATCCCCCAAAAGACCCATTTTTGCAGTGCGGGGTCCCCCAAAGAGACCCAATTTTGCACCCTGGGGTCCCCCAATAAATCTCTTTTTCCAGCCTGGGGGTCCCCAGGGAAGCCCAGCAGCTCTTGGCCGTGCCGACCCCCCCCAGAGCTGCATCCAACCCCCCCGCTCCCCAACTATTTTCTCCAGCCCGGGGTCCCTCGAGAGGGATATTTTTGCAGTTAGCGCTGGCCTAAAGATATCTGGCCTAAAGATAAACCCAGCCTAGAGCACACAGCCCCTTCACGTGCCCCCCCCAAACCCCCTTTGCTTTCCATCCCCCATCGCCCAGGACCTCGCTGCAATAATAATAATAATAATAATAATAATAATAATAATAATAATAATAATAATAATAATAATTTTAGTATTATTTTAATTTTAATTATTGCATTTGAGAAATGAAATGTTTCATCAAAATGGTTTTAAATGGGTTTTTGAATGGATTTAGCCCCATTTTTTAATATACTCAAGAGACAAAAAACCGCAAGGTTGGAGGGTGAACATCAGATGCTGGGGGGGTGGAATGCGGCTGGGTAGCCAGAAAATGCCCCGCTAAGGGTGGATGCTTGGAAAAATGGCTGCAAATGGGCAAAATGTATTATTTTACTGGAAGAATAATATGAAAAGAAAAGAATAAATAGCATGAAAAYGAAATAACGGAAAAGTAAAATGAGGCGAAAGTGAAATAGTGCAAAAATGAAGTAAGGCAAAACCGAAAATAATAAAATAAGTAACGCAAAAATGAACGAATGAAAGAATGCAAAAATGAAAATAATAAGAGAAACAATAGAAAAATAAAATAATGCAAAAATAAACCTAGTAAAATAAATAATAAAAAAATACATGAATGCAAAAATAAACTAATGCAAGAAGCAAACGAATACAAAAATCAAAACTGTAAAAGAAGTAATAAAAAATAAAAGAATACAAAACCAAACTAAGGCAGAAATGAAGTAATGCGATAATAAACCAATGCACAAATAAAAATGCAAACCCAAAAATAGTAAAAGAAAGAAAAACTTCGAAGAATGCAAACCTGGGATAATAGAAAAAGAAGAGAATGCGAAAAGAAAAAATAAGACAATAATAAAACTAATAACATTTATTATTTTACTGTGCTCCCGCCACGTCGCTCGGCCGGGAGCACCGACTCTGGGGAGGGAATGACTTTGCGCTGGAGCGGATGAGGAGCGCTCACACCTCCTCCTCCTCCTCCTCTTCCTCCTCCCCCTCCTCCTCCTCCAGCCCACCCTGCGGGGGGTTCCCGGTCCTTTGTTCCCCCCCAGCGCCCTTAGCGGGGAGCCGGAGCGGGGACCCGCCTGGGCACAATGCACATCCCGCCTGCAATAACACCGGGAGGGGTTTTTTTTTGTTTTGTTTTGTTTTTTTGGCTTTCCTGAATTAAATAAACATGGTTTTTTTCCCACCTTTCTGGAATTTTCCTGACCCCACGAATGCCCCCGTTTGTGCTTTATTTTATTATTTTTTATTTTGTTCTCCAGCTATTCCGGGAAGAGGAAAA
>JAYKAV010000414.1:63312-75364 GCA_035582835.1 Phoebastria nigripes | reverse complement strand
CGCCGCGCGTGGAAAATCCCCGCCGTCCCGCTTCCCCCCCCCTTCCCCCCACGCGTTACACAACCGGGGAAGCAGCGATCGTCCGCGGGCGCTCGGCTTGAGGAGCGGCGGCGGGGGGGGGGGCTCCGTTCGGCCTCCTCAAGCCGTCAGGGGCGCAGCTCACGCCGCCCCGCGGACACGCGTGGGCGCCGCCACGCAAAACAAACATTTTCTAAATATCTTTACCTCAAAAACAAGGGAAAACAGCCCAAAACAACCCACCCCGCAGCCTCAGCGCTTCGTGGCGCACCTGGGAAAGAGTTTTGGGGTAATTCCGCCGCCGCCCCCCCCCCCTCCCCTTTGAGGTGAGAAAATGCGAAGGAAAGAGCCAAAAAAGGCACTTTTGGCCCCATTTTGGGGGTGAGGGAAAGGCAACAAGGCCCCAAAACTGCTGAGTTTGCTTTGGGGGGGGGGTGTGTCTGCGAGGCCGGGGTGACATTGGGGGGGGGGGACGGGGACACCCCCGGGACCCCCCCGGCGATGCTGGGATCGCATCACAGCGTGAGCTCTTTGCACCCTTTTGACCCAATTCCCGTCAATTTACCCCCAAAAAACCGGAATTATTAAATAATATAAACTCACTCGGCCGGTCGGCAGCAGCCGAGTCCTCCCAGCGCTTCGACCTGCCTCAAATAAATTGATTTATAATAATAAAGGTGAGTTAAAGCCATGCGACGTCAGGCCCTAAATGAGGAAGGTGAGTTAATTGCGGCGGGGTCGTTAACGTTAGACCCCGGGGTTCGCTTGTCCCGGCCTCGCCTGGGGATGCTCCCCCCCCCCCTAAAATATTCCCTTCTGGGAGTCTTTTGGGATGTATTCAAGTATATAAAGGGTTTTTTTTCCTAGGGAAGGAAGTAAAAAATTCGGGTTTTGGCAGTGCAAAGCGCCAGGCAACGTGTAATTAAAACCAAAAATAATAATTTTATTCCCGTGAAAGATGTTATGGGAACGACTCCTCTTCTTTTTCTCCCCAGCAAACAACTCCTTATTTTTGCCCCCCTGGCTTTGGAGCATTGGGAATACTAGTTGGTTTTTTTTTTTTAATTTAAATTTTTATTTTTATTTATATTATATTTTTAAAAGTGTTTTATTTAAAGCTGGCTCTACCCTAGCGCTGGTGGTTTTTTTTTTTTTTTGGGGCGAGGTGCGGGTTTGGGGCTGGGAGCCGGGAACGTGACGGCCGGCAGCGCGTCCATGGGGGGAGGAATTAAAAAGAAATTTGCTCTCGTAACGAAGAAATCTGATGCGCTGCCGGCCGGGCTTAACTCCCGGCTACCGAAATGGAGCCGGAGATGCGCTCCCTCTGCTTTTCCATCTTAATAACTACCCCATTAGATAAATTTGGGTTAGAAATGATTAATTTTTTTTTAAGGTGATTAATTGCAGGAACAATTTGCTGCGCTCTGATGGGCGATGCTTAAATCCTGAGTGCATTTTGCAAGGAAAAAAGGGATTTTTATTGAAGCAGTAGGGATGCTGGGGGTGCTGGGAGGTGGGGGACGAGCTCACCCCTCCACCCTTAAATTTAATATTTAATATTATTGAAGCTGGAGATGCTTTTCTGCCCACGGAGCTGGGCTGCTCTGGCCCTTTGCATGCAAAAACATTTCCCGGGCTTGTCGCAGACGCTCTTGTGGTTGCAAAACTCGGGAGGGCTTGTGTCGCCGTCCCCAGCTGACCTTTAAGGAGGAAAAAAAAAAAAAAATAAAAAATAACGCCGCTCTGACTCCGCTTCCCCTCACCGCGAGTTTTCTCCCACGCCAATAATCCCCCAAAATCTTGGCTGATCCCTGTGGTGCCAGTGTTACCCTGCTTCTTCGGCTGCAAAAAAACTCCCCGTCGGTAAATGCCGGCGCTGTGGCACATGCCGCGGCTTTAGGAGCAAGTTTTACCCGGCCCTCGGTGGGTGCGTAAGTTTTTCCTGGGCTGGGAGCCAGCGTGCAGCCGTGTTATCCCGGGCAAATGGCTGGATCCGGTTATCTTCCCTCCGGCGAGCGTGCACAAGCGTGCAAACAAGTGTGCAAGATGCTGCAAGGCTGCACCCCCTCCCCGCAATAACCCCTTGCATCCATCCCAGGACGGGACCTCTTGCAATCAGCCTCCGGGATGCTCGTTAAAGCCTCATGGCTAATTTTTATGGGCTCTTTTTAAATGTGGGTTTTCCTGAAATTCCCTCCTGGGGCACTTTTTTTTTTAATTTTTTTTTTTTTTKAAGGGATTATTAATTTCCTTGTTCCATGAGGCAGCATCCTGAAATCCTTGTTTCAGGCATCATCCTGAAATCCTTCTCGCTGGAGGGGGAAAAAAAAGGGTTAAAAAAATGAGTTGTAAACCCAACGCAACCTGCTGGGGGTTTGGGGCGGCTGCTGTCACCCCATGGGTCGATATCTCCTCTGAGTGTCCCAGCTTCCGTGTTCGAGTGACGAAGGAAGCAGGAAGCGGCATAAAAAAATTACGAATTTATTAAAATTACAAGCGCCGTGCCTACCTTCCTATAAGGTATAGGAGTTAGGGAAAAAACCGCAAGTGTTGGATATATCCAGGCTGTAAATAAGTTTATTGCACAAAAGCAAGAAGGGGAAGTATGTTGGGTTTTGTTTTTTGTTTTTTTTTTTTTTATTTTGTTTTTTTTGTTTTTTTGTTTTTAGTATGTTGGTTTTTGTTTTTTTTTTTTTTTTTTTTTTTTTTTTTAAATTCCAAATTAGGTTTTTTCTTAACATTTTCCTTTTAAAAATTTTTTTTTTTTTTTTTTTTTTTTTTTTTTTTTTTTTTTTCCCTAATTCGCCATCTTAAGCTTCTCCTTTAATGGCGAGGTTAAAGCTGAAAGGCTCCGGGATCGGGCCGGGCAGCGTGTTTGGAGCTGGGAAGCCAGAAGCGAGCGGGAGGAGCTGACTCACAGTGACCCTGCCCGGGCAGAGCCTCCAAAAATGCCGGCAGCCTTCCTACCAACTCTATCCCTTCACCTCTTCAAGCTGCTGGAGTTTAATAGAAATATAAGGGTTTTTTGCTAAAGGTTAAAAATATAAAGGGTTTTTTGCTAGAGGCTAAAAATAGAAGTTTTTTTTTGCTAGGGGTTAAAAACTTAAGGTTGTTTTTTTTGTTTTTTTGGTTTTTTTTTGCTAGAGGTTAAAATTGCAAAAGTAATTTTATTATTTAATTCTTTGTGGGGTAGCGGCTGGTGTTGGAGCGATGAGGTTTTGCTACCTGTCACCTTCCTGGAGCAAAGTTCATGCCAGCGTGATGCATCCCTATCCCTCCGGCACAGTGCCGCCATGACTCACCTGTGCCTTCACCATACGTGGGGGATCGCCCATCGGCTTTTCGGAGCGGGCGAGCCGGCCTTTAGCGATGCAAAGTAAAAATTGCTACCCCAAAAAGTGAGGGGTGGCCCCCAAAAAGCAAAGAAAAACCACCCAAAACCCCATAAACACCCCAAAACAAAAAAAAATTGCCCCAAAACCAGCCAAAGACCAAAAAAACCTCATTTTTTTTAACAACATTTATTCAAGCCCGGGTTGCTTTCGGCATTCCTGGTGTCACCCGTTGCAGTTTTGCGGAGCAGTGGGCGGACGGATGAAGTCGGAGTCAGGATTTCAGATTTTTTGGGGCTTTTTACTTGTTTTTCTGGGATGCCAGCAACTTTCCAGCCTGTTTTTGCCCTCCCAAGCGGGGCATTTTCTTCTCAGGGTGGCTTTATTCAGAAGCACCGAACAAAACCAAGTGCCAAAACCTCCCTGATTAGTTGTGTTGGGGCCAAGCCTAATTAATGAGCTTCATTAACGGGGCTGGCTTTATTCCCTGTTGCTTTTTCCCTGCAAACTTTAACGCGGGGGGAGGCAGCTTGGCCGGAGAGGCGAGGTCAGTGAGCAGCACTTACTTATATTTATTTATATTATTTATTTAAAAAAATAAGAAAATGCTTCTTAAATAAGAAAATATCCTTTTTTTTTTTTGTTTTTGTGTTTGCTTTGTAATCAGCCCTCCTGATCTAGGGGTTGCGTTTAGGTGGGGTCTGACCGGCACCAATCCCTTGGGAATATTAATCCGAGATGTCAGGGGAGCATCCCTGGGTTGGGGTGATGCACCGGTATGTGGGATAACTGGGGAGAGCCCAGCCCCCCAAATTAAGGGGCTTATAAATTTCAYGTGGATCATCCACAAAGCTGATTAACTGGGAATGTCGGATCCTGGTTCTTGGAGCTGAGCGCCGGGAAAATCTCCTGCCTGGGATAATTGGGCTGTTAACGAAGGTGGCCCCGAGCGCTGGCCTGCCCTGACCCCGCTCCCAAACAAGGCTCCGATTGTTGCTCCGGCTTAAGCAGGAGGAAGAGGAGGCAGGCGAAGGGTTTGCCAAATAGCCGGGATTTTGCTTAGTGACTGTTAATTAGGCTCCGAGGCAAAAACTTCGTTAGCGGCGGCTGTCCAGGGCATCCTTGTGCCGATGCTGGGCCGATGCTTGGCCGGCCAGCGGCGTCACCGCGGCATCCCCAAAAGCATCTCGCACTGGCGTGCTGCCTGGGCATCACGTGGAGCCCTCGGAGGGGACCCTGCGAGCTCAGATAAAACCTCCTGCCCCAGTCCAGAGGCAAAACATTCCTGGAATCCCCAAACAGTATTTTTTTTAAGCCCCAAACAGTATTTTTTTAATTTTTTTTTTTCCCCTAGCCCACGTGGGTGCCACAAAAAAAGCAAGTTTTCTCTTTTATCTTGCATATTCATGCTCACAATCTCACGAGCGGCCCTCCTTCTCTTGCTGCTCCCTGGGGAGAAGCGCTGGGGGATCTCTCCGATGGAGGGGGGGGGGGGGCATAGCTGGGACCCCAAGTTTAACCCCTCTTTTTTGTTTTCTTCCCCCTTTTCCTGCAGATGACGGCTCGCCTGATGCTTGCCGTAGGAGGAGCGGTGCTGGGTTCCTTGCAATTTGGATACAACACCGGTGTTATCAACGCCCCGCAAAAGGTGAGTGTGCGCCGAGCAACCTCGCCGTAGCAATATTCCACCCCCCCGTGCCCGAAAACAAACCTGCATCCGCCGCCAGCCTGGCTAAAATAGTACATCCCGCTAGGCAGCTTACTGCCTGTAATGGGATTTGTGAGGGTTATTTAGCTCCCGCCTTCCCAGGAGAATTAGTTCCCTCCTTGCTTAGCATTTTTGCCGGGAAAAATCCCAGGAACGCATGCAGGATGCTCTCTGGGTGGGACCGGCCTAACTTTTAACCTTGGCTTTTAGCGAAGATCTGGGAGCTAATTAGGGTTTGAGTCATCTCGAAGGGGGGGAGTGATGGCTCTGATGGGAGCTTTGCATCCCGGAGCATCGGGGGCAGGACGTCCCCGGGAGGAGAGAGGRCTGACTGGGACGGGCTGCGTGTGAAGGGGGATGGAGAGCAGGAGGTGTTTGCTCCTTCCCCTAGCACAGTGCCAGGACCCTCCAGYGACTGGTAGGTACGTGGGAGCCTCGAAAAACTTGACTTTCCCCAAATTACGTGGCTTTTTGAGGTGTTAAAGGCTTGGAAATGTTAGCTCAGAAATCACATGTGGTGCTTGCGACATACCCTGGGTAAAGCTCAACTGCCAGGGTAAGGTGTCAAAGGACAAACCAGGGTCCAGCTGCTGCCGTGTGAGAGCAGAGCCTGTCCCCGAGCATCGTCACAGCCTCTGGTGCGCCATCCCAAATAATTAAAACCACCAAGGCAGGATTCATGCCGTGAGAGTATTAATCCCCTTACCAGCGAACAGGCTGCAAAATCTTGCCTTGAGCACCRAAAAAACTCCTTGTGGGATCAAAGACCCCGTGTAAAAACTTAGCAGACCACCATCAGCATAGAAAGAGCAATAAAGATGCAAATTGCCTTTATTCAAGGTATTGCATTAAGTTGTATTTAGTCACGGTGAGCGGCCTGAGTGGGATTTCACGCGGCTGGAGGCTGCGACTCCCGACCAGCACCCTCTGTGCTCGCACCCACGGCCACGGTGCACGCATCTGTCTGCCGAAAGCATCGCCCTGCTAAAAAATCCTGACCCCTGGACCGATCCGTGCTGGTGACGTTCATGCTTGGCTGGTGGCAAGCATCCTCCTCCGGAGACAGGCGACAGGAGCAGCGTTTGAAACAGTGGTGAGCTGGGAAATCCCTGGAAACATGCTGAGGAGCTGCTTTCTGGCATCTGCCCTCATTTTTCCCTGAGCTCCGGCACCGTGGGGAGCAGGCACTCTGTAATTACCGCCTTGCGTCGGAGCCTGGCCCCTGCATCCCGAGGACGTGTGTGGTTTCCCTACGGCTGAAGGACTTTTCTCCATCCTCTCCTGACCCAGGAGATGCTGCTCTGGGTGATGTGGGCAGGGACCACATCTGAGCTGGGGTCTGAGCTCCGGTTCCTACAGACGCCCAGCAAAGCAAGATCCCCCCTGCCCCCGATGGGTGTTGCCTCAGTTTCCCTCGTGTGTTTTRGGGTTAAACCCTTGGGGCTCAGGCCAGGGATGGGCTGTGTATTTTAGGGGCGAGTCACCCAGCCAGTGACGCTGCGTTCGGGGTGCAGAACTGATGGGGGAAAGGATTGGGGTGCTCTGTATCGGGGGCACGAGGGGAGGCAGGATGGGTAGCAGGATGCTCTGGGCGTGGGGGTTCATCCCACCTTTCAGGGTGGGGATGCACTGGGGCACGGGATTGGGGACGCATTGGGGTGCGGGGTTGGGATGGGGACGCATTGGGGTGCAGGGTTGGGATGCATCGGAGTTGGCATGGGGATGCATTGGGATTGGGATGCATCAGTGCGTGGGGTTGGGGTGGGGATGCATTGGGATAAATTGGGGCGCAGGATTGGGGTTGGGATGCAGGATGGGGATGCATCAGGCTGTGTTGGGGCGAAGGATGGGGATGCATTGGGGCTGGGATGGGGATGCATTGGGGCTGGGACGGGGATGCATGCGGGTGCAGGATTAGGATGCATGGGGGTGCAGGACTGGGATGCATCATTCCCCTGGCTTCAGCGATGCAAATGCGGCAGTGTTTGCTGGCAGCAGCTCCCTGTGGCTGGCGGCCTCGCAGAAAGGCTCCTTTCTCAAGCAGAGGGCTGAGCGCCGGTTTTGTGGTCCTCTTAATATAGTCCTCCCCGCTGCTGAAACAGCGGCTTGGTGTTTGTGGGGTGTTTGCAGACGTGATGTGTGGAGGGGATGGCCCGAAACTGGGCGAGGGCTGGTAGAAAACACTCACCTGAAATGAAATGAGGGCGAGAGAGGGGAAAAAAACCCTCAACTTCTGGGAAATGCAATTATTTTTTTTTCATGCTTCTCACTTTAAACTCATAATTTTTCGTCTCCTCCTCTCCCAACAACCGGCTCATGGTGGGTTCTTCCATCCATCCTTTTTTGCAGGAGGAAAGGGGGCCAGGAGCTGGGGATTTGGGTGTTAATTTTTTGATAAGCCAAAGTGCAGCCCAGCATGGCTCAGCTGGTGCTGGGGCATCCGCTGTCCCTTGGATTAATTTTTTCTGCTTCAAGGGGAGAGAGCTGGGGGCTTTTGAGGAAGGGTAGGGAAAAATTTAGAACACGGCAAGGTTTGGTGGGGTGTTTGCGGAGACCTGCTTACCCCCACCGAGAGCCTGAGCCAGTCCTGGGTTCTCCAAATAATAATAATAATATCAATTATTTGTTTTGTTAGAAAAAGGGGGAAAAACCCCCAAAGCATCAAAACCTCCAGGCAAAGCAGGAGGCAAACAAAATCACTTAAAATCCTAATGGTTTAGGGGCTTTGTAAAAGGAACAACTTAAAAAATTACATTATTGAAATTTATAGCGAAGCATGGGGTGTATTTCTTGCGCTGCCTCTGCCAGGAGCTCTCGTTTGTGCTTGAAGTCATGGGAAAACTAGAAAATGAAGTGCGATTGTGCAAACACTTAATCGGGAGCTGGGCGCGTGCGAAACCCTTTGAAGCAGCGAGGTCTTTGAGCCACTTGATGTCCAGCAGCAGCTTCCCCTGCTTGCACAAAACCTCCACTCCTTTCAGCCAGGGTTGGTCGGGTGTGTTATTGAGCCCTTTGCTTTTTTTGTTTTGGGTATGGGTGACCCTTAAATAACTTAAAGCTTTCAGCAGTGGGCTGGCTTTAAAAATATATAAAATATATAAAATATATAAAAAGGGGTGTTCTGCGAAGACGGTAATTAAATACAAGCGCCTGTCTTGGATGTTAGCATTGCAGAAGCGTTGCAGCATTGCAGAATTAGAGCAGAAGTATTGCAGAAAAAAAACCCTAGAAATTAAATTCAAGGGAGTGTCCAAGGGGATGGGAATTGATCAGCTGCCCGGACCACCCTGCTGTCTTCCTCACCTTCTTCCACCGTCTCTGCCATCTCCCCCTCTCCGTGTTGCTTCTCCTCYGGTGATGGAGGCATCGCTCCCTGCCTCCCCTGCCCCAGGGAGGAGCGTGACCTCCCCGCAGCCGCCCGGTGAGGCGAAAGAGGTATTTTGGCAACGCCGATCCTCTCTCGGCAGGGCGAGACCAGAACCCGTCCGGCTGCATTTCCCCTGCGCATCCCATCAGGTTTCCTCCCTTGGGTTGAAGCCGAGCCACCGGCTGGGCGGCTCCCGGCTCCGTGACGCATTGTCTTGTGAGCCGCGCTCGCCGGCCAAGGGCCTGTAGGTGGCTGGGTTGAGGCCGGGCAACTCATAACACCAGTGGTGCAGATGAAATGGGGATGGTTTTAACCCATGGCTTCATTTCTCCCCCCTCTTTCACAGGTGATTGAGGACTTCTACAACCGTACCTGGCTGTACCGATACGAGGAGCCCATCAGCCCTGCCACCCTCACCACGCTCTGGTCCCTCTCCGTCGCCATCTTCTCCGTCGGAGGCATGGTCGGATCCTTCTCTGTGGGGCTCTTCGTCAATCGCTTCGGACGGTGAGCACCAAGCGTGGTGGACCCCAACGGGGGGTTGTGCAACCTCACCCCACCCTGCCACCCCAGGGACACCTCCCTCCTGCCAAGAGCTGATGTTTGGGTTCTCCAAACACCCYTTCAGCCTCTCTGACACCCGTGGTCCTCCTCACCCTCCTCCCTTCCCTCCCCAGGCGCAACTCCATGCTGATGTCCAACATTCTCGCCTTCTTGTCTGCCGTCCTTATGGGTTTCTCCAAGATGGCTTTCTCCTTCGAGATGCTCATCCTTGGCCGCTTCATCATTGGCCTCTACTCCGGCCTCACCACTGGTTTTGTGCCCATGTACGTGGGCGAGGTGTCACCCACCGCACTGCGGGGCGCGTTGGGGACCTTCCACCAGCTCGGCATCGTCTTGGGCATCCTCATCGCGCAGGTGAGTGCCGGAGAACCGGCTGGGGAGTTCCCCATCTTTGATGCTGATGCTCATCTGGGTCTGCAGAGGATGGGGTTTAGCGCAGAGCGCATTGCCCGTGCTGTGGATCTACATGGTCCTTCAGAAGGAGCTGGGGCTGGAGGGATGGACCTGGAGCTCAGCAGGAGCCCGGATGCTGTGAGAGCTTAAGGTTTGGGATGGGCAGCGTCATGATACGAGGTCTGTTGGCCACCTGGAAGCAACACAGCTGTCCATGCCCCTCTGATGAGTGTCCAAGCCTGTAGTGCACCCATGAGCAGCAGAGCTGGGTCCAGCATGAGCTGGGAAGGGCTGGCTCAACCCCTCTCATCCTCAGGTGTTCGGTTTGGACTTGATCATGGGAAACGACTCACTCTGGCCGCTGCTCCTGGGGTTCATCTTCATCCCTGCCCTGCTGCAGTGCATCATCCTGCCCTTTGCCCCCGAGAGCCCCCGCTTCCTCCTCATCAACCGCAACGAGGAGAACAAAGCCAAGAGYGGTGAGTGACCCCTGTCCGCAAGCTCGTGCCACCACGCAGGAGGGTCCTCAGCTGCTCCTGACTCCCCCTCTTCCCCTTAGTCCTCAAGAAGCTGCGGGGCACGACGGACGTCAGCAGCGACCTCCAGGAGATGAAGGAGGAGAGCCGGCAAATGATGAGGGAGAAGAAGGTCACCATAATGGAGCTCTTCCGTTCCCCCATGTATCGCCAGCCCATCCTCATCGCAATCGTCCTGCAGCTGTCCCAGCAGCTCTCGGGGATCAACGCGGTGAGTTTTGGGGGGACCTGGATACTGTGGGCTCAGCTTCTTTCACCCAGAACTTGGGTTGTGCTGGGTCCAAGTCAGCATCACGACCTGACATCCCTGCCCTTTGTAGGTCTTCTACTATTCCACCAGCATCTTTGAGAAGTCGGGTGTGGAGCAGCCTGTCTACGCCACCATTGGCTCYGGTGTGGTGAATACGGCTTTCACAGTCGTTTCGGTGAGTTTTGGTCCACCAAGCTCTCACCAGGGAAGGTGGAGAGAAGGGGGCTTTCCTCCAGGCTGGGGATGTGCTGATGGACGCCTGTCTCCATCCGACAGCTCTTCGTGGTGGAACGAGCTGGACGCAGGACCCTCCACCTCATCGGCCTGGCGGGGATGGCGGGATGTGCGGTGCTCATGACCATTGCCCTGACGTTGCTGGTGAGTGATGGGCRTTGAGGGGACGGGTGGGCTGGCAGGAGGTCCTGCGCCCTGCCCCTCGCTGTGGTGGCTTGGAGGGGGAGGTCTGGTTGGAGAGGAGGAAGGGCTTGTCCTCCTTGAGGTGATGCCTGAGTGGTCCCCGCTGCCCAGATCTCTCTTGAGGTCCCAGAAATCAAGTCTCTGATCTGGAGAAACCTCATGGCTTCTCTGCCAGCACCACGCTTGCTTGGCTCTCATCATCTGGGATGGTCAGATGCTTCGTGTGTCCCCCCCCCACCAAACCGACCTTCTCTCTCTCCCTTGGACTAGGACCAAATGCCCTGGATGTCCTACCTCAGCATCGTGGCCATCTTTGGGTTCGTGGCCTTCTTTGAGATCGGTCCAGGCCCCATCCCTTGGTTTATCGTGGCAGAACTGTTCAGCCAAGGCCCTCGTCCCGCTGCCTTCGCTGTTGCCGGGCTGTCCAACTGGACCTCGAACTTCATCGTGGGCATGGGCTTCCAGTACATCACGGTAATCATCTCCTGGTGCTCTCGGTGGGAAGAGGGCTGGGGGTGCCAAGCCTTACCTTGCGCCGGTTGGGTTGCGTGACTTATCTTGAGCCCTAAAACCTGGACCGAGGTGGTTTGGTTGGGTGAACGCCCCTGGGGGAGAGGGACGGGGCCAGGATCTGAGGAGGGAGCAGGGAGTTGGACTGGATGATCCTTACGGGTCCCTTCCAACCTGAGATGTTCTGGGAARGGGAAGGAGGACCTGGGTCTTGGACCATGGTGGCCGGAATGGGCAAGATGGTCTCTAGATGGTCCTTCAGCCGCGGTCCATCACTCCGCTCCTGGCACCGGTGATGGAGCACCATCTCCATCCACGCGCTCACCCCTTCCTCCTCCTTTCCCAGCAACTCTGCGGCTCCTACGTCTTCATCATCTTCACGGTGCTGCTAGTCCTCTTCTTCATCTTCACCTACTTCAAGGTGCCGGAGACGAAGGGTCGGACCTTCGACGAAATCGCCTCGGGTTTCCGTCAGGGGGGAGCGAGCCAGAGCGACAAAACCCCGGATGAGTTTCACAGCTTGGGCGCTGACTCCCAGGTCTAACCCGCCTGCGGCCCTGCCCGCAGCCCCGCCCGGCCCCGCCCGGTTGCCCACCTTCTCTCCTGAGTTTGTGGGGTTTTAATTTTTAAAATGCTTTGTACAGAAACCAGGGAGGAGGGAGCTGGGGGGCGGCGCTTGTGCCCGCGCCCCTTTTCCAGACTCCCCCACTGGTTTATCGGGGACAGACTGACCTTTTTTTTTTTTTTTTTTTTTTTTTTTTCCTCCTGCTAGAAACGATTTTTTTTTTTTTTAGCTGGTTTCGCGTCCAGGATTTCAAAGCCAATAGATGTTTTAAAAACCAACCACACAGCCTCTGCCAGCGGGAGGGCGGCTCCCCTTTTTTAATGACGCGATAGGTTATTTAATGAGAAATCACGTAGCAAGAAGTTTTTAAAACTGAAAACTTTTTTTTTTAA
>JAYKAV010000414.1:0-63279 GCA_035582835.1 Phoebastria nigripes | reverse complement strand
AAAAAAAAAAAAAAAAAAAAAGACGAGTTATTTTTTAAAGCAGTTGAATTGATTTCAAGCCCCCGGTGGGTTCGCGGATGGGGATTTCCCCGCGCCGAGGACGGAGAGGTCCGGACCCGAGCGGTTGGCAGGGTCGCTCCCCTGTAGCGGGTCGCAGAGCGTCGTCTCCGCCAGCGGCTTCTCGTCTCCTTTGCCTGAATTTCATCTGGGAGGGGAAAAGGGAGGGGGAGTGGTGTCTCTTCTTCTTTTTTTTTGGTGTTTTTTGGTTGGTGGTGTTTTTTTTTTTTTTTTTTTTGTTTTTTCTTGGGGATTTTTGCCCGGGGGGGAAGGGGGGGGAGGGGGGAGGGGGGACCACCCATTTTAGTTTCCCCCCCCCCCCATCGCCACCACCACCCACCGTCACGCGGATACATCCATCTCCTGCTCTGTGTATAGACTGGAAGATATTTATATTATATATATTTTTGTTCAATGGTTGTTAATAGTAGACGTTTAAGTTATAGCGTTTCTGATTTGACAAGCAAAGTACTGTAAATATTCTTGGAGTATATTCACATTGTATAATGTATACAAAAAGGTACAGATGCAAAGGTATAGTTTCTATAGCGACTAAGAAAAAGCTTGTACATGGTTAGGATGACTTTTGTATAGTTCATTACCTGCACTGTAGTTGTATCTATTGCACTGAATTTCAGGCTGTAGTATATTAAAAAAAAAAAAAAAAAGAGAAATACTGTTCTTTTCAAACAAAACTGAAATAAAAACCCCTCACAAAAAGCATCCCCGCGTGCAGCTGGTGTGGGAGCTACTGGCACATTCCCAGAGCCGCAGGCAGTTGTGTTTTGTTTTGTTCTTCTTTTTTAAATAGGTTTTTTTTTTTTTTTTTAATTTATTTGTCTTGGAAGYGATTACACTTGACCACGCTTGAAAGAAAATAAAGGTGGGGGGGGAAAAAAGAACATCTATAAAACCACCCTGTGATAAACTCGTCGTGTCTCTGYGCAGCACGGAGCGGGGAATGTGTGGTGGTGGTTTTCTTTTTCTTTTTCTTTTTTTTTTTTTTTTTTTAACAACAAATACATAAAAACAAGTGCCAAGAGGAAGGTGTGTGGTGTGCTAACAATAAACGAGAATGTATGCAGCGACCCAGCCGGCCGTGTCCCGTGCCTTCATTTCGGCTCAGTCAGGCTTCCCCCTTCCCTATGATCCCTGGTTCTGGCCCGGGAGGGGTTTGTTTTTCCTGCCTGGTCCTCGCTCCGGGATGTCGCGACAGATGGGGAAGCTCGGAGCACGGGAACGGCTCTCCCGGTTGCAAACCCTGGATGTACGACTGGGTTTTAATTGCCCTCAGCTGCCCCAGGTGGGACCCAGCRCCCCGGAGCTGGAGCCTTGACCGGCTCCGTCCCCTCCCCGGACCCCAAAACTTGTCCCCCGGCTCTGCCCGTGGGGCTGTGAAGATCGTCTGCTTTGGGATGGAGCTCTCGCCTCTTGCTGCCAGCGCCCGAGCGAGGCAGGGAGGGAGGTTGCTGCTTCTYGGCGTTTGGTTTTTTTTTTCTTTTCCCTTGAACGGACAAGGTGCCAAGAGCTGCAAGTCTGAACACTTTCGGGCAAAGAAATGCTGATCTTGGTCACTTCAGGCTTTTTTCTATTTATTGAAATAGCTTTTTGCCCTGAAGTGCACGCGCTGGAGCTGGCTGTTACAGCGTGTCGTAGGAAATAACTCTCGTAAAATCTTTCAAAGCTCCCAAAAATGTTCTTTATTTGCCCAGGGCTCTTCTCATCGCCTGCGCTAACGTTTCCATTCCCAGCCCTTACCCGTCACCGCTCCCGGAGACGCTTAGCCCTACGTGAAGTTAATTTTCACACCGTCTTTTATGGCGTTAAAACAGCCAGGAGCGGTGACACCAAGCCGCTGGCCTGGCACGTCAGGCAGGCTCAGCCTGGCTGCAGAGCATCCCCAGGGATTACCGCCGCGATCGAGCCCACAGCTCCAAATCCCCGGCCACGGTGACCCAAATCCTCCGCGCCCCGAGGCACCGYGCCAGCGGGCGCAGTCCCCCCGCCTCCCGGCGTCCCCTGTCCCGCAGAGGTGGTCGGTCCGGCCGGGGCGAGACCTGATGAGGGTGGACGCGTCCACCAGCATCTCCCGTAGGAGCGTTCGGAGGTCTCCCACCCGTCCCCCAAGCCCGTCTGCCGTGGGGCCCCTCATGCACCCCAACCAGCGCTATTCCCCCCCCCCGTGTAGTGAACATCGGCTGAAGCGGAGGCTTTCCCTTTACCAACAGCATCAATCCCTTCTAATTGCTCAGGTCCCAGCTTGACGAAGCATTTAAAAAGCGTACTTGACTCCATCCCAATTCAGCAAGGCAATTAAATGCACTCATAAATCCTCCTGAAGTAAATGAGACTTAATCGTAGGCTTAAAGCTCAGCTGAATTCAGACCTTAGCAGCAGGGCAAGTTTCCCTTAACCTCTTTCCCAGCTGTGCGAGCCTGTCACATGCTTCGGCATCTGAACCGAGCTCACCGCACAGACCGTGTCCCGTCTCGCTCTCCCGGGGTCTCCTCTAGCCCTTCTCCCATGTCCCTTTACCTCCACACCGAGGGTCATGCGTACCCTCTGCCCTGCCGGTCTTCTCTCTGCTCTCCAGGGCAGAAGCCCATCAGAGCGGCGGGTTGGGCGCGTGCGCGGCGGAGGGCTGCGGGCAGAAGCGCATGGTGACACAAGGGACTTCCTCCTCTCGAGGTTGGCGTCAGAGTTAACGGGATGCCTACGCGCTGGCGAGCTCTCAGCCCTGAGAAACCACATCTCCTTTGGGTTGGAAGCTCTGACTGGAGCTAGCTGGCCTTTTAATCCTTTCCCTCAAGACTGCTCATGCTGTTCTCGTGGTCCCTCCTGGATGTAAGTTCTTGCACGAGTGGAACAAGTGAGTCCCTCGGTGCCCAGAACTACGGCGACTCCTCTAAAGCTCTGCACAAAGAGAGAACGTAGATTTGGAGATGGAGGGGCACTGCAGAGAGGTGCAACGCCTGATCAAGCCCAACCAGGTCCTGAGGAGCAGGCGTCAACCACCCAAGTTAGGTATGCAGCGAAGACCTTCCCTGTGTCCCTCCCTGGCATCTCCCTCATCAAACGGAAAGGCAAATTGAGGAAACCAGTAACAAACACATCTCAGCTGGTCTTAGCTTCTGGACAGACAATGCGAGGACGTAAGAGGCTGTTTGCTTATTCATAAATCATTAGACAATGATTTATGCATCGTGTGTTGGTTGTGCTTTTGTTTCTTACCCTCACGCTGTTATTCCGTAACAATCTACAGGGGTTGATCAGCACGTGAAAATCAACTCATACCAAAAAGTTTAATTTTCAAACACCTTGAGACAGAAAGGGACCCATCTGGAAAGATGACAGCAGCAGAAAGGACCTACGGCTTGTAAGGCTTTTTGATTTCAGCAACCTAGTTAAACAGGTAACCTAGCCGAACACCCGGCTGTGGTAGAAAGAGGTCTTTATTTTGTGTAGGAAGACTTGTTGTTAATCAACTTTAACAAATGACCAATGGCTTCTAGAGACTCTTGTTGGGGCAGTTGTTTCACCAGGTCAAAGGCTTTCATCCCCACCTCACGAGCCTGGAATGAAAGAGAAAAGACGAGGTAATTGTCAGGAATTTGGCTTTTCTCAAGGGGTAGTTAAAACACCTGCAGAGGCTCACTGGAATAGCTGCACTGGAGCAGATCCAGGCTCCAGCCACTCAGCCGCCTGCTTCAGAGGGTGACCTGCACAAGCTGCTTTACAGGAGAGAGTAAAGCTGCCAACAGATATCATATTTAGGATCCAGTGGTGCAGACAGATGAGATTACTAACCCCAGCCCCCCGTGCTGGAGATCATTACCTCCCATCTAATACAGCAGCTCATCTGAACATTTCCAAAGTTATTTCAGGAAAAAACCAGCTGTATTGACTCAGTCTGAACTAAATCCCTCATTTCCCTTGGTACCTCTTCCAGAGATTAGACATTCTCACAATTCTAAAGCTGTGCCTTTTTTCTAATTTGAATTTGTTTCTTTGTGCCTTCCAAACACTGACTCACATCATTATGGCTTTCTCTGATACAATGAAGAGACCATTAGTAATCTGTATTTTCACCCTCCAAAACACAGGCAGAAGAAACTCGGGCTTTTGAGCACTTAGCCCAAACAGAGAGGCCTGATTTCCAGATGGTTACCGCTCAGCACTTCCTCAAAATCAATGATTTTTAAGGCACAGAATTGGGCACTCTGAAGTTAGCAGTCGCATCTGAAATTTTTAGCCATAAAAATACAGGGGTGCAAATTCAAAACTGAATTACGGCGTCCAATAGAGTGAACCTACATTAATATAATGGTAATTACAGGGAGTCTGGCTCAAGGAGAGACGCGTGCAAGGCCCATGTCTTGCTCGCTGCATAACATCTGACCTGATGTCTAAGTGCAGCCTGTGGCAGGCAGCGACACTGCCAGGATATCCCAGATAAAGGACGAACCCAGAAAACGTGGATAGCTACAGGATCCACTGCGGATGGCCTGGCAGAGACCAAAACAGAACCAGGGGACTTTATTAGCCTTGGCAGAGCGCAGATCGTGAGCTGGCTTCACGCAGAGCTGCTGATGTCCTCGGTCATCCAGCGCTGCAAGGCTGTTGTGGACTCAGGAGAGGTGCCAGGTGAACACAGGCAACTGGCTTCATGAGATGGGGCGAGCACCAAAACAGTTAGGCAACCCTCCCGGACCCTTTCACCAGACGAAACTTACCTTTGATAAATCCATGATCAGGTAATAAAGCATGGCAAGAGCATGCAACACTCTGGCAGTTTCCCCAGGTTGTTGCTTTGGTGCCTGTTCTCTGATATCTAATACCGCGTTCAGTACTTGGATTGCTTCTCCTCGCTGGGCTTCAGCTGCATCAAGAATGAAATAATCTTGTTGGATGTACGTATGCATGCAAGATAATATATTCAAAACTGTCCAATTATCTCTTCTAGACATCAAAGCATTTCTGCTACAAGCATCAACGCGGTATCCCAGCTCCATGCAAATTCCATACCCATTAACAGATATCTTTTCATCCAGTCAGTAATTGTGTTGATTAGCCTTTAGTAAGGATGTGGAGTCATAACAGCTGCATGAAAAGAGCAACTTTCATACTCCTGTCATCATAACCAAAGATGGTATCACGCAGCCCTGTCTTGGTGTGGTTCCTGCTGGATGGAGACAATGCCAGGTAAAGGGATTTACAGAAAAGTTTCTCTTCTCTGACAATATTCTTATTAGCACAGATGGTAGAAAGAAGAGAAGGAGCAGAGTCTAGCCCGACGTCAGTGGAGCGTAGGGTAGTACCATGCACACTAGCGGACATCCTAATGCTTTATGCGCCTTTATGTCCTAGTGAGAGATTCCCCAGCTTCTCTCCCGAGAGTATTCTCCAGATTAATACATCCAGTTATCAGTACACGCTATTCCATCGTGTCCTACCGCTTCAGAGGACAGAGCTGTAAACCTGCCTAAGTGAGATGAAATGTCACTTTCACGTAATTAAATGGAGACAAAGGAGCTGCAGAGAAATGAGAATGTTGAAGTGGAATAGGATCCTGAAAGGCAAAATCTTGTATTGTTACAGTCACTGCCAGGGGCGCTGTGAAAAGGAGCACGTAAACAAAAAGGGCAAAGCTGTGTTTCCACTTGAACACCCTCGTTCCTGAAGTGGCCTCGTTTGTTTCATCCAGCACAATCCACTGAGGATCAACATCAGAAATACCTGTGATTCTGATTAGATTTGGTCTACAGAAATGCCACGCAAAAGCCAACGCCATAAATATGAACAGTGGGATGTACGGATTCTTTAAAATCCCGTCTTCCAAACGGTTCTCCGCAATAGCRGTGCTTACTCATATGGTCTTCGCTGACATCCTTGTCCTCGGTGAACGGAGACATTTCCGGTCGTGACTTGAGAATTTGCTCCTGCGCTTGAACTGACTTCACCAGGAAGGCATGCCAGGTGTCGGTTACCTATCAGGAAGCAAATGAATTATTTCACTTGTATGAATACATGGTATTTAGCAACTAGTTGTTCTATAAACAATGTGTCCTGCAATGCACGTCCCTACCACAATAACCGGAGTGCCTGCTGGTTAGTGAGCTGGCTGCTGCCAAGCTGGATGTTTCACGTAGAGATCTGACCGCTCTTCTCCCAGTGGCAGCCTTAGTTGGAAGCTCACTTCTCCATCTGACTATTCATTTTCATCAAACTTGAACAAATCTTAACTAAATTGTTAACCAAAAGCAAATTTGGTTGAAGTTTGCAAGGGGAATGGAGGCAGACTGCAGAGCTGCCAAAGCCTCGTTTCCACAGAAAATCAAGCTAAACAAATGAAAGCTCATTTTTTCCAATTATTAGAGCGATTAGATAATTGTTACTTCCCTTGCTTGATCATTCTGTTCTGACAATCCTTTATCAGTGTGACTTGTCATTGATTCCCAGCGTAAATTTTACGTGGCTCGTTTGTATCCCATTGCTGCTCAGCAACTCTTCCCCGGCTATGGAAACTCCTTGGCGACCTTCTCTACTTGTGGGACTCTCTTTAACCTCTGGCACGGGGTATTTGGTAGCAAAGCTATTTTTTAACAAGGTTTGGCTGCCCAAACTGAAGACAACTTGAATAACAATTTTTAACCGAGTACAGAATTTCTCTCTCCTGGTTTTCTCTCAGCAATATTTAAGTATGAAAAGGGTTTCTGAGATATTGATTCTAAAAGGCAACGCTGGCACTTGATATGGTCACCATCATATTAAAGGCAGTCAGAAACAGGAAAAACATTAGAAAGAGCACAGAAAAAAACCTGAGAAATATATAGAGGGTGACCTTTGGTTTTACCAACCTCAGCATAGAGTGAGTTTGCTATGTCCATTTTGTTCTGGCGAAAGAAAACGTTAGCCATGTGGAAATACCCTCCAGAGGTCTCAATAGATTTTAGTCCAAACGTAGAACTAGCAAGATAAATCTGAAATCGATATTAAAAAAAAAAAAAAAAAAAGGCAGAAGTTTAACGTTCATATCAAACCTGGGAAATTTTTCATTATGGATTAATGGTACTGCAAACGTTCAGTTTTTTTCTGCGTAACTATAGCGTTAGTTATACCTGATTATGACTGTAAAATGTGGTACTAAAAAAGCTGTATTTTGGGTTTTATGCAAAGGAATGCAACACCCCCAAGTCCCCTGCTCGCTGGGGCAGAGGAACCTTATTACAGCGTGTTACCCCACTGAAGCATGGGGCAGGTTTCCCACATCTCCTCCTCTCACTGTGCAACCTGTACGTCTCACATCTTCAAACGCACAACCTGCTGCCGCTTTTCAGCTCTCCAGTCCTGCCCGCGGCGCCTGTTTCTCCCCCCGAAGTCCCAGGCAAAGCCAGGGGAGTGGGAAGGCAGTGGTGCATTCCAGCTATTCTGAGCTGGCGTGTGACTCTCAGCAGATCTCAGACACGCAGCCAAAGTTCAGGCAGGTCTTGGGCTGCTCTGACGTAGACCAGCAACTTGCTAATAGCAAAAAACTATTACCTGACGCCCTTTCAGGCACCAGATTCAGGGTACCTAAAAAAACAATGGCACAGCTGGGAATCTCTCCCAAAAGATTTACAGACTAAGCAAAGACAGGGTTGTATATATTATAATAGAAAGGATCTAATTCTCCTCAACCGTATGACATCATTTACACCCACACAAAGCTACTATCAAATTCAACAGTAGAGGGTATACATCACTCTGCACTGGATAAATTTAGTCTACACGGGACATAAATAGGATGTCGCGGAGTTCATCTGCCTTTGGGGGATCAAATGACCGGCAAAGCATCCTCAGGAACACAGCTGGCAATAACCACTTCAAATCTGACAAACTGCTCTCGTGGCTAAAMAGATTGAATTGGGGAAAAATGCTGTTGAACCAGACATTTAAATAGTTAAATAAAGCATTCACTAAATAACGGCTGACAGAGAACTGCTGTCTAACAGAAAAGTGTTGAGGAAAATGACAGCCAAAATATAAAGTAACTTTTCTGTTGAATAAAAGGCAACTATACCAGTTTGGGGTAGGAATGCCTGTTCATCTCAGGACCGTAACCAAGCTGATGATAGATAAATTTATAAGCAGATGCAGTAGAGACAAGGTATGCATCACTTCAAGGGAATAAGGATAACTGGTAAAACACAACTTTGGTAACACATGGATCCACAGGTGTCTTAGATCTAGACAGGTCAGGCGTTCATAACGTGTATCCTCTCGGTACCTAAAATGAGGATTACAAATCTGTCTGCTGGGGTTTTCATATCAATCTGGAAGTGTTAGAGAAGGAAGAAAAATGGAAGTGTTTCTGTATTTGAGTTGGCTTACATCATTCGCCAGGTGATATAAAGCCTGTTCAAAGTTTCCTTCAGCAGCACAGAGAAGTCCCAGACTACGATGTAATTTATACTGAACAGCGACACTGCAGTCTGGAGTTCTGAGGACAATCCACTGAGCTTGGGAGAGATACTTAGATGCCTCTGGAAGATGGCCAACACCTGAAATGACACGTAGAAATAAGCAGGATAAAGAGCATTTTTTTATTTCGAAAATGAGAGAATACTTCCCATTAATCCTTTGCAGTCGTTTGATATGGAGACCTAGTTTGTGGATTCCCCACTTCTCTCCTGAATGTTCCTTAGTCGAGCAGGTGTTCAGAATTTAATTTACAGACAGGCTGAGTGTCTAGAGCTACAGGAGAAGCCAGAAACTGTGTATTGCATTCAATGTCTCTGAAAYACGTGTTCAAAACAGGTTAGCTACAGGCAGCCACTAATGACTCGTGTATTATCACACTAGAATTACTCATGGTTTTTTTTTTCCCCTTCTCTCGCCACACCATTTACGACAATCCTTGAGATAGCTCAGTTCTGCCAGCAGAGCATTGTGTGTACTCCTGTAATGGCAGTGATTTACAGTGATTTCTCAGTCCTTTATGTCTGCAGCTGAGGAGAGCGGTTCTCCACATGCAGAGTCCTAATTTGACATTTTTTATAAAGCATACAGTCAATGAGAAAAAGCTCTGCTTCAGGCAGAGTGCACTTTTGTGAATGAACTGAGGCATTCCTCTGATGCAACGGCCTCAGAAATGTTTGCTGGTTCCCTGAGATAAGAGCGCAACCAACCACCCTCGGGAATTTAATGCTTTTGAGAGTCATACGAAGCCACAGAGGTAAAGAATGGATTTTCATACTGCTTCTCTTGTGGGAATCCGTAGAGATGGAGAAAACATTTCATTTGCTTTCATTGATCTCTCGTCACCGAAGAGCAATTCTTTTCCCCAGACCCACACAGAAAAAGGGGGGCGGGGTGTGACTTCTCAAATCTCTCTGAAATGCCCTTGAGGCAGGGCAGGGTAGAGGCATGGCACAATGCTGAAACGCAGAGCTGGTCCTTCCCTGATAAATGGTAAAAGGAAACCAGAAACCTGACCCACGGGAGGTCTTGCCCTTGCCAATGTTACTATTCAGACAATACTTACCAGTGGAGGCCTCAGCCAAGAGGAGATAAGCAGGCACCAATTGCACAGAATTTGAGCCGTACACTTCAATACTGAAACGCAGCGCATGCAAAGCTGCAGGCATCGCTTCTTTATGCCTTCCACCCAAAACAAACTCCTGGGCTGTGCTGTACGCAAGATCGATGATGTATTTCTGCAGGGAAACACAGTAATGGGACAGAGTGAGCAAAGGATAAGGAGAAATAAAACGCATGGTCACTTTTTACATTCAAGTTTGCAAATTGTAAAAGTGATTGTAATGTTGTTTGTGTCTGTAATTAATGGATGGAAACTAAAGCTGTCATATTAGAGCCTGGCTTTCATTCCTACTTCTAGCAGGAACAGCTTTGGACATCCTCTTAGGTCCTGTGGTGTCTTATGAGATGAAGAATCCTTTACGCCTACAAAAAAGGGCTAATAAGGCTGCAGCAATAAAAGCTGTGAAGCACAGAAAATGATCATCACAAGACCATAGAAAAGATTAGACAAAGGGGCTACGGCGGGGTTTTGCTGACGGTAATAAYGGTGACTCATAGCAGGCAGCGGAGCGTGTGGTTTGCCAAGCTGGTGCCAGCATGGCACACCTCCAGCTGCAGGAGAGGCKGTCTGGAAGCGAGGAGAGAGCTCCTCACATGGTGCTGCAGCTTCCTCCCACCCTCTCCCAGCCAGTTCTGGTCCTGGTATTTGGGGCACGGAGTCTGGAAAGCCGGTCAAAATCAGAACACCCTAATGCACTTATACTCCTGTATATCCATCATCCAAGGGTTTGGTGGTCAAGCAGCTTCTGCAGGATTTCTGTTTGTTGTCAGAATCCATAATGTTTCCCATACGGACAGTTGCTTCCTGCCTTTTGCTGCTTCTAGCAGTCCACACCACATTTGGTCTTTTCACCCTTTGCAGCATCTGATCTATTCACCAGCTCCATAAATGTATCTCCTGTTCATTGCCAAGAGCTCTACGGCAACCATAGATATTGTGCCCTTACCACGTGCTGAGGGATGCCAGCAAAAAAGAGCCAGGATGCTTATTTATCTGTTTTTCTTTGCTTTCAGCGTAATTGTTGCCAACTCCCAACAATTCTGCATCGGCTTTTCACACAAGTGGTGCAGCGGGAAAGCTGCCTGGAAATCTTGTTGCTGGTGTGCCTAGCAGTGCTGCCATGGTAAGTCAGCAAGGCACTCGCTCTTCTCTTGCTAGGAGGCACGGGCAGGCCTGTGCAGCGAGCGCCGGCAGAAAATACCGTTTTACCTCTTTGTTGCCTTCTTTTTTACAGCTGTGGCTGAGCAGAGGGCAGAAAAAACAAATCCCAGTGCTTTTGGAGGCCAGGCTTTGGCATTTTGCTGAGCTTTAAGTGCTTTGAGAGAGGCAGAGAAAGCCACGCCACGGGTGAAGGAACAGCTCAGGAATAGGGAACCTCAAGGACAGCCTGCGAGTGTTTCCTGGAGAGCCTGGCTGAGATAAAGGGACATCCTTTCTGGATAAATGAGAGCTTTGAAGAACACACCTCAGAGTGATAGCACCCTGCTACAGCAAGGAGAGCCAAGAGCTAGGAAACACAGCGGACATCCCCTCTCTAGCCCCTGAGCTACCAGCATATAAAGAGTGAAAAAGGCACGCACCAAAACCAAGCTGTGTTGGGGGAGCACGTGGTGCCCAAGAGAAAGTCAGCACATGCTCAGGGCAAGGAGCAACAAAAGCTCTTATTTATCAGGCTGCCTCTTCTGTCCATGCCACTCTTTCTCTGTTGCAACTGGCACTGGCTTTGGTGCGTGGGTATCAAGCAGATTGTCATCTGGGGAGGTGTTGGAGATCAGCATCATTCTTTTTTTACTCCTTGTCAATAGGATCATCACTGCTTCGCATGATGTAAGCTATCTTAAAACATCTGCAGTGATGACAAGCTAAGGGTTTGACTCTTGCACAGCTCCCAGGAGGAGAAGAAAGGGCAGGAGACAACAGAAGCCCTGCAGCACTGAATATTTAAGACTGCGCAGTTACAAGCCTTGGGGGGATCGTTAGCTTTGGCCCTGCACTGTTTTTCATCTTGCCTGTAGCCCCACACCCCCGGACCTGCACACTTTAGGCTCTTTTCATGTGTGTTGCAATTACAGAGGTTTCTCTGAAGATGCCCCCACGCAGTTTTCCCCCAGTTGGGGTTTGAGGAGGCTGAGGACCCCAGCTCTGCTCCAGGTGGGCGCAGGGGGTTGGGAACACACTCGGGGTTCGGTGCCACATTCATTTACTCACTCAAAGACAGCAAAAATGATGGCGCGCTTGAAGAAACGACGATTTAAAGAGGAAGGCAGGCTTCCAGTCAGTTTGAGTTGAAACCTGCAGTCGGCGGGGCTAGCATCGGTGCTGGAGGACTGCTGTAGCTGGATGAGGCATGGATCTTTTCCCGTACCCTAGGGCTGCGCTAAGCTGACATCACGCGGGCAGGTGAGGCTATTCTACAAACAGAAACTTGGAGTTTTGTCAGTTTGGAGGTACTGTCTGCAGGCAGCCCCCCGGCTATGTTGACAAAAGCAGATCTCTATCAACAAAGCTTTGGAGTACAGACGAGGTATGAAACTCATAACCTTCTGGCTCTCAGCTTTGTGCACCTTCCCTTAAGCCACAGGGCATTTTGATGTGCATAAGCTTTCCTGTGTCCTGACTAAGGCTCGAGCTGTGTGTTTTCTAAACAAACACCGTGCAGGAGTTTGTGAAGTACAGCAGAAATGTTCAAAAAATAATAAACCTTTGTGCTGGCTTTGAGCAGAAGGTTTTTTCTCCGATCGTCATGAGACTACGTAGCTTTTCCCTGAGCTCCAAAGGCCTTTTTTAAAGCATTTTTGTTGGCTCTGTGAATAGGAATGTGATGAAGCCACCAAGACAGGGCAGTAAATAATCTCACCCTCTCCACACCGCTCTTCCAACACTTGTCAGCCAGTCTAGGCCCAACGTTGTCTACCCTACACCTTGCTGTACATAAAGGCAGACTTCATTTGCGGGCTAGGAACTGCAGTCTTGCTGTGAAAGCAAGCAGGTAACAAACAAGATGTTTCCGCTTTTTTCACTCCTTTCTTAGGAGAGAATGAAGACAAAGCGTCCCTGCACATACCGTTCCCAGAATCTATTTTATTTAAATAGTCTGGAGACAAAGGTCAAAGAACAAATGTAATAAGGTCTTTAAAGATCCTATAAAAATCTCTACTTGGAAAAAAACTCAGAGTTTGCTCTCTGTGACTTTTCCCATGAAGTCATTCCAACCCTCAGCTCAAGGTTTGCGCTCTGCTAACCTAGGTGTGCACTCCAACCAAGAGGAGTGACTCTCCCTTCTCCACCAGCCCCGTCTTCCTGCTGTCTTCCCTGGAACCTAATAAAAACAAATTATTAGCTTCCAGCTAATTGAGGAGTACTTCCTTGATCTGGTGGTCATGTGGTCTTTTGTAATGTATATAGCATAATTTTAGTTGCTATAAAATCAGTGTAATAACAGATGCTTTCAACGTCAGTGTTCAATATGTAGGTGAAGTTTCTTGGAACAGCTTTAAGCAGTTAAGGATGCAAAAAATACCCTGCCACCACCCCCAATAAGACAAATTTTAACTTTTTTTTCTTTGCAGACTTTATAAAAGATCAACTTAAACATAACCTGGAACAAAGGAGCCTTTGCATTTTTCCTGATGCTTCCAGGACATACTGTTGTAACACACCTTCTTCGGACTTTGTTCAACAATCTTCCCTGTGATTTTCAAACAGATGGGATTTTCAAAACCAAACTGGGTTGTCAGTGCCTAATTCCTACAAAGCCTAAAGGAATCTGCTGCCTGAAGCCTGTCGCAAGCTTTCACCAAGCAGGACTTTTGTCTACGCGGGTTCCACCCCTTTTAGACTTTCTATTTCTGGATGCTCCCAAGAAAGACCGCAGCAACGAGCCAGTCACCCAAGTACCAGCACCTGGCCCAGAAACAACCTGAAAAATAATACATGATGTAAAATCCAGAAGATTAATGATGTTCTTCTCAGTGGCACCATTTGACTGTTCACTTTCAGCTGTTCTGTTGTCCTATTATTCTGCGATTAGGAGTTATGCAACGATATAAGGATAATTTATTTTTATGGGCAAGATTTTAAGTAGCAGATGTATTTGGGTGGGTTATTTTATTTTATCAACATTGTGGAAAAGCAGATCCTGCTACCCCGTAAGCAAACAAACAAAAAAGAGTTCAAAACCACGAGGGCTGGAAAGGAGCTGCACATCTGCACCGCCCACGAGGCCAAAAAGCAGAGATAAAAGACCATACTTAGTGGGAAAGGGCGTTTAAAATTGGCCAGGTAAACAAAGGGAGGGGACTTTATTTCTTTGCCCCCCTGCTTGGAGAAAGGGGAATCCCTCTCATCAGCGAAGGCTGAGGACAGCCCCTAAGAAGCAGAACTCAGCTGGATCCAGGACTAACCGGGGAGATGGACTAACTACCTGGCAAGGCGGGAGATCCAGGATTGCCGCTGCCTGAGGAAGCTCAGGACTTTGAGTAAGGACTGCGAAAAAGGCAAGAGGCTCATGGAATCCAAGAGAGGATGCTCCCACTCCCCTTATTATAGAGTTTTTGTTTAAAAAAAACCATTAAAGCTCTGCAACTAAGTACCGATCAACCAACGAGGTGCCCTCCCAACGCTACGTACATCAAAGTATAGGAAGAAGAGATCTAATTAAATCTTACTGGCAGCACTTTGAAGCGGTATTCGTTTTTCTTGTACATACCTGCCTCTTCACCAGCTGTTCCGTGCCATGTTTTCTTTCTTTTTCAGAAAGGAGAAAAGGGAGAGACGTACGGATTGGAATCAGCAGCTGGCATATTTGCTCGTGGATACTAACCCAGTCAGCTTTTTGATGATCTACATCACTAACAAAATAAGGGAAGAACGATATTTTTGTTTGCTTGGAAATGATGTAAGGAAAGATTATTGCCTGTTGTATCTTCTGGACTTTCACTGCAAGAATTACCCACAACAGCCTCCAGCCCTTAGTCTGCTCACACTGTACCTAATGTATACTTGATATTCCCAAAGGGGAACACAGCGCTGTCCTGCCAAGTGAACATGATTYTGTATGTTAAAACCTTATTTAAATCACTCACAAAACTGCCGATACAGTTAGGTTTGAGCAAATGCCTGGCTTGCAACACTGCGGTACACAAAAAAAAACCCCAAAGCCAAACAAACCCCAAGTCATTGTGAAACCAATGAAATATATCGTTAACGTATGACTTCACTGAGGACCCCGTTAAGTGAAGATATCTGTGTAAACATCTAGAAAGCTCACTGCGCTGCTCTCTATTTGATGTGGGCACCGTTGGAAGCGAGGAGGAACGCTCCAGCTGAGCGACTGCTGAGCGTGCCCGCTCCAGTTCCCGCTACCCTGCCTGCTGAGCTTTGTCCTGGGCCTTCTCCCTGGCTCCATCCTGGGCCTCATCCCTGACTGCTGAACTTTGTCCCAGGCCTCGTCCCTGCCTCCCAGGCTTCATCCCTGTGTCCCCACCTTGTCCTGGGGCTTGTCCCTGCATCCTGAGCCTCATCCCGGGGCTAGTCCCTGCCTCTTGCCCTGTCCCTGTATCCCAGACCGCATCCCAGGCTTCATCCCTGTCTCTCAGTCCGTGCCCTCGGCCTGGCACTGCCTCCTGGGCCTCGTCCTGGGCCTTCTCCTGGGCCTGAGCCTTGTCCTGGGCCTGTTCCTGCCTCCTGCGCCTTGTCCTGGGCCTTCTCCCTGTGTCCTGAGCCTCGTCGTGGGGCTAGTCCCTGCCTCTTGCCCTGTMCCGGGCCTGTTCCTGCCTCCTGGGCCTTCTCCCTATGTCCTGAGCCTTGTTCCGGGCTTTCTCCCCGCCTCTTGCCCTGTCCCGGGCCTGTTCCTGCCTCCTGGGCCTCGTCCCGGGCCTTCTCCCCGCGCCCTGCGCCTCGTCCCTGCCTCCCGGGCTTCCTCCCAGGCTGCGTCCCGGGCCTCACCCGGGGCCTGCCCCCGTCCCCCGCAGCCAGCGGGGCTCTCACCAGTAGTACGTGAGGCGGCAGCGGCCGCAGCGGAGCCGCGCCGCCGCCCCGCACAGCTCGCAGCGGCGGGACCCCTCCAGCACCCCTCCGTGCCCGCGGCCGCCGCGTTGCCAAGGCAACGCTTCCGGCAAGACGGGGAAGGGGAGGGAGGGGCGCGCCCTGCGCACTTCCGGCGGAAGGGGCGGGGCGGGGCGGGCATGGCGGCGGGCGGCGCGGATGAAGCGGCGGCGGAGGCAGGTGCCGCTGGAGGCGCGCGCCGTCCGCTTCCTGGAGAACTTCAGCAGCGGGCGGCGCGGGGCCGCCTCGGCCGAGCGGCTGGTGGGGGCCGGCTACGGCGTCTGCTTCCTGCACCGGGCCCGCTCCGCCTTCCCCTGGGCGAGAGCGCTCCCGCCGCCCGGGCCYGCCCTGCTCGACGCCCTCCGCCTCAGCCCCGGGCCGCCTCCCGGCGTGACCGCCGACCCCGCCGCTCTTCCCGCCTTGCTGCCCGCCCTCCGCGAGTACCGCCGCGCTACCGAGGCCGGGGCGCTGCTGGCCATCGAGTTCACCGGGCTCGCCGAGTACCTGGCGCTGCTGCGAGCCGCCGCCCGCGCCCTGGCGCCCTTCGGTACGGGGAGGTCCCCGGCGTGAGGGGACGGGGCGGCCCCCGGGGGGGGGGAGGTCCCCGGCGTGAGAGGACGGGGCGGCCCTGGGGGGGGGAGCCCAGGCGTGAGGGGCCAAGGTGGCCCTGAGGCTCAGGCATGAGGGGACAAGGTGGCCTCAGTGACTGTGGGGCTCTGGTGTGARGGGATGTGGGGGCTCCAGCACCCCGGCATGAGGGTCCGGGTCATCCCTGGGGGCCATGGGGGCTTGGTGTGAAGGGACAAGGCGGCCCCGGTGAGTGACAGTGTGTCTGAGGGGACCCCGGCGTGTGGGGTCAGCGCAGCCCTGCTCAGGACAGTGCTGGTAGGTGATGGGGGGGTCTCTGAGGGGGTCCCTGGGCTCCCCTAGTTGGTGTGAGGGGGGGCCCAACTGGCTCTGCTCTCCCCCGGGGGTCCCAGGGGTAAGAGGGTCAGGCTGCTCGGTACGTGCCGGTGGCGGTGGCTGACTGACTGCAGTTGTGTTTCTCACAGGCTCCAGCGTCATGTTTTACCTGGCAGCCGCCGTGTCGGATTTCTACATCCCTGCCTCGGAGATGCCCGAGCACAAGATCCAGTCCTCGGAGGGGCCCCTGCAGGTGAGGCACCCCTGGGCATGGCCCCGCTCCGCCACCCCCTCCTCCCCTCCGGACATCCTGACTGTCCCAGYGTCCTGCCGGGGTCATGGCTGCCTGGGGACTGGCTGCGAATAAGACCTGGGAAAGGCTGCAAAGCAATGGCTCGCTGGCCAAAAAAGCATGCATTTTCTCTGGGAATGGGAGGGTGCATTTCTGTGGGAGCAGAATCCCATGGGAATACCCCTTTAAAGCTGTACATGCTTACAGCATGGACTGGTGGATCTCAGCTGAAGAATCGCTGCTGCTGGAGTACTTGTGTTGCCTTCTTTCTGCTTAACGCTGACAGCAGCCCAAACGTGTAGCGCGTGCCTCGTGCCCAGGTCCCTTTCAGCTATGGGAGCAGGTGGATCTAGAGCTCTGTATATAACAAATACCAAATTTTTTTAGTATTTGTTTTTTTCTTTATCCTTAGCATAGGAAAAATGAGACCCTGTCTGATTCCCAGTGGCAGACCCGGAGGTTAAGAAGCTGGGGAACAGAGGCTCCCACTTTTTGCCCCATGCTTTGGCATATTTATGCTTCATGTGCCTTAAAGAGTTGCTAGAAAGAAGGATTAAGATTTGACAAGGTGCCTGGATTTTGGAGAGCTGAAAACTCAGGCTTCTGCAGTTGTAATTCTTTTTTTACCTTCCTCTGCTTCCGGAGTGGGTTTTAGCTCTTAAATAACAAAGTGTTTATGCAGTTACTGTGGGCCTGCTTCATCGCTTAAGAACACCCTCCTTATTGTTAATACCAGACTGATAATTTAATTTAATTTTACAGTGCATGCCAGTGACATTTTAACCTTGTTTGGTGAGATCTGACCAAATACTGCCTTGGAAAACTTCCCGGTGTAAAAATCATGTGAAATGAAGCTGGAATTTCCCTAGCCCCTCCCTCCGTCTCTTACTAAAATGCATCGTGATGTTTTTACTGAAACTTCTCTCTGCTGTCTTTCCCCAATGTAGATCACAATGAAGATGGTGCCAAAAATGCTGTCTCCTCTCGTCAAAGAATGGGCCCCGGAGGCATTTGTTATTTCCTTTAAGCTGGAGACGGATCCCTTGATCTTAATTGATAAATCACGGCAGGCTCTAGAGAAATATCGTCACCAGGTGGTGGTAGCAAATATCCTGGAGTCCCGGAGAACCTCTGTTATTATTGTAACCAAAGACTCACAGACTCCGTTGTCTCTTTCTGATGAGGAAGTAGCACAAGGCATGGAAATAGAGGAAAAGATAGTGAGCTATCTTCAGGGCCAACATACCGCATTTATAGAGAAGAAAGTCTGAGGACCGGCTCTGAATGAAACAAGTGAAATTGTACTAGAGGGGGAGTGGAACTGGAGCGATTCTCTATCCCAGGTAAATAAAACAATCCTCAGTGAAACACTGTGGGAAAGGCTGCCGTCCAAAACYGTGTAACTTTTCTACAGCTTGGTAATGGTTATTGTTGCTTGCTTTGCAAAAGAAAAATACACTGAAGTGAAAACATTCCAAAGGATGATATTTGTTCTGGTGTCTAAAGAAGGAAAGGATATATTGCTTTATTTCTATCCCATGGGCGGGAAGAACCGGGAGGTGGAGAAATGGTATTTATGTCTGTATATAAAAGATTTTCTTAAATCTGCCTCTTCAAAGTTTCTTTTCGAATTGTTGGATGGGAGGAATGCYGCTTTGCAGAAAATGAGATGTTCTGTTTTTATGACTGGTGTGGAGCGACAGAGCTGGCAGTCGGCTGCTGTTGAAAGTGGACGGCGAAACAAGTGTGGCAAGGGATGAAGGAGAAATGAGGTAACAGCTTTGGAGAGAGCGTCTGTTGCTCCGGGGGAGATCCAGTGGATCTACGCTTCAAGAACTCTGCTCAGAAACACGGTTCAAAAAATAGGTACTGTAGCAGTGTCCCTAAAGCAGCTGTTTCACAAAGGTTTTCCTTCCATCCTGGGTGTTAGTAGGTTGCTGGAGGGGGATAAAGGCAAGGAGACGCGGCACAGAGCACAAGCGGTGGTCTCTGAGCGTGGCTTGGGGACAAGAGGTTGGAGGAGGAGTAGGCAGTGAGGGTGGGGAGGTGAAAGCAGATGGGGTAGCAGCGATCAGCCTTGGGAGGAGAGCTGCCTCTTGGCTGTTTGGATGGAATTAAAATGGGAGCCAGTAAGAACAGGGACATTCCTGGTTTTCTCTAGATGTAAAGGATTACCAACTTCTAAGTGTATATTCCTCATGCTTACAAGAAGCAACGTGTGCAGTTCTGTGGTARAAAAAACTTAACTGCAGCTCTACCACTGTCCACTGGGTGTCTATTTACATGCTTTCCTTGAAATAAATTCACTGGAAGTCTGTAAAGACAGACAGTAATGCACAAGAATGCAGTTCTCGCACTGAAGCCTCTCAGAGGTGGGACTGTGCTGTACTTAAAACCACCAAGCATTCAAGGAGGTAACTTTTGTAATGACACTGATCACCTGAAAATTAGGTGTGCTCATAAAACGAGGATAAGAAACCCAGAAGAGCAAGAAAAGAGCATGAGGATGGGCTCAGCGGATCAGCAGGGAGCATTGAAYGGCTAAAGGACCGTTACGGTGTGCGGGGAGGATATGTTTAGTGATGGGAGAAACAGTCCGGATTAGTCAAGAGTACTGAGATCCAGGTAGTAACTGAGTCAGGAGAAGGAACTAACAATTTCTACATGGCTGGGACCGATACTTGCAGAAGGTCGAGAGAGATCTGGAGACAGTCCATAGATGTGGGACATGCCTGTTGGAGACGTGCAAATAGGGAAGATGATGATGGTGGAATGTCCTGCACATGTGTTGCATGAGCTCATGAGCTCCAAGAGCTGCCTGTCTTCATCTTCCAGTACGTAATCAATGTGAACGTCGAGTCCTGCTAGTTTAGGGGTTTCTGTTGTCTTTATTTGGAGTCTTGCACTTACAAGCAGGGGTGGGCCGGCAAAGATGAGAATATAAAAACTTGTGTAAATTGAACGTGCCCTTGCAGGACTGTTAGAAGAAGGGGTGGGAGAAGTGCAACAAACGCTGTCGTTGGACTATTCTGGTCTTTCTCTGGAAGGTGATTGTGAAGGAGAGAAATCATCTCAACTTTTTGAGGAGAAAACTCAGGCATCACCCGTCTCGGACCCTGCAGGAGTGTCAAGGGGCTGCACTGTTTGGGGAACACGGCTGTGGGCTTTCCTGCGTAATGTCTGCTCCTCCTCCTTCAGGCGGGTGGTGAAGCCCAGGTTGGGGAGACTTTCAAAACTCAAACTAAGCCACAACCATCCTGATCCAGTGTCGGTGATGGTCCCGTTTCGAGCGGGAGGTTGAACTAAGACCTCGAGAGCTCCCATCCCACCAACACCTCTAGTGCCGGCAGCGTTTGGGCACCAGCCCTTCTCTTTTGGGGATGCTGGTTGCGGTACCGTAAGTAGGAAGCAGCTCCTGCAGGTCCAGGACCGTCTGTACTTCGCTTTCTGAGGACCCCAGGCTCTGCTCAGTCGAAGGTCCTCGCTGTGCGCTGCGATGTCCCTCTTCTCCATGTCGTGGTCCTTTCCTTTCTCTACCATCCTCTTGCGCAGTGCCTTCAGCTGGTGAGTCAGCTCTGCAGGACGAAGCCTACTTTGTCCCTTGCAGTTTCTCCATCTCAGCTTCGTGCTTGCTTTACCTCGAGGGAAGCCCTTCATCTCCAGCAGCTTCACTTGGGGTTTAGAAGAAAACCAGAAAAACCTCCAGCCTGTTTTGCTTCATTTTTGCAGCTAGCAGAAGTGTTTCGGTAGATCCTTTGATTGTGCAATGGACTTGAAGCACTGGCCTAAACGAAGCGCAGGTGAAGACCAAGAAGCGCTAAATGCCACCGGTTTTATGGCCACGAGTGGGACATTTCTCCTTCCCTGGTCCCCTGAAGGAGCGGAGGGACCATTGCTGCTCCCGCGGCTCTGCCGGGGAGGGGGCGTGGCCTAAGCGCGCGGGGGCGTGGCCTAAGCGCGCGGGGGCGTGGCCTTCCCGTCAGCCTGAGGGGCGGGGCGCTCGATGCCCTCCGTTGCCATGGCGCCGGGAGGGGGGGGCCGGGCGGCGGCCCAGCCCCGCGCCGCATGGAGGCGGCCGCCGCCGCCCCGGTGGGTGCCCGGGCCGGGGGCGGGGGGTGTTGGTCCGCCGAGGCCCCCGTCGCTCACGGCTCCTCTCGGTTCCCCCGCAGGCGGAGGCCCCGGTACCGGCAGAGACCGTCTGCCGCTGGCTGCGGGCGGAGGGTGCCGACCCCACCGCCCCGGCCGAGGAGCAGCTGGGCCTGGCCTGGCGGCTGCTGCGACGCGCTGAGGCCCAGCTCGGTGACCTGGAGCGGCGGCGGGCCGAGGAGATGAGAGACGTAAGGGCCGGGAGAAGCAGCCAGAGTTACTCCTTCGGTTTTTAACCCGTCCGGGCCCAAACAGGCCCGTTTCCCCCTGTTTTTGCAGCAGCAGGTTCATGGGTGTTCACAGCCAAAAGCTGCTTTCCCCCTGCCCTCAAGAACTCCCGGGTGTGCGGCCCGGTTTCTCACGTTGGGGCACCGAAAAGCATGCGGCGAGCCCAGCGTCTCCCGCAGAGCCGGGATCGAGAGTCGCCTGCATCCCAGCACCTTTGTGCCCCCATCCCCTCCCGCCTTCCAGACCTTTCAGTCAAGTTTTTAACATCTCCAGATGTCCCAAAGGCACAAAGAAGTAGTGTCCTACAAATGTTTGAGGTTCTCATGTAAATATTGGGGGATTGAGAGCTATTTGCGCCAACAACTTGCTGGTGAGACGTTGGTAAACATGCTCAAGTATAGTGATGTTTTCTTTATTTCTAGGTGGAAAGCTATGTGGGTCACGTCCGTAACCTGACGGAGGAACGGGACGCTATCACCACCGAATATGAAAAAGAAAACGAACAGCTCAGGCTTGAGCTGACACAGCTGCAGCTGCAGCARGGTAATCCTTTCCCTCCGAAACATGGTCCAAGGAGATGCGTTAACGGGTAGTGGTGTACAGGTCTTTCAGCAGAGCTGGTTTAAAGCTTCTTTGAGAGCAGAGCAGCGTTTCTCAGTGAGTTCTGCTAGACCAACGTGCGTGGTATGTTGTTCGGGAGGTTGGCAGAAGTGTTAATGAAATATTAGAACTGATTTGTAATTGACTTAGAGGTTCTTGTCTGCTTTTACCACCTTTATTCAGTGAATTGGGCAGTTTCTCACTTCATATGGCTCCGTTGTTGCAGTAAGCATCTTCCAGAGGCTGTTTGAAGAACAGAATTGATGGTGCTGTTTGTTTTCCAACTATAAATTATTTGACAGTGACTCCTTGGGTAACTTGAGTGTCGAGCTGTGTTCCCGCTGAAGTCAGTGAATTTGCCATTGGCTTTGGTTTAGACAAAGTCCACGTTTTTTAAAACAACTTTGAAGGATGGTGATACGTTTGTGATGGTGATTCAAAACTTGTCCTGTGTGCTTATTTTAGTGTAGTCATTTTGTTTAAAACAGATTATTTCACTTATATTTCACTTCAAATGATTTGCTTTCTTCTCAAACCCTGGAATCGCTTCCAGTGAGGGCAAATGTATTTTGCTGGGTTTAGTTCTTGATTTTCTTCAGTCTTCCTAGTCTTCTGTTGTGCTTTGAGTACTGCTAATAGCACACYGTTATCATTAACTCCTCCTTTTGTGGTGTGTATTATCCTGGGCRTCAGGTAAAATTGGGGGTGATAGCAGAGTTTCTTGTTATGCACGCTTTATCTGGGGAGGCAAATATGGGAGTTTTGGGAAACTGATTGTAGTTTTGAGTCTCTGTTCAGTTTTGGCCAGCCTGCTGGTTTCAAGGAGCACATCTGATGGAGAGGCTTTTCAAAGATGGGTGTGCTTAAGCACTGCCTGAAAATCTGGTTCCTCTGGGCATGTAAAGCCATCGTTTAGYGTTGAAAATGCTGGTGCGCAAGGGTTTAAATGACTAATGAGCCTTCGGGAGCATCGCTGTGGCAGAAAACTTTATTACTGGTTCTTCTCTCATCTTCCCCACGAGGTGGCAGGCGAATGACAAGAATGTCCCAAAAGCTGGCTTTGCATTTATTTCCTCGTAGTGGCTCTGCTCCTTTGGACTTTTTCCGTGGTGTTTTGTTGTTGTTTTTTTTGTTTTTGTTTTTGTTTTTGTTTTTTTTTAGGATTCTTTTGGCTGTTGAGCAATGATTAACACTCGAGTGGAAACAGAGATCCATGTCCATTACCCTGGTGGGTTGCTAATTGCGAGCAAGCCATCCCCGAGGGGTTTTTGGGGTTCTGCGGTGTTGTGGTACCATACGGTATTACTGTGCAGCTTTCTGGAGGAGATTGCTTTGGGATATCGCTGTCAGACTTTGGTTTTTAAGACTTGTTATTACCTCACTGATGGCATTAGCAGCGGTCCTGCGATACGCATTGATAATTTACTGATCTGGGCAGTGGATGAAGCCCTGCCTTCCACCAGGCTGTCCTCTGCAGTGAGGGATGCCAGCCCTGATGTGTTTTGGGATGCTTATAGATCACTTTCTTGAGGGACTGGCCTTTTGCTTTGCAGGTCAGCCTCTTCACAAAAAAAACCCACTGGCCATCTCTGGCACAGAGCAGATGGATGTGCTTGTGCTTTAGCTGCTGCACTTTCTCAAAGGCTTCTGTCAGGCCTTTGCCTGCTCYGGGTCTCTAATCTACCTCTGCTGCAGGGTTCGATGCCGCATCACTGTGTCTATTGCCTGGGCCTCTGCCTTTCATCAGAGTTTGTGCAAACCAACCCAGAGATGCCTCCTGAGCCCTGTAGGGTGTAGGGCAGGCTGAAGGTCTTGAACCAGAAGTTGGTTGTCCTCTGGGTCTTACTCCCTCTCTTGTTTTTGTGGGGCAGCTGGTTGTCTTTAGTAGGGACAAGGTGATACTGCAGATGAGGCTGGAAACGGGGCTGGAGAAGGGTCTTGTGGAAAGGCAGATCCCAGTCTACTGGGATTGTTAAACAAAAATGTCGGCAAGGCAAGAACAGAGGATGGTGGTAGGGAGCTTTTGGGAGGCTTGAAAGGGTAACAAGTTCAGATGGGAAAGGGCAGTTGAGGACAGAGGCTGGTTCAAGCCTGTGGTACAAAGGAGGGGCCTGACCCGCGAACAGTGAGGTGCAAGTGGACAGGATCTGTCCTGATCTTGCTTGTAGTGACAGTTGGGAGTCCCAGYGTTGGGGAGCTGAGAGATCGGGAAGGGAGGAGGCAAAGACTTGGGTAAATGCAGGAGATCACTTGGGTGGGCTCTTGGGACTGAACGCACTCCCTCTTCCAAAAGTGGCCAAACAGATCAGAAGCTCTGCTTGGTCCGAGGATCGCTGGGAGCAATTTGATCTGCTAAAAGCTGTTTCTGATGATAAAAAGTAAGTTTCTTCTTACACATTTACTTCTTGCCTGGAATGGGCTCGAAGGGTTACTGCAGAGAGCAGCCACTACTGGTTTTATGTTGGGCTATTGATCTGAGCTTGACCTCATTTGGTACCTCTGCCCAGAGTGARATTTTTCCTTTCCTCGAGGCAGTTCATAATCCGTTGTCGAATATGCCTCAGTGTTTTTGGAGGGCAGATCGATAACTCATGCGCCGCGTTACCAAAAGCCTTTCTGAAAAACAGATGTAATGGCAGTAAAACACAAYGCTGTTGGGGGCTTGCCTCGATTTGTTTAAAAAGTGAAACAAAAAGAATAAATAGTTGTGAGCTATGAGCTTGTTTATTGTAACAGCTGTACTGCTTAAATGTACCCAATGTGGATGAGAGGATGCAGCTTCTGTCGTGGATGTGAGGATACCAGTGAACTACTTATTTCTGAGAAACTTCCTGGGGTAAGACACCTTTGCAAATATAAAACTGGCTTCCAAAGAAGCGAGTGGAGAGGTGGTGCAGGAGATATGTGCTGGTGGGAACACATCAGTGCAGTGGCATAACATTGCTTGTACGAGGTGTTTGCTCTTCTYGAATAGGACATGTTGGATGTGGTAGGGAAGGTGTTTGAGACACTCGTAAGAAATCAGTGGGTTTTTACAAGCACGTGATCTGTGCCCTGTGCTGCAGACTCCCCTCATCCTCCCAAATCCTTTTCCTCTTCAGCCTGTGGAAAATGTCTAGGTCTTGTTACCCCAAACTATACTGCTTAGGTGTGGGGGAAGTACTTGCAAGTAAAACTGTCAGTGGAGGAGCCACCATATGAGTTCAGAGCATTGGTCCTAAAGGGAGATGGTTGTCCCTTTTTGGCCATAAAGCAGAGCAGCTCTCAGCTTATTTTAGATGGGATTTGGCAAAACTGGGACGAAACTGCAAGGCAAGTTGAAGGCAAGGGGGATATTTCAGTTGAGTATGAGCTGTGGGCTCTTCATAATGCATATGGAGCAAGTGGCCAGCTATTTTTAAACTGCAAAACACAATATTTTGCTCTGCTTCACGGAGGAAAGCTGCAAGTCAGCCACGTTTGACCTCTTCATTGAACAAGCTGTAATTTGTAACCACAGGGGAAGGCGAATGGGAAACCGCAGGGTGTTTTCCATCCATAGTGCTGGACAGAGCTGGCTGCAAAATGCAGAGTGGAAACATGCAATTGATTTGAGCCTTAGGATGTGATTGCACTGGGTCCCCTGTTAAATCCAGTGTGTGGAAGTGAGGAACAGACTTGTCCAGAGCTGTGTACGTATCCTGTGTAAGAGTATGAGGAATATTTGCTCTGCTTAACTTCAGGTGTCCAACTCTAGCTCCCTAAGCAGTGAAAGAGTGTGAATATCCCTCCTCCATCCATACAAAACCCACAACTCCCCCCCCCAGTTCCCATCCTGCAGCACTTGGAAATCTTTATAATCTGGTTTGGGCTAGAAATTGGGAGCAGGGTTTGTTGGTTTTTGTTTTAATATGAATTACATAGGGAGGTTTTGAAAAACCCTTCCTAAGCTTAACAAACTATTGGATCCAATGCAGGTGTGGCTGCCCTGACCACGTGGGAGACCAAAGGTTCCCCATATTCTCCTGGCAGATAACTTTCCAACCATGCAAACAAGGGTTTGTCTTTTTAACAACTGTTTGTTGCACAAACACAATGGTGCCTAGCCATAAACCAACTTCTCTTGCAAATGTCGTTGTCATCTCTTTGCCTTGGAGGCCAGTACAGAATCTTCCTAGCTATAATTTTGGGATAAACGGTGAAGAATCAACAGTTTAATTCTAAAAGGATTTTTTGCTCCTTTAATCCTACAGGAGACCTTCAAACAACAGGTCTGTGTTACCAGAAGCAGTCCTTACCCTGGGTTTATAGCTGTTTTTGAAGGAATGGGTTAGGAATGCTGTTCAGGGAGTGATTTCTGAAGTTATGTTTTAAGAAGTACACCGAGTCCCTTTGTGCCCATGGGGTGCTGTTTCTCTGACTGCTTCAGGCCCTTGTTGGTTCCTCGCCRTGCTTTCCTACCATATCACATGGGATCCAACACCCTGATCTCCACCATGGGCTGCGCGCAATGCACCAGGTGCTGCTGTGCATCACTGTGCATGGGGAAAAATAAGATATTCAGATCCACCTCCCTACCAGACAGTCCATAGGAAAATAGTAATGTCCTGCTTATATGAGTGATGCGGTATTTTGTGTCTCTTCTTCCAAAGAAAATGTTTATGTGATTGCCTGTCTGTCTGGTTTTTCTCAATGCCTTTTTAATCTGTTGTTTAACTTCCACCAAACTGTATTAAGGGGTAAAAAGGTTGGGGATAACCAGCTTGGTGAAACTTAGCCGCTGGGTAGAGGAAAATGGTTGCAATAACTCTCCCACTTAAAGCAAGGCAGGAGAACTCAGTCTAGATATAGCAGGTCCTATCACTTGCTTGACAGGCAGGGTAGTGGATGTGAGCAGAAACATTGGGACAGATCAGAAACATCGGGACAGTGGGAATAGGGCTGAGATAAGAACAGGGGATAGGAGGCAGAGAGGGAGGTGGGAAGCAGGAGAAGAGACTAAATGTTTTATGAGCTKTTGGTGAGCTCCAGGGCTGTTGTGGTGGGGAGTGTTTAGAGGAGCTAGGACGCAGATCTGGAAGGAATTGGGCTTCATGTGTTCCTCTGCTCACAGAAAGCCTTGTCTTGCAGAAGCCCAGCTGAAGGAGGTCGAGGAGATGCTGGAACAGGAAGGCTTGTCCGAAATAGCTCACAGTAATGCCAGCGAACAGATTGCTTATTTACTGGTAGAAAGAACGACGCTGCTGGAGAAACTGGAGATCGCAGATCAGAAGTTGAATTCACACAGCTACATAGACAGGCTGTGTGCGGCACAGCTTCAGGTACCGCCTGCTTTAGCTGCTCAGGCTGACTGAAAGCGCGCTGGGGAAAAGGTTGTCTTTGAGATATTTTTTTAAGTAAAAATATTTCTTCTATCTATGAGGACACTGTGGATTCTTRATGCTGAAGTTGATTTCTTTATTAGTTTTCACACTTGTATATTTACACTTGATTTGCTCCCGCATCTTGCATAGGGCTAGTGAATAGGATTAATTTTAACAGAGTGAATGTTGAAGAGTTTGTGATATAGTTGGTCTGAGGATCTTCATTGGGTAATAATGACTTTCTACRAATCCAGATTTCCTGATGATCTGGTATTTAATTTCAGATGACTGAGTTCCCCTGAAAATCATTAATTTAAGAAAAAAAACCTTCCCGATACTTAAGGTGAGGCTAAAACTCTTCCCTTGTCTTCTAGCTGCTGAGCTAGAGGATGGAAGTTAAACAAACCTCTGCTTACAAACCGAGTTCAGTAAATAAATTTCACAGCATGACTTGATGATTGACAGGTTAGAGAGGACCGTCCATGTCTTGATTTTTTGCTTTCTGAGGTTGAGATGACAAATGGTGGAGGAGCAGCAGCTACTGCATGTTGGAGAGACAGTTTGTGACTGATCATCTCAGTTGGGGAGATCTCCCTCCCACCAAGGCCACTGATTTCCACCTATTCCTCAATATGGCCATTTCACAGAACTGGAGCCCAGGAGCTGCTGGCTCTTGTAGCTGTTTCTCCCGCATTGCTGTGCTTGCTGGCCTCATCCATAACTTAGTTCTGACAGCAATGGTTGTCCAATGTACAGGAACATAAAAATTGCTGCACTGGGCCAGATCTAGAGCCTGTGGTATTTGTGATACAGAGCGTTCAGTTTTTTTTCTTTTTCCCAATCTCCTTCTGCCACTTCAGAAGTGGCCAGGCCAGGTTGCCCCTCTGGAGGGAGAGGCGTTGCTCCTGCCTGGGGACCCAGTGGGTGAGCTTAGGGGAGAAGGCTCCAGGCTGCCAGGGGGACACGAGAGGGCCAGGAGCTGCAGCCCCTGCAAAGAGCAGCCAGCCAGGATTCACAGGAAAGCCCTCCTGGGGACACAGGGCAGGGTTTGGTGACCTCCAAAGTCGGACTTGGCTGGAAGCAAGGGCCGCCTGCTGGGGCACAAGTAGGTGGAAAACTTGCAGACAGACCGTTTCGCTTCTGTCTCGTCTTCTGTCACTACCTTGAACTTTCTACAGTTTTAAGTTTCTAGTTTTTCATTCTGATAAAACTGGTTTGGAGTTGAAAAGCTTCTTGGCCTTTTTTGGGTGAGCTGGCTGGCCACTTCTGAAGTGGCAGAAGGAGATTGGGAAAAAGAATGCTGCACAGCTTGGCTTGGTTTGGGCTGTGTTGTGCTATCTGACCAGAAGCCAAATGCAAAACCTCAGAAGACAGTGTCATAGGAGGGCAAATGTGTCATGACAGTTCATCKGAAATGCTCCCCTTGCCTGCAGTGGCATGCAGTGTCTGAACCAGAGGTGCTGTCGTTGTGTCTGGTAGTTCTTGATTAATTTTTCTCTTCCATGAATTTGCTTGCTTGTTAAACCCATGCAGTTTTCTTACATCCTTAGCATCTTGTAGCAAGGACTTTCACAGTTCGGTTACTGTCACATGAAGCTCCTTTGTTTCAACGTACCATCTCCTGGCTTCATTTGATGCTCTCCAGCTCTTGTATGAAGAGGCAGTGAACAATTGCCTTTTTATCTGCCTTTTCTGTGCTACTTGGTATTTTACTGACCTCAAGACCATCCCTTTCTGGCTGGAGAGTCCTAGTCTGCCTAACTGTTGTAGGGTTGGGTGTCATTCGGGATTCATCCATGGTACAGATATAAATATCCACCTCAGAATCAAAGAATCTGTTTGCAGTGAGGCAGAGAAACTTCCCTGATGCGCTGTCTCCCACTCTTTGATAGAAAATGCCTCTCTGCAAATCCTGAATAATCCATCCATGAATGCCTGTCACTTGATACAAATGTTTGCTGCATTTTTTCCTGCGAAGCAGTGTAATAGAAACCCCACTGTAGTTAAAAAGGGGAAGCAGAGCTGTAACCTTCCAATGAAATGCCAGTTAACCACATCTGCTGCTGAGCATTTACCAGGTGTGATTGGATTTGCTCTTCCTTCAGTGCCATGGCTGAGTAAGGGAAGTAGGGCCAGGGCAAATGAAGGATGCAGATGCCTGCAAGTCTGGTGTTGAATCCAAACCTCCTTGCACAGAGCTCGTCCTTCTGAGGATGCAGCTGACTTCTCCTAGCAGTCCCCTCTCAGGACCGTTGTTTCTAATGATCCTGTAAAGAACATGTTTCTGTAACGAGACTGGTCTTGAATGCTGGATAAAGATGGAGAGAGTGTTGCAGCTGGGCTGGGTGAAGGGCAGAGCCAAGGCAAAGTCTTGTACGTGGAGATAATATAGGCTGTCTATGTGTGAAGAACAATGTGGAGTTTACTTGAATTCCTGCTGGTACGTGGTGCCAGAGTCCCCTAGTAGGTAGACAGGCCTGTAACTGCCTGACTTTTACCCACTTTTCATGCAGCTGTTTAGAGGAGTGAGACTTATTAAAGGAAAATGTATTCTTGCATGATCAAAACACGTTATAAGCTTTAATGCTCCTCGTTGCTAATCAAACACAACTTCTCTGCAGTTCTTATACTGGGCACCTTTCTTTCTGTGTTTTTAAAACCAGGTGAAAGACGCATTTTCCAGGAAACAGTTTCTCTGAAGTGAACTGTTTTTTCTCCCCAGATGATGTCATTGCTGTCCATGCTTGTGAACTAGAAACTGTTGATTAAGCACTCCATTGTTTGGAGTAGCATCACACTTGTTTTACAGAACCATTAGAGTCACAGCAGTGTTGCAGGTTAATAGGTTAATTGCTCTTGTTACTCTGTTTACTGGAACGTGTAGCCTTTCTTATTCTCAAATGACCTGTCACGTACTCTTACACTGGAGGTCCAGATACGTTCCTGTCTGTTACAGAAATGAATGCAGCTTTTAGCTAGACTGCTCAAGCATAAGTGATTTTTTTGATGCATCCTCCCTAATGCAAAAAACCAGGGTACAAACATGTGTCTTTGTAGTCATCTCAAAGATATACATGGGGAAATGCTTTCTGAGCTCTGGTAGAAGGCATGTATAAGCATGCTCACCTCTCTAGAGCCAAGGTGCAAAATATTRATGACAACCAAGCTCCTGAGTGTTAGCAAATCCTTGATGCTGATCCATGTGTGCAGGCTGCAGGGGAGCAGGAATCTGTTAACTTGATAAGTGGTTCAAAAGAAAGGGACATGGGGAAGTAATCCAGTGTTAGTCTGATAAAATGAGTCAAGCATACTCAGCACCAATATCTTTCTTTGGGCAAAGCTGAGCCCACAGGCTCTAGAAGAAAGATGCCGAGGAGATCACAGGTTTTAAAAAAAAGTAGTGAACCCGCAGAGTTCCCAGTACTAGCTGGGACAACTGAGGGATTTTCACAAGGATTTGGGGTAACTCCGGTTGACATGTTGTATTCAAACATAAGGTATGATTACAAAACCCCTTCTAATCAAGATATGTTGAAACTGAAAATCCTACACACTGGTGTCGAGGGATACATGGCAGCATGCTTTCTGGTGGTGTTGATTTACTAAAATCTCTTTCTGTGCAAGGATGAGTTTGATCACATTCATCAGACATTAGAAGATGAACTCCAACAACACCATGAATCGACGTGGCTTAGTGGAGAGACGATGAATAAGGTAATACATTTTCTTGCTGATGATGACACATAGTTGAGATTTCAAGCAGTGGGTTTAAGCATGCTGTGAGGTTTTTTATTGTTTTTAGCTGATGGGATGCGAGTGAGCTCTGAACTTCAGGCTGTGCAGCCACATCAGCCTGGTGCTACGCATGAGTTAATTGCTTCTGCTGAGAGCCAGGGTTAACATCTTGCCAGCTTTGGGTCAGGGCTGGCTTGTAAGCACTCATGTGCCTTTAATGGTAGCCACAAAGAAATGTCATTGGAGGTGAGTGGACCAAAGTTGAAGGGGTGAGAAATAGCTCTTTTTATATCAGCTGAAATGACTTTTCTGCAGAATCACAGGTCAGTGGGAGCACTCTCTGGTTCCTGCACTCTAGGAGCAAGTGCAGACTGGAAGAGGAGGTTGGCAGTGCCAGGCTGCCTTGGGGCTAGCTCTCACAACGGCCATGGGACCGCAAACGTGCAGAATTGACTTGTCCTTGGAGCAAACTCTCACAGGGTGTGGTGGAGCCCTCTGCTTGGAAAACTTCATATATTATGTGTTTGAAAATGCATTGTAATTAATGGCGTTGTCTCAGGGAGGGAAAAACAGAGCCTTGTGTAGGGAAACAGCCACACCATGCTGTTCAACACCTGTGTTTTTGCATGTGTCCATGGTGAAGAGGGCTATCCATTGTGTGTTGGTCTCCTGCCTCTGCAGTGGCTTCCACGAGCTTACCTGCTTTCTGTTTGTATTGCCACCCTTGTTCTGGGAGGTCAGGAGTAGTGCGGAGGGGAAGACCTGCCTTGGTCACATCACCGGGAGGGTTACCTCGTTTCCGTTGGACCATTAGCCCTTGTGTTTCAGTCCTACAGGGAAGAGCTGGAGAAGGAACAAGCATCACGTGCAAGAGTTGAACGAGATCTGGATGAGGCCACACAGAGGCTGATGATGGCCCAGGAAGAGATCCGGAGGTTGACAGATGAGCTGGATGCACAAAGAAAGGAGCAGAGCAAAATAGGTAAGCGCTTCTTTTGTGGCCAGTCCTAATTACTGGCCTGCACTTAGCCCACCCCTGGTTAGTGTAAGCCTTGGACTTCTCACCCAGGGGAGTTGGAGGCAGGCTGTCCTGTGTCTTCTCTGCTTGTAATGTGGAAAAATCAGTGTGAGATGTTAGCCTGGTACCTAGGAGACCTGAATGCAATTGTTAACAGTCACAAATCGATTAATTCTGAGTGGGGAAAGCTGAGACATGGGGTTATCTGATCCGTGATTACAACAGCAGGGTCCTGACTGACTTCCTCTCCCTGGCTCATATACAGGGAGAAATTCACGCCCCAGGAGGGGATGGAGAGGAAATGACAACTCRGTCCAGAAACAGAGTAGCTAAAATACCATGTACACAGTGTTAGCACAGCTGGACCGCTCACCTCTAGGTTCTTCAGATGCTATGTTTGGGATGCTGCCTCGTTAGGAGCTGTTAACAAATGCTCATAACTGGAGCTTATCAGCAGTCTTGAAGTGACTGGTTAGATTCTTATCACTGCTAATATTTGCTTAACCTCCTTATTGAAATAACTGGTGTTGACCAGCCCTTAAGTATTAATATTTTTTTTTTAAATACTGTAAAAATAAACAGTTTTCTCGAGGGAGATCAAACTACTTGATAAAAGCTCCTATTGGAGTGGTCCCTAAAGCCAGGTGCTTCACTGCTACCTCGTACAGGAGACTTCCTGAGCAAAACACTCGTTTCTGGATGCTTTTTCTCTGGGTTACGTACATTGTCCCAAAATCTGTGATGCGGAATTTTAGTGGAGGACAGCAAAATGTGGTGACATAACATGTTCCTGCCCCATGTGCCTTTGCAGAGACTGACTCACTTAAGGAGGCTGGTACCACCTGGGTAGGGTTTATGTGTGAATCGCAGGTTCTGATGCTGACCTTGCAGCTCATGCGCAACACTCGGRCTTAGCTAAACCTTCTAGCCAGCCTCCAAACCCATTGTTTACACCCTTTTAATCAAAGGCAGGGAAATGAGCACTCTGTGAGCATCTGCTTTGTGTATCGATTGATACACATGCGTCCCTGGGGATGGAGTGAGCGTGGTGTTGCAGCCTCCAAACAGTACTGCTTCTCCAGATCACGGACGGGCTGCAGCGTGCGACTCCTCTCAGTGGATCGTAGCCTGCGCGGGGAAATCTGTGTTTTATAATCTTCTTAAGTATCAAATGAAAATAAGGCTTTCCAAACTGTGAGTAAGGGTTTAATGCTTGTTAYGTCTGTGTGGTTTATTATGCTGCGAGTATTAGTGTGCAAAATTAGTGTTATAACATCTTAGTGGCTTTGCCGATGATGTATATCCTCCCGATGAGCTTCAGAGCCGCCTGTTCTATAAATAAATTGATTTTCTAATAAAAACCTAAACTGAAATCTCTGATCTTGAGTAAAACTCTACTTAAACAGTGTATTTCAGTTCAATGATAACTTGCAGCTGCTTGCTTGTGTTGAAGAGAAAATACAAGATTGCTCCTGGCCAGCTTGTAGCCCAGTTATTGGGTCTTTGGTGATTAGAAATTTTAAATTCTGTGCCTAGCTGTCTGCTGCTTTAATTTTTTTCTTTAGTTTTCCTTCAACTCTGTATTTAACRAAGTGCATTAAAAATGTTGCAGAGTTTTGTGTTCAGAAGCATACAAATGGACTGCCACAGCAAAACTGTCTCTTTATTATCCTTGTAGAATCGGCCTCGTCAGCCCTGCAAGCACCTGAGAGCCGGGAGGAAGGGGTGAACGAATGGAGAGAGAGTGGTAAGTCATGCTATTTACAAGCAGAGAAGATCTGGAATTTTATCAAGGCTTTCTGTGGTGGTAAGCAGGCTTTTCAGCAAAATGAACACTTTGGTAGAAGGTTGCCTTTTATTTTAAATTAAAAAACTGAAAATCCAATATGAAAAATCCAATATGAAAATCCTTGTTTGAAACAGGGGTTTGGGGCTGTGGGTTTTTTTTGCCAGGTTGGGACCAAGAAAAAAGGTATGTTTTTATTTTTGCCTGAATAAAAGTCAAATTTAGGCTGACATTTCCTGTGCCTAGCGTTAAGTTGAAAAGGGAAAAATCTTTTTTCACTTTTCTGTAAGGAAAACTTCTCATTAGTTTTACTTAGGATTAGGATACCAGCATATGTGCGGACACATTTCTGTCAGTGTGCTCCTAATACAAACATCTTTTCCTATTTCTTGCACTTGAAATACTAGATAGTCTGCATTAATTGGTGTGATGGTTGCATATGTTTATTGATTCAGGCTTGAAGGGTTGGTATACAACCATAATTTTTACTGTACTGGCCATTTCATAAATATTAATGCTAGGACAGCACTGATACATTAACTGTGATTGTGCTTCTGCTTGCAGCAAATTATGAATTTTATGATGAAAATAAGAAATATGGCTGGTTTGGTTTTTCAAAGCTTACCCTAGTTGTTTGTGAAACCCATACCTAAATATCTGAGGTGAGGCACTTTCCATGATCTAGAGGTAAACTGAATCCCTAGAATAACTATGGAGAGACTGCTGCGCTGCTATAATAAACATAGCACTGCTATTGAACCTGGATCTCCAGAAACATAAACCTCTACTATGTGAGTAAGCGAACGTGTTCCCATATGTATGGGGAACTCCCCTCTGTGCTGTCGCACACATACACCTGTGCATAAGGGCAATGCAATTTCAGAAATCTTATTCATGTGATAGCCCCCGTCTGAGCTTGGTGGAGGTCAAGGGCCAAACCAGTGTCGGTGACCAGATTTTTCTGTCCTGTACAGACAGGACTGAGCTACAGAAGGCCATGGAGCACAACAGCAGACTGGACAAGGAAATTCTGGCGCTGCGAGCACGGGTCCAAACGCTCGACTTGGAAAGAAAAGCGTTCCTTGATCTGGTGAGTACCCATCTCCTGCTGCTGGATCTCCTGGTCAGCTGTGGCACCAACGAGCCTCTGCGTAGCCGACGCTCCTGGGCTGGCTCCTGACATTCAGCCCTACTCCTTAACCTGCCCTGCCTCTCTATTTCCCCTCTCTTTTCTATAGTGAGTCTTTCTAGAGCTGCGGTTCTGATGTTTCATGGCTCATGGAGTAATAAACTTTGGGAAACAGGCAGAATAAATAACTGAAGAGTGTTTTAAAGCAGCTGCTGTTACTGCAGCCCTGAAAAAAATTCAGCTCTCATAGCATCCTTCAGTGCAGGAAGAGTTTGATACTTCACTGAAGACAGAGAGGGCTGTGCATGCTCCAACTGAGTATGTGCTTTAGGGCTTGCAGCACAGAGCCCTGAAATACATGTTTTCCCGTGCCCAGTGTACAGGATCAGCTTGGTGCTTTCTGTTATTAATGTTTGCACAAAATCAAGTGGGTACATAGAGTAAGCAACATTTCTACCTTTTCTTGGGGACTGTTATTAAAGACAGTGAATAAGTTTAGTCTAAAACCCAATACTAGCTATTTTTTTAAACAATTTTAAATTTATGCTCATGTTTTGATACCTCTCAGCCTCTTTGGCTTTTTAATGTGGCTACATTGATTTGCTCAGTAGAAGATAAACTCATTTCCTTTTCATTTTGTGTGGGCTTTAAGTGGATGCCATTACTATTAGTTTAATGTTTGATGTAATAAATTTAGGATTCTCTAAATGCAATAATCTTTATCAACAAGATAGTTTCTTACTGAGATTGCCAATAGTGAATTAATATAACAATCTGTTTCCCGTTAAAATGTGTCATTTGGCACAAATTCTGTTTCTGTTCTTAACTCTCAAACTTTTGTATCAGTCCTTCAGCCTGTAATTGGTCGCTAGCAGTCTATAATTACTTATGCCATCCCAGCACAGATAGCTCAGCAGCTGTCTTGCGGGTCTCTTGGATTAAAATGAGTATTTTTGAATTAATATAAGTATCTCTGAGAATACCATGCCCATCTCTTTACAATAATATCAAAGACTTACTTTCTTGAATATAATWTATTCACATTTGAGGATTTAAAAATTTTAGTACGTAGTTCTGTTCCTTGCRTTTAAAAAAGCTGCTGGTTCTTCCTTAGCATAGCATCTAAGCATATCTGTAATCTCAAACCTTGTATTCACGGGACAGTCTGTTTCTGGGTCTGCAAAAAAATATTATTTAGTTCATATTCCTCGGTTTACTTTTTTTTTTATTCCAAATAACATTTTCGTTGCTTTAGGACATTGCTTCTTTCAGTCACTATGTACACATACACATGTGYGTATTTTAAAAAAATATATATAAAAAAAAGAAATATATATACACAAAAAATATACAGATACATGTAAGGTATTGTTTTCTCTGTACAGAAGAAAAATGTAGCCAGACTGAGATCACTTCCAACAAACCATGTTGTTAAGCTAAAAGCAAATTACCTTTATTCCTTCGGAATGAGGTTTAACGGTTGGCATAGAAGTTAGAAAACCATGATTTTTCATTTGTAGAAGCTGAAGGCGTACTTTATTACGAGCCACAGGAGTTCTGCATCCTCAAGTCTTTTTTTCTGCCTGTGAGTTATGGACAGCCGGGTGAGGAGCAGGCTGGCCAGTTGGCTCTGGTTTGGTGGTCTGTGGGACACTGATGACCTCGTCCCTGCTGTGTGCTCCACCAGTTGGAGTACTGAGCCTTAACCGTGCAGGATCCGGTGTCTGTGTGGTGTAAGTGAGTCCCTGTGAGTGGGCTCTGCAGGTGCATGTGGGTGTGGATGGGAGGCATAGCACGAGGCTGAAGAATGGAAAAATGCATGCTGAGAAGGTGGTGTGTGAAAGCTTTGCAACAGCTGATAGCCCCAGAGACTAGCAGTGCTGCTAAATCTGCAAAAAGTGATAAACGTGGGACACCAGTGGTCCTCTGAACCCGTGCAAGGTCCTTGGCATCGACTGCATGAGGCTCAGATGGCATCCACGTGTGCTGCTGGGCACACTTGAGTACAGGATTATATCTGCATCAGTGAAGGTGAGCACTCTCGGCAGGACTTCACGAACACCCATCCAGAAGCCACCGCGGTACGACCCTGCGCTTCCCAGTAAATGGCTGGGGTTGGCCTCCCAGCTGTTGCTCCAACYGGTAGCCAAGAGTGAGTGTGCGTGTGAGTAAGTGACTGTGCGATGTGAACAGTTACCTGCTAATAATAATATTATATTGATCCTATYGATAACAGCAAAGACCAATAGGTGTCCTCAGAAATAGTGGTTGTCATCTGCCTACCCCTCTGCCCTCAATCCCATTCGGTAAAAGGGAATGTACAACATGTGCATGATCAGTAATTGAAATAAATGAAGAAAAATCGCTTACCCTTTAACGCAGCGCGGCATTCCCCCTTTTACTGCTCTTTACCTCTCTAAATAGTCTGAGGCCACCCAGTTGGAGCAGCCACATGATCTCAACCAATCCCTCAAGCTGAGTGGTTAATATTAATAAATCTGCAGTTTATCTACAGCAAATTTGAGGGGAATCTTAATTCTCTAAGACAGCAAGATGAACATTCACCAAAAATAAAAGCAAGTGTTTTCCTTTTGAAGGTTGAACAGCTCAAAGAGGAGATCTGCGAGTATCAGAAGAGCGAGAAGCAAGGACTTCCATTGCCTGCGCCAACTGAGACTGAAGAAGTCACAGCATCCTCACTGCAGGTATTTTCAAGGGCTTTTTGTTTGCCGTTCTAGAAAGCGAATTGAGCAAACAGGCCCCCCTCTGCATTTCAGCCCCATGCCATAAATGAAGACGCAGGGCTTGTAGTGCAGAAATGTCTGTGTTTTCCTTTCTACGTATGTGTGAGTGCATCCTGCGCAGGTGTGATGTAGGATTTATGCTGGGCATAACAAATACACTAACGTGTAGAGCATGTCTGTTGGCATAAGCTAATACCCAGGAGTGCCTTTGTATTATTATGGGTCTTGGGGGGTTTTGCTCCTACGGCCGGTGGATTATCTAATGCAGATAGATGTAGCAGATGTAGCTCTCCCATTCATTTATGAGAGACTCGGGTAGCTTTGGAATCACATTGTGCTAAGATTTCAGTCTTAATTATGTGCTAACTTTTTCATTTTCTCTTCAGTCACAGGGCACAAAGGATGAAGGGAGGGTTGAAGGAGACCACGTTTCAAGCAAAGTTGGCTCAGATCAAGAAGACAGATATCAGAGTAGTGAAACACTTCATAAAAGGTGAGCAGTCTAGAAATCCTTCTTCACCTGTTGTATTTTCACGGTGGTTATCTGGTGCTGTGGTTGCTGGTATTCTGTCTTGCAGAGTGCTTCTAAGTATTGGGTTCTTTAAAATACCCTTGGGTACCAGCTTTGTTCCTCTGCTCCCAAATCAGAAAGTTTGGAGGTAATGCAGTCCTGAGTGGTCTGTAGCCCTCGGTATCAAGAATGTGGCCTGTTTTATGGTACTTTCTCCAGTTTGTTGCTTTTCTAAAAGAATAGGGTTGGGCTTTTGTGGCTCTCTGCAGACAAAAGTGTTGTTTTCAAAATTGTTTTGCTGCTGGGAAGATTTCTCTGGATTTGGTTCCTGTCCAGGGGTGTACCAAGACAACTTGGCTTTCAGACTTAAATATGTAAACTGGGATTTTTAAGGGAAGTCAAAGCTTCATTCTCCTGTGGCCTGCTCAGAAAGCTGCTGCTGAGCCTCTTCTGGCAAGTTCAAGGGGGAGAGGGGGTCTGATCCCATCCCTCTGTCTCGCTTTTTTTTTTTTCTTCCCTTCAAATGCCCAAGCCTGTTCCTCCACCTCAAGCAGTTGAATTTGCCATTGCCTCTCTGCTGTTAGCATCGTCATGCCTGACCAGTTTTCTCCCCAGACCTTCATCATTACTCGTGTAGAGCCCATCACCAATAATTCCCATGCATCGCCATGTAAATAAGAGCAGGCACAGGTCATGCTGGATGTGAGACTTGAAATTAGCAGGACAGAAATATTCCATAGTGAAAAACACATTGGTTCTTCCTCGCCAGTGGTAAGCGGTTTGGATGTGTGTCAATGTGTTTACATAGCAGTTCTAGCCTTGGTGATGTTGGTCTTCGGTGCGTAGGTGCCGAGAGGTGATTGAAAACATTGAGGGCAGGAATTCACAGCTCCTTCACAAGCTGCAAAAACTGGAGCAGGAGCACGAGGATTTGGTTGAGCGCAATGAAGAGCTGGAATCAATTCTGGGAGAGACACAGATCCAAACCAAGCAGGAGAAGGAACAGTTTGAGAGTGAGGTGGCGGGACTTCACCGGAAAGTAAGTAAAGAGTGGAAGAAATATGGTTTGTTTTGTTTAATTCTAGCTGCTTTTCTCTCTGCATATTGATTAGTAAAATAAAATGATGTTTGACCTAAACCTGCATGCTGCTTTGTTTAGTTTGACAAGAAATGCAACTAGCAAAATCTGCCAGTTTCAGACAAGAGGGGGAAAAGAAGCAGGGGGGGAAAAATTCCAGCAGTGAGTAAATGATGCTTGCTCGGAGGTGCGGATTCCCCCAGTGTCCCCGCAGCATTGTCTTTTCCACCTTCTGTCACCCCTCCTTGGTGCTTGGGCAAGCAGAATTAACCAGCTAACGTACCTCCCGCATCCACAGGGGTGAGATCAGGCAACACTCCCTTCCTATACAGCCTTTCTGTACGTGTGGGCTGTGCACCCTTCAGTTTCTTGGCTGAGCTGAAGCAAAGCCTTTTTGTTTCAGATTCAAGTTGCATATTTTTTCTCTGGAGCTATTTCTTCTGAACCTCTTATAGCTTAGAAGCTCTTATTTCCCCTGAGAGGCTGTCCTAGATGGCATCAGTGCTCCTGACGGACTTCAGTGTCTGTCTCCTGCAGGAACTGCTTTTCCATGTTGGACAGTTGTTTCTTCTGCCTGCAGTTTCTGGTGAAGAGCAAGTTCCAGGAAGCCCCACGTCCTCTTGAGGCTCAGAAGAGAGGCAAGAGGTTTTCCTGAAGCCCATGAGTTGTCCCTTAACCTGGCACCCATGACAGAAGTCCAGGCTTTGACTTGAATCCCTAACCCCTCTCCAGACCTGTCCAATGGTCAGTGTGGGGCACTGCTCCTTGATCCCAGGAAAGGTCACCAGTTAAGCATGCTGATGACAGAAGATTGCACTTTTGGCTTTTCCCCAAGCACAGCATCTTGGAGATCTGTCAGCCCGTGTGGCAAATACCGAGGCACTTCTGGGTGTGGGGGGCCAGGATCTGCACTGTCTGGGGACATCCCTGCGGAAAATAACAAATCTGAGGGGACAGTGAGTTTCTCTCATCGCCTGCTATCTCTTGCTGCAGCATCTGCTGTTGAAAGGGGCAGGCATGGCTGGACACATCTTTTTGAAGAGCTGTGATAAGCTGATACATCTGGAGAAGCTCTGCTCAATCTTGATCGAGATGTGATCTCACTGGTCTGTCTCTCTCTCTCTCTCCTGTGTCCTACTCGATTTTGGGCGCCCTCAACCCAGGGCAATCTGGATCTTTTCCTGTTAATAGGACAAGACCATTCAGATCATCCTTTGATTTTAGGAGGTTGATAGAAAGTCTTTGTTATTTCCGCTCATTTGCATGTGACAGTCAGAAAACCTCTGGGAAATTGCAGAGGTGAAGCACCATGTTGATTATCTGGTTTACCAGAACCATGGCAACGTTAGAGGTCTCCTTGCAACACTGGCAGAGCCATCTCCATCCACGTTTTGAGCAAGGATTAAGTTATTGCTGAAGCTTCTTAGCCTGATGCTGCCTTTGTCGGAGTGGTCTTTAGCCTCGATTTACTGGATGGAATCTCCATCCCTCTCGAGGTAGCTCCGTGAGGAGCACCTGTGCTTACTGACTGGTTTGTGACTGCTTGCCCCCAGGGAAAATACCGTTTGCAGCATCACTACCAGGGTATGTGATCCCTTACAGACAGGGCAGCTGAAGAGTTTATAGCCAGAGAGAACAGAGGAAGCCAGAAGTTGGTCTTGCTAGATGGGTAGGTGGGCTTTTTCCCCAAAAGGCTGGCTGAGGATGAATTTTCCTTTGGCTGAAGCCCTGCTGCCTGGCCAAAAGCTCTTCCTTCCTTGGGCTGAGTTGCCCTCTCCCCTCTGTCTGTGGTTAAGAGATGCTCTCTGTAGTGATCATGGTCCTGGATTGCCAGGCAGCAGAACCAGTCTGTAGAGGACTTTGAATTTCTGAGGTGAGAAGGAAGGGGACACACAGGTGTTCAATCAGGAGTGAGCGGTGCTTGGACATGTCCGGACACTTGCTGGTGTGTTAAAACATGATGTAGGAGATAGTACAAGTGTGAAGGAATATCCCATGTGAGTGCTGAAGTAGCCACACATCTCCAAGATGAATTATTCAAAGGAAGAAAAGATGAATTACTTGTCAGTAGCCTCTGGCTGTGAGGGAAAAGTCTCCAAATACAGTGAAACAGACTGAAGGCATGTTCAAATATCTTAATGAAGGATGCCAGCAGACATCAAGTTTCTAAGCATGTAGCTGAGGAGCCAAGGGCAGGCTCTCTGCCTGGGAATGGCAAAAGGTGTGTCCACCATGACATGATTTGTTTAAATCGTGGTTTGTTCAGCACACACTAAAATGTTTCCCACTTTCTCACTGAAGTAGAATAAACACAACCCTCCACAAATCAAACAAGAWGCGTTTCCAGTTTGGAGAAATCCCTTCTTCAGTCAGTGCATTGTTAAACAGATCCCTGGGAATGCCGCTTTGGGGGGGACACGCAGGGTGAACGCAGCGGGGGGCACCGAGTAGCCAAGGAGATGTAAGGCATTTTGGCTGGCATGAGCTTGGCAGCCGCTGTAGCTGAAAAAGAGACAGAAAAGAGGCACGCAGGCAGCGGAGGAGAGACAGGCAGATTGTGGGATGGAAGAGGAGGTGGGTTAAACCTCAGCTAAATCCAACGTCTGCTCAGATGGAGGGCTGCAGAGCTGCACCCTTCATCTCCAAGGGGATTTTGGGTGCCTTGGAGGTAATGAGGGAAGGACTGCACGAAGGCAGGCGCGCTGGAGCCTGGAGAAAGCAGCGCTGCTGGGTGTTTGCCAGGCTGCCCCATGTGAGAAGGACTTGGAAGTCTTTTCTATTTTGGCATGCCTACAAAAATCTTGGCTGATTAGGCCACTGACTTGGAACGAGGACACCAGGATACAATGTGAGTATTGTTCTGCCGTTGGCACAGGACTTACGTGTGCAACTTAAATGCTTAAAAGTTAGCGGCTTGGAGGAAAAATAAGCAAAATGATGGAAATGCATAGCTGGGTATCAACTTCATGAACAAAGGTTGGCTAGGGGGTGGGAAGAGGAGGTTTATTGTGCTTTTGAGATCTCTTCCACAGCTCTAATGACCTGTTGAACCCCAAACTATCATCTAGTCATGCAAGAGGAGAGGGGTTTATTGCCCTCTAGCTCTTCTGTAAGAGGCCTGGGTGTTTCACCCCACCGATTTCCTTTTAACGCCTAGGTTAGGTAACAGCATCTGTCTTAAAAAACGGTATCACAGCAGCTTTCCTCTGTTAGAGATCGGATTCCCTGCTGGGAGCTTCAAGAGAGCCATCTTGTGCCTGAAGCCTGTCAGTGAAAGCAGAGCTCCTGGGCTTTGACATGCTGCTTTGTAATCACTTTAAATGGACTGGGATTGGCAGAGACTTGGCACTTCTTCGGCTTTGGCTTCCCATTGGAAAGGAATGAAAAATGATCTCTGAATAAGGGCAAAGAAAGGAGCGTGAGAAAGGCATACGGCATCTTACATGCTTCACCATACGCTCATCTGTACGAGTGGGGCAATGGATGTTGCTTGTATGGGTACGGTGTATGCTGTGTATAGATGAAGCTGGATTTCATCCGCAGCTGGACTTCATCTCCTTCCAGTGTCCCTACTCACTCTGCAGCCTTGTTCCGTGAAAGCCCAGCTTGGGCAGTTGGGGAGGCCAGCTTGGTGGTTTAGAAATAAGAAAACCAGCACAAACTTTCTTCCGAGCATAAAGAGCTGAAAGGAAAGGCTGCTGAATGCTGTGCTGGCTGGCAGCAGAGCAGAGCTGGGCTGTGAGTGCCAAGACTCAGATTTTGCAAAAAGGTCTGCAGAAACCATAATCAGGAGGAGAAGCTGGACTGCTCCTAGCTCCTTTAAGCTGTTTAAAACTGCAGGACTAATAATCGTTCCCACGAGATCCCCCACAAGGGTAGACTCCTTGGGGGTGTGTGTGCAAACGCGGAGTGAGCACTCATCCAGACAAACTCTTGCTTGCCAGGAGAAGCACAGTGGTCAGYGTTTTGCTGGCCCAAGTCGGGAGTCCTCGCAGCCTTTCAGGAGGGAGTTACAACCTCCTTCGGGCGGTGGAGGGACCAGGACAAGTCCTGGTGGACCAGGTCCAACATCTGCTTGGATGAGATCAGCTGCGGGGGAGTGGGCCCTGCAACGGCATGGGAAAGGAGGATGGCCCATGATACAAATCAGGGTCTTGTGGTATCCTCCACGTTGGGAGAGCAGCATGTAGGAGGCCCACAAGCTGTGGAGACCTTGAATTTTCACCATATGTCCGAGTTGTTTCTCTCCTTTTGTGGAGCAGGGTTCTTTCATTTTCTGACTTGGCCTCGGACGGCTCCTTCACCCTTTGAAGCAGCAGGATGAAAGATGTGAGCTGGAGCTAGCCCACGCTGGCGGCTGTCCATGTCCCCTCCTACTCCTCGCTTCCAAACATGGGGCTTATTCTGTAATAGCTGCACAAGGAGCAATTTAGTAGTAGTTGTGCATTTAGTACTAGTTGGGAGTACTGCTTTGGTTTTAACTTGTGGCTTGTCTATGTTAAGATCACAAGTTTAGAGACAGAGTTACTTGAAGTGCAGAAGAACAAAACTGAGATGAGTGGGGAAGAGCAGGCATCGTCTGGAGCACAAGAGATGCAAGAGGTAAGAGGTTTTCCTTGGGAAATACATTGTTTTGTTTAGAAATGTATTAAATGAGCATCTCCTATGAATGCTCTTTGTCACTGTCTTTTGAGAATTTGTAGCCCATCAGCTCACGCAAGACAGATGGATGTCTTTGGAGGAAGGCAGCTAACATGCCAATGTTATCTCCCTGATAACTCATCTCTCTTAGGAGATTGTCTTGCCTTCAGCACYGCGGAGCTTGTTGACTCCCTGGTGAGGGTGAAGGGTTTACACACGTAAAGGTGCTTGACTCTTGTTTAGGGTTTAGTGAAACCTAGGTAGTGCGTAGGTACGTTTACAAGGCTGTTTCCCAGCTGGTTTTGGGCTGACTTTGCTGTCGATTTGTTACTTGCCAGCCAGACAATTGGATCTGCCAGCTGTCTAAGCCAGACAGAGCTTATTACAGGTGGGAGATGACCTTCCCAAGGTATCTTGGGTCAGGTGGAGGCTCCAGGCCTTCAGAGATGTCCAGCCAGCCCTGGGTATAAGGTGCGGGAATCCTGCTGGCAACTTTTGAGAACCATTTTTCCCAGCTTTGTTTTTCTAGAAAACACATTTTCTGCAATTTGTTTTTCTTTTGCTAAAATAAATGATGTTGTGGAAGTGACTCTTAATCTTGCTTGTTCCAGATGCTGGAAAGCTGTCAGGAAACGATAGAAAAGTTGGGAAGTCAGCTGGGAGAGCGGAGAGAACGGAGAAAGCAACTTGCATCTGAGCTTGAACTGTTACGAGAAGATCTGAAGGCTGAGAAGAAGCTATTGGGCAGCCAGGTACGTATAGCTCCTGCAGTGGGACTCCCTGCAGGAGGCAGTTGCCTTTTKTGACTCCATAAAACATCCCCAGTTGCCCCCCAAGTGTGTTGCATGACTTCTCTTGATGCRTTTCTCTAGTCCAGCCAGTTTCAAAGCTTCTTTGCTAGATGGTTTTAAATCTGTCTGCTTTAAAGAAACTCTCTAACTCCGTAATTTATTTTTCCTTTCAGTGAATCTAATAACAAAACAGTAATTCAAAGTTTGTAGCCAAAGTCCCCTCCTCTAGAGGGCAGAGTGGAAGTTTTCAGGCTTAGGTATTTATAGCAGAGTTATTTGTGACCATAAGGCCTGTGATTATGAGCCTTCACCTCTCCATGTCACAACACGGCAGGGTACTTGTAGATTTGAGCCAAGACCTCCCTGCAGAGCAACATCATGGTTACCTGTTAGCAGCGATTGCTTTTCTGAGGTCAGTCAACTGGCTAATTCTGAATCTGTTTAACATGGGTCCCCTTTATTGTTAATAGTATCTTTCTTAACCAGAATATGGCATGATAAGAATTCAGGACTCCTAAGAGTCAGAGAAGTCTACATGAGCAGCTTGCTGGGATCCTGGCGCTGCTTTTTGTTATGTGCCCTAAGGACCTCAGTACACTTTGCTTGAAGCGATTTAACTGCTAGGTAGGCTTGTGGCGGGTTTATCTCTGCTGGGAGAGTTGCTGGTGCTCTTGTCTTCCAGTTGGGCCATAGAGGGGAGAGAGCGTGTGATGGCAGCAAAATTGTACAAGGGCTGGCGCAGACATAGGCAGGACAGGGGCTGAAAATTAGGCTAAAAATTTAGGAAAGCTGCAAATCTGTGGCCTGGATCAGGCAGACAAGGGGGACCTGAGGGAGGCGGGCAAAGGCAGCGGTTTACATCTAGTACAAAACCCATCTTTTAGCACTCAGAGAGGCCTTAAACCATATCACTTCCTTGAACGTAAGTAAAAAACAATGAAAGTCCTGAACTGTTGGCGCAACTGCACATACACAGGAGTCTTACTGGAGGAACAGTGGCATCTAGAGGACAGGACTTTTGTAGTGCTGTTAGGCAACAAATTCACATTGTAAAAGCTCGGGATGCAGACCAAGCCTTGTGGAAGAGTGGTTTAGGAAGGGGCTACGTCAGTCTATGAATACACATATGAAAGGGAATTGTCTGATTTGGGGTATAATGGGGAAGACGGAAAGAGTCGCCTCTTTAACCTTTGCATCCCAATCTACTCATGGTCCAGGGACCTTTTAATCAAAATTATACATCCCTGTAAGTTTGGTTGTAATTCAGCCACCAGTTGGCTGGTGGTTTTGCCTAAGGAGAAGACTGTTTTTCCATCAAAGGGATCATGAGATGAAATCCAATGATCTGTTTTAGACTGGACTGCTGTAACGGTCTTTAAAATAGAGAACTTTGCATGTGTTTGGTGGGATTCCTGACTTCACAAATGGGTTCATTCCCTTTTGCTAAAGTAGCTGTATCAGGACGAATCATTTACCAACTGAGTGCTGGAAGTTAGCTTGGCATGAAACCATTGGGTTCTCACGGGTGATACGCACCTGGAAGTCAAGATCTGAGGTTGTTCAACGTTGTGTTAGTCAGGATGTCCAACACATAGAATGGGCGACTAAATTGGATAGTATTTTTGTTCTTGTAAATTTTAATGCTGTGCTATGAACAGATGCTAAGCAAAGAGCTCTTTGCATTTGTTTGGAACTCTCTTCTTTTTTTTAAGAGATTTTTGGACATTTGAGAGAACTTTTTCTGAGCTTGTAGTTAGGGGTGTATTACATCCGCTAACTCCTGTTGTTTCCTCACCAGGGGTTGCCTGACTCAAAATCAGAGTTTACAAACCGTTGTAATAGCTTCCCGAGTCTCCAAAGGACATCAGCAAGCAGGGGTCTCATTAATGTATCCCATGAGAAGCTACAAAAAGATAATGCTTTGTTAGATACAGAGGTGAGAAATGTAAAGAAATCGCCGTTGCTCTGGTGTCTGATGCAGACAGAAACTGCTAGTGTATATTGCTCAAATATAAATAAATTCATCTTGGTGTAGCTAAGACCTGGAATTGAAATATTAGTGCTAGCATACACTCAGGAAGAGCTATTGATTAAAAAGCTTTAGGAATCAAAGACATTGGTAGCATTTAGTGGACTTACTAGCATTTTTCTTTGAAGGATTTGGTTTCACCACTGCTTAGCAGGGGATATTAGACTAGGCAGATTTTAGTTCCGATCCAGTCTGGGAGTTCCTGTGTTCTTATGCACTCCTCGTGCCTTCCCTTCTTGCTCCTTTTGTTTTCTTGGTATCTTCTCTTCATGTCTCAGGTTTTGGGTCTGCCATTGCCTGGTGTTAAGGCATTAGGTGATGCTGAAAGTGGAGAGCAGCCATCCGTAGAAAGTTGTTTTGGGTTGAGTTGGATGGAGGATGCTCTCTGTGTGAGACAGCTGAATACCTACCTTGTACTCTTCCCGTTTTTCCAAGAATTGCTAGTTTTGTAAAGAAATATGGCACATGATATAAAGCCCTGAGAACTACAGATGGGCAACAGAAGGATGAAATCAAATAAAGAAATGTGATTTGATGATAGTTTACACGCAGCTACTTCCCATGCAGAGAAAAGGATTTGCATGTGTATCTTCAAGGGTGAAGAACTACAACAATTTAGCTACAGAATCACAAGCCATGTCTTGATGAAGTCCCCAGATTGCCTTATACTGCGCAAAAGGTTTCCATGAGACCAAAGAAAATCAAAGTCGTGGTGTTTTCTGACCTTACAGGTCTCTGAACTCCTACAAGAAAGAGAACAGATTAACAAACTCGAGCAGAAACATGAAGATCTATGTACAGATGAAAGGATGTATGAAGAACAGATGGCTAAAGTAGTGTTTTTGGAAGAACAGATCAAAAACTTGAGGGATGAACAAGAACTGCTCCGGTAAATCTTAACAAGGCCTGTGGTACTTTCTGCTACTTATCTTTGCTGACTAATTTTTTAGTCTTTTAAAAATGCCCGTAGTGCTGCTTCTGGCAAAAATGGGCACAGCAGCTTTGCGTCTTCCTTATCGGGTAATCGTCTCTCTGTGGAGATTTTGGTGAATAAGCATTTCCCTTAGTGACATCATGATCAGTCAGGAGTAAACCTTTTTCTGCAGCTATTCCAGATTCTGAATGGCATAAATGAGAGCTGTTCTTAGGGAGGAGGCTTCTTCTCTTGGAGTGAGGTAGTATTTGGACTAACACGGTCCCAAAAAGCTCCCATCGTGGGCTAGGGCTCCTTGGGACTAAGCGCTGCCAGCAGCTGATGATATACATCCTGATGTGGATTTTGGTTGTCCTTGGAGGGCAGGTGTCAGCAGGCGTCGGGRCTGTAAACGAAGCTCTTACAGGTCCCCTGACTCCCCTTTTTCAGTAGAGCAATACAAATTTGGAGTTGGAGCATCCATGCTCAGGCTCTCATTAGTAAGTAAAAGCTTGGATTAAATCCAGTATAGTTACAGTCAGCTCAATTACCTGGATAACTAGGTACTGAGACAAAGTAAAACCAGGGTAAGACAGGTACGTTAGCTTATAGGGACATATAGTTTGGATGGAGATAAGCGAGACAGCTTGACTGGGAGACCTGAGCCAGTACTTCCATACAGCGAGGCGTTGTGCAAGTGCTTCTGTGCTGCTTGTGAGCACAGACCAGCTCATGTGGCCCCAGGCGAGTGTTTCCTTAGCCAGCAGTTAACCTACTCATGAATGACTGAGAGCTGACCCTTTGGACACACGTTTTTTTGTGGGTCAGTGTCCAGGGGAGACTGACCCTTGCCCAGAACGGCTAGACCCAGGATTAAATCCCCTTTGGAGCCTCCCGAGAYGCTTGAGCGTTGCCTTGAGCATTTCACTGGACTCTTGTATCCCAAGTTTTTCCCCTTCAGAGGGTGGTTTCCCTTGGATGTGTATAGTTACCTCTCTCCTTTACTATTTCTCCTTCAAGTTCTGAATTACTAGAAAGCAACAAGAAGAGGGAGGAGCTAGAAAAGCAGCTAAAAGAGAGCAATGAAGAAAAACGGTTGTTACTGGAAGAAATTGCTCAGCTAAAACAAGATATCCTGACTACCCGGGAGCAGGGCGACAGCACGCTTGAAGAGACTTTGAGGATGAATCAAGGCATGGCACATAGAGAGAACAGGTTTCTCGTGTCGCAGAGCTCTGCAGGCAGTTTAGATAGGAGCGTTAAACAGGTATGGGCAGCTTTGCCATCTGCGCCGTACTTTTTTTCCCTGATTTAGTGGCAAAACCTTATTAAAGGGTACTGGAAGCCAGTCCTTGTGGTGTTGTAGTGTTAGCATGCTGGGGGAGATGAGAGGCTGACTGATTTGCTTGGGGAAAATGTTTGGAAATTAGGAATGTCATCATTTCCTTCTGTCGTGTATTTGGACATAGTGGGAACTTGGATAAACTGAACGGCCCCCTTAGTATACAAGAAAGAAATAAGTTATACAGTCCTTAAATGATGTTTTAAACCTTTTGGAGCTCTTTCTCAGCTCCTTTTTCGAGTGTGAGCAATAGAGCTGGCTTGCTATTCCCACATCAGTCTTACTCTTGCTGTAGGCAGCTGCTGTTCTTCCCTGCTCCTCCTTGGGATTTTCTGCTCTTGCAGTCCAGTGCTTGAACTCATCCCACAACTGCTGCCCTGCAGTGGCAGCTCACAAGCAGCTGGGTTTTGCTGCAGCCCTGTGCCTGTGCCTCAGTTACTGCTCTCCAATTGCTCTACCAGCTGGCAGGCAGGACCCCTATTTGTCACTAGGTTTAGCTGTGTTTTAAATGCAATTTGTTCACCTTTCTTACCATGTGATATAAAAAAGAAGGGGAACAGCAGCTAGCCCTGCCAAAAGGGGAAGAAATGATGAAGGTACCCAGGACGGGGAATCTGAGGAGGAGCAAGGATTACATGCAAGAGTTTGGAAGAGAGGAGAGGACAGGGTGGCCTGTAGGCAGGAGTGGGAGTGGAGAGGATCAGAGTCAGGCTGATACCAAGAAGCAGCAGATCTGTACAGTTAGAGCAGACCAAAGCAAGATATCAAGGTGTAGAGGGGATGCTGAAAAGGATCCCGATAGAAGCAGGTGGGGAAAAAAAGCCACAAAACCTAACTGATCTCRAGGACAAATGACATTGCCAGACCCCACAGTGCTGGATCAAGACTTCCCAGCTTGAGAATTTATCTAGGGATTTATCTGAGAAGGGAAGCTTCATCTTCAGTGGATTTCATCTGGTCCCAAGAACAGAGGGTGAAGACGCAAAGCGGGAATGCAGATTGACAGATGGCTGAAAGTGATGCTGGGAAGAAGGATTTTGGTACACCAAACATGGGAAGAACTTTTAGTCTTTGTACAAGGCACTTGCAAGAAGATGGGTGAACCAAAGAGCTCAATTACCTTCTGAAAGCCATCATAGACTGTTGGTGACCACCTCATGGTGTCCAGGCTGCTGTCGCATTGTGCCAGTGTGTCTGTTCCTGTACCGCTGCCAGGACTCACTTTGTTCCTGCTACCTCTGGGAGTTGCGGCTGGATGTGCCACTCCTGCTTAGGTGCCTTAGTGAGACTCTGGCACAAGAGTTAAGAGTAACCTGGGTGGTTTTGCTTTTGTTTGACAGGTTAGTTTTAACAGGGATTTGTTCCCTCATCCAGGTTATTGCATCTTCTCCCTCAACCTCAAGAGTTGTATTGGCTTCTCTGAGGGACGGACAGGGTAGGGAGCGGGACACAGTGTGGTGGCAGAAGAAATGYTTGCCTGGTTTTACCCATCTTCCTACTTAAATTTCCTTCAATCCTACTGGCATACCTCTACCTTTCTTAATTACCAGTCTTTATCTTTCCTTGAAGTTAATTTCCATGTAACCTTTGTTGTTTTACTGTTCCTGCAGAGTCTGTCCGACGAGAGATTCCAGCAGCAGGAGGAAAAAATGCAGCAATTGCGGCAGGACTTGCGTCGCGTTCAGAACTTGTGCAGCTCAGCCGAGAGGGAGCTGAGATACGAAAGGGAGAAGAACGTCGACTTACAAAAGCAAAACCTCTTGCTCCAACAGGAATGCACCAAGGTAGGAACAGACCAGGGAGAACTGTTTGAAGACAGCATCACATCATTTTACAAGCTATGGGAGGTCTGAGGTGCTGATTTCAACAGACGGGACCCCATTTACATTTGACTGTACAGTATCTGGAGCTCTCAAGTGTGCTCTCTCTCAGCTTCATGGAAATTGCACTGCCTCCAAATAAAACTTTGTGTGTGCTGTACTTGCTCCCTGGATTTCTCTTTTATTCTTGTTCACTCTCTGGTAATCCTGTTGCCTCTTTCCTAATCAAGACATTTCAGATGATACATGTTGAAGTGCAAACTTGATTTCTTGTTCTTTCAAAACTCAGGTCAAAGCTGAGCTGAAGCAAGCCCGGGCAAGGCTCTCGGACACAACTGAAACATACGCCTCTCTCTCAGCACAGTGGGAAAAAAGCCAGCAGAAGGTCAAAGAACTCGAACAAGAGCTCTTGAAGTGCTCGCAGTCGGATAAACTGCAGAGCAGTCTGCAAGAGAAACTTGCACAGGAGAAATCCAAAGTATGCGAAGCACAAAAAAAGGTAACTTGCCAGCGTGAACTAAGTTAACAGGAGGTATGTTTTTAGCAGTTTCATGCAGCTGTAGTTCAGAAAAAAGAAGCGCTAGCAGCTCCTGAATCGGTTCCTGAAGTCCATTTTGCTAGTCCATTTTGAGATCACTTGGCTAAATATTTTAGGAAAAATGTCTGTTATTAGTGGGAGCATAATCAAGACAATAGAAGCCAAATCTGATGGCTCACCTCCTGTCTCTAAAGATCAGTATCTCTGAGAATACTGGTGGTAGGGCTGGCAGGCGCAGGGAGCCCAGATCATGCTCTTGCCAAGGAGGTTTGCTGCTGTTTGCTATCTGGTAAATTCCAAAAGCTTGTGTTTTCCATGGCATCGATTCTGCTGTGTTCCTGCACTAATTGTTGCATTTGGTTTTAAAGAGTGCAGGATCAAATTAGGTGCAGAAAGGATTGTTGCTAATTCATGACATAGAATCTGATCCAAAATCTGGTAGCCGTTGGAAAGGTTTTACTTTTAATGGACTTTGACACAGAGACATGCAGAAGTACTTTTGAGTAGAAGCAAGCAAATCTTTCATTCCCATGACTCCCTTGGATTCAGATACTGGCCTATAAATTCAGAAAGTTTAATCCGTGTCCAACTTTAATCCAAGATTTCAAAACTCCAGCAAAAGCTAAAAGATTCCCAACACCAACTCCTGCTGGCAGAGGCCCGTGTTTCAGACAAGAAACTCCTGGAGGAGGAATTGAAGGAGGCCCGAGAAAATGAAGCTCGTGTGCAGCAAGAACTTCACGAGGAGCAGCTGAAAAGGTACCCGGAGCTGGGTAAGACCTGTTCTGCGTGCGGAGGGCAGGTGTGTGCCAGCAAATGCTGCTGTGCCAGCCTGCCAGCTACCTCCTGCAGCTCCATGCCTGGCCCTAGGTGGGCTCACAGTCACTGCACCACTGGTTTCGCTTCCTATCTCTCCTTTTGACCTGCCAGTGTCCCTGGCAGAGGTCCACAGGATCCCCTCTTTATGAGATCTAAAAGATTTTTGGGAGACTTCAGCTGCCTCAGAAGGTGCGTGGCTCCTCCTGCCAGCCCAGTGATTTGGTTTACCCTCTGGATGCCAGCAGTCCCCTTTCTTGTGCAGCTGGGATTGATGATCCCAGATATATCATGTACCCTTTCACGTGGGACACGGGGACAACCAGGAYGTACTGATTTCTTTCTACCCCCAGTGTTGTCCAGGGCAGGTGCAGAGCAGCGTGATGTTGTTTTTAGATCACAGCCAGCCTTGAATTCATGGTGGCACATCACGGGCTGGTCTCCACGTCAGTGTCTCACTGTCACACCAATATGCTTTCAGGAAGCTTCTGGAGCAGCAGGTGGAGGAGCTGCGGCAGCAGCTCCGGCATTTGCGGGAGACRGAGGCGTCGCTGGCCAAGATGCATGTGGAGCTGCAGGCCAAGACTCTGCACGTCCTAGACGATGAGAGGAAAACCGACTCGAGCGAGGTGAGCTGCAGCACGGATGGGTCCTCATCGCCCAAGGGGATGCTGTGCTGGTGGCTGACTCCAGAGCAGACCACTGAGCTCTAGGGGGAGATAGGACCATCCCAGTGTGAAATCTGTGCCTGGAAACTGCTGAAATAGGGTCAAATCCAGCCAGGTACTGAGCCCTTGCAAATCCCACTGATTTAAACAGGAGCTGGAGGAAAAGCACCATCCCATCTCGTGTAGGCTTCCTGGGGTTGCAGCTCTGAGGGCACAGAAGGAGGACTTGATGGCTTCTTCCCCTTTTCTTGCAGAGCCTGGAGCTTTTTGCAGGAAAATTTTGGCAGAGTCCGCTGTCTGGGAGGATGCATTACCTCTCTCTGCCCTGTTGAAGCCTACAGCCCCCCCAGCAGCACAGACATCCACGCTCCCCCTCCTCTAAGGGGAGGAGGCAGTGGCCTTGGGGGGCAGAAGGGATGGATATTATCTGTAGTGGGAACCACTAGGATTTGTGACAGAGAAGCTTTGGAGACCAGACTGAAAGGAGACAGAGGGACCCTTACGGCTGAGGACACGCACACAAATAAAAAATAGATGTTTTCCAGCACCTCCAGTGTCAGAAGGAGAACCAGAAGCTTTCAGAGCAACTTTCACTGCTGAAGGAGGAAAACAAAGCCCTTTACGAGGAAGGAGTCCGTCTCCTGAACCAGAAGGATCTGTGTGTCAGGTAATGACTGAAGCAGCAGGGGATATGTAGACACACAAAAACCTACCCAGGAATTGCCGTTTCTGTGCGTGGCAGTGACACTGAATTTGACTGTTCTGTAGCCTTTCTTGTCTCTCCTGTTCAAGGCATTTAGCAYGGACAGATCTGCCTTAACCCGACACCCCTGCGTGCAATTATGTTCTGCATCGCATGTCTGCTGTCGTGTTCTCCTTGGCAGCTGAAGGCAGTGCAGAAAACGAGGGGGTGCCTAGGGAGGGCTGTGGGTGCTGCTGTTTAGGGTCTGGCATTGGCAGAGATGCTCCATGGAGCTGCTTGTTTCTTCCTAGAGTACTTTTGATCTAATTTGAAGCACAGTAGCCTTTTTGTCACGAGTTTTGAGCAAACGTGGGCAAATGTCCCTTATATGGTAGAGATTTCTCTTTTTTTGGACATTATTTTCCCTTGTATCCCAACTGGATAAAAATAAATAAGAGCACTGCCTAAATGGGACAAGTTTGAGAGGAAGAGCAACAATCACAAGTCTCAGTAGACGCAAATATTTAACCCCAGTGTTGCAGCTCTAAGAAGCACCCACAGAAGTAGCTCTTTCTGCAAGCTGTTTGCCTGACCCTTGCTGTTTAGGATTCTTCTTTGTCTGCCTTTTTCCCCCCATACACAAGTACTTCCCCTTAACCACCCACATCCCCACCCAAATAAACAGCTTGCTCCCATTTACCCTTTCCCCGTTACTTCCAGTTTTGGTGACTTTATAACCCTGTTYGGTATAAAGAGCCGAGAGGGGCGAGCACAAGGATTTGTAAAGCTGGGAATCAGTTCTGGGAATGCTTTGGGTCCCTTTCCCTCARTCAGTTTCCATTTGGTTGACACTTAACAATATAACCTTTGCAACAAAAAAAAMCCCCAAACTGATCAGTGAAAAGACATAGCCCGGAAAGTCAGTGTGCTCGTTCTGCCTTTAGCTGCGYAGCCAAAAGGAGCTGGGTAGATGGCTGAGGCTCCCAGTTCAGGCTTTGAAGAGCCTGAATAAATACAGGACATCTCCTGCCTTGCTTTTGACCCAGAACACAAAAGCATTTCACAGCCTGATGTTTGTGTCTCTGCCTCCTCAGGAAATATAACGAATTGCAGCTCCGCCACAAAGACAAGATCCGCAGAGCCAAAGAAACCTTTATCCACGAGGTGAAACAAAGGGACAGCAGAATTAAGCAGCTTGAAAATGAGCTCAGCGAGTCAAAGCTCCAAGTGGAAAAGGTGAGAGGACACATCAAGGGCTTCTTCCACGAGGGAAGGCAGGGGAGCAGGCTACAGCGTGTCTGCAGGAGCATCCCTTCTTCCAAAAAGAAATGCAGTTTAGGAAAAAAGGAAATGAGGTTTAGGAACAGCTGGTTTGCAGGCAACGGGACTGCACTGTTAAACAACCAGACAGTCGGAGCACGGAGAGCTCTGCCTGATGTGCTGCTGCTGCTCTGTGTGCAGGACTGATGCTGCCCTGGGAAACGGCTGCATTGCCAAGGGGCACCAGCCGTCCTTGTAGGAACAAAAAGCCAAAAGGAAATTCCTGGCTCAAGTTTGCCCTCGGGGGGAACCCGTGTCCTCAAATCCCATTCAGAAACTACCTAAGCTCCATCTTCTTTTGCTTCAGAAATATTACTGCTGGGAAGTGACTCAAAAGCTGCTTTTTGGGGTATGTTACATCAAATAGCGTATCACTTCCAGGAGTGAACATGCTTGATGGTGACCCCTTTGGTAAAGTGCTCTAAGGTTTACAGGGGACAGAGAAGAGTGAAGCGTAACTGCTGGTTATTTCCTTCTGCAACGCTGCTCAGGGGAAGGTGCTGATCGCACAGATCACTACCGAGAATGAGAAATTACTCCAGGAAAGAAGACGGCTCCTCCAGAAGATAACTGACCAAGAGGAGACCCCTTGGAGCAACCAGTCTATGACTGCCACCCTGCAGAGCAGGTAGGCACTTTGTGATGTCCACACCTCTGGGAGCCTGCCTCTTCCCAGCGATTCTCTGGTTTTATGCCTATTTCTCTTAAGAAATCCAGAGGAAAGCCTGAACTGTGCCCCAGTCGCTAGTGCTGTGGCTTTTAATTGCTGTGGGATGTAATTAGCTCCTTTCCCCGTCAAAGCCCTYGGCATACAGCTGAAGGCTGTGGAGGCCAAAGGGTCTGAGGTTGAAAAAGAAAATGCCCCTTTGAAAACGTAGCGTTGCCAGAAGGAAAATAACTTGTGCTTTGTATATGTGACATGGTCAGAATGAAGATCCTGGATGAGGAGAACACGCGGCTGCAYGAGAGCAAACTCCATCTCTCCAGCCACGTGCCCACCTCGCAGCGCGCACCGAGGAGCATCCACGCTCCCAACACGGAGGTGAGACTCTGAGAGGGCTTGGTTTCAGCAGACAGGTTGCAGGAGCTGATGTCTCCTGTGAATGAATCATAGAATATGTCAAGTTGGAAGGGACCCATAAGGAYCAAGTCCAACTCCCTGCTCCTCGCAGGACTTCCTAAAGCTAAACCATATGACTAAGAGCRTCGTCCAGACAATCCTTGAACTCTCGAATGAGGGTTGGTGCTTGTAGCTGCAGCTGAGGCTGCTGCAGAAGAGCTGAATCGATCCTTCGGTTGGGATGGAAAGGGGCACCAAACAGACAGTAGATGGCAACAGCTTTGTCGGTGAGGAGGGACTTTGTGGGGAGCTGAAAGCTCAATGCACTTGCCACACCAGCCCCATCCCCAAGCTGCTGTGAGATGAGATCCTTTTCACAAGGACAGAAATTTCCCTTTGGCTCTTCTGCAGATTTAGAGTTGTTAAAAGACCTTAGTTTTAAAGTTAGCTCTAAAATTAGGAGAAATAACCAGAGCAGTTACAGAGCAGTGTGGTTGGGAATGTTACTCCTGTAAGCCAAAAAAACTCAGGCCAAGCTGACTGGTAATATTGACTACATTGAACTGAATGAAGATTTGCCTTACCTAAGAAGTAATCAGTTTTGGATTGACCAAGTTAATGAAGGCCTTTGGGGGGAGAAATGGAGAAATATCCAGGAAAGTCAAAGATTGTGTTTCAACAACTCTTCAAATAAAGCCAGGTGGATTTGGAAGTTTACTGGTACATTTTGAAATTTGGAGGGAACCCAGCTGGGTTGGAAATGAGCTGTTAAGGCTGAAAGTGCTGTTTGGGGCCTGGCAGAAAGAGCTGTTTGTGTGTTCCACTGTGTTTTATTTCTTTCTCTTTGTTTCACCTGGGCTAGTTAGGGGTTCTTTTAGTTTAAATTCAGACCCAAAGGACAAATCTATGATTAGTACCTCTGTGCGGCTGGAGTTCTTGGGGAGAACCGTCAGTGGAGCTGGGGGCACTCTGAAGACCAGGACTGTATGTTGAAATTCAGGGTCTGACATGCACCTCCTCTTTTGAAAGTCTCTGTTCCTCCTTCCAGGACTCGAAGAGTGTTAACTTCTCCGAACGCCAACTACAGAGTAAGGTGTTGCCATCTCCCCGTACCAGGTACCGTGGGGTAAAAGGAGGAGGCAGGGAATGCCTCTCTGCATGTGGTGAGGGAGAAGTTGAGCGTTTTGGCTGCTCCACCCTGTGCTTTCACCTCCAAGGGTCTCTTTTTTTTTTTTTCCTTCTTTTTTTTTTTTGTCAAATTATAGGGAAAATGCTATTAAAAAGACTCTATGAAACTAATGGGATGGAGAAGTAAAATTTTCAAAATATGTCAGGGAACGCTGTGGGATTTAAAAATCAGCTTGATGCCCAGTGTTTTTGGAGGAGTGCCTTTACACAAGAGGTTATGAGGCTTAGAGGACCACTGCTGCCCGGAGCTGTTTGACCCACGTCCCAGGCTACGGGGCAGGAGGGAGCTGGAGCTGTTTCTCCACCTGTGTAGCCAGGACCACCATGATCCATGCCAAAATGGGCAAGGAGGAGGCAGAGAGACTCTGCAACTCTGGTCTCTGCTTGCTGGAGACCCAGCACAGTGGGCTTGCTTACAGCCTTCGGGTGCTATGGAGGGTGACAGAGTCTGTCGCAAGTCAGAGTAGGTGCTGGGGTAGATGGGGGCTGTCAGCTACACAGAATCACAGAATAGTTTGGGTTGGAAGGGACCTTTAAAGGCCATCTAGTCCAACCCCCCTGCCATGGGCAGGGACATCTTCAACAAGATCAGGTTGCTCAGAGCCCCGTCCAACCTGACCTTGAATGTTTCCAGGGATGGGGCATCCACCACCTCTCTGGGCAACCTGTGCCAGTGTTTCACCACCCTCAGCGTAAAAAATTTCTTCCGTATATCTAGTCTAAATCTACTTGGCTGGAGGAAGAGTATCGGAGCCATAGTCCAAGTGAAAGGCATTGACCGTAGCCCTGCACTGCCTTGCAGAGGTGTTGGGAGGAGYGTTGGGGCTGTGCAGGTGGCAGAGGGTCAGACAGAGTTTGCAGAATGACTTAAGAGAGGAAATTTGTTTTCAGCTTTCCATCACGAGAACCACCAGACTCTCTCAGCACCCTGAAGGCCACGCAAGACATGAAGCTTGAAGGAGAAGCTGAAAGCCAAGACTCATCCTTTTGCTTATCCCCCTCTCAACCTTCTGAGATCGGGTACTTAAATGTAGCTTCACCTGGAGACACCACAGCCTCCCAGCTGCAGGAGGAGAGTCAGAGCATCAGCTCTGAGAACTTCTAACCGGGGAAAGATGTTTGTAAAATGCTAGCTGGACTGCCAGGTTTTGGGCTCCTGTTGCTGTGGGATGACAAGGACTGCAGGGGAAGAAGTGCCAAATGGACTGACCTGGTGATTTCTGTGATATATTTCAACTAAATTATTCAACAGCTTTTTTAGAACCTACCCAACTGTAGGGGGGGGTGTGTGTGTGTCATCCCAGCTCCACCTGGAGGCTGGAATTTGTAGATAAACTCAGTAAAGTGGAAGAGGGGTGGGGTGAAGTGTATCTTCCCCTGAACACTAATTCCTTGTCCAGTCAAAAACACAAGCTTTGTAAATAAAACTCAGAAAAGTTCCCCTTCCGCACTCTCTGATCCCGACCGCTCCCTGCCATGTGCCCGCTTTTCTCTGTTCCCCTTGGTCTGTGCACATGAAGGGAGATGGAGGGGATGAGGGAAATGGAATAGGAGAAGAAAGGAGGGGATCTGAACATCCAGAGAAGGAAAGGGGGTGGATCTTGAATGCTTACTAACAGTGATGGAAGGTCTATGAGGATGCTTGGGTGGGTAGAAGGAATCAGATATGCAGAACAGGGGTGTAGAGGGGATCTGTGTATGCAAAGGGGGAAGCAGAAAGGATCAGAGTGTGAGCTGTGGGGAGGAGAAAGGGATCTGAACGCACGTGAGTGGGAATGGAAGAGATCTGTGCGTGCTCAGGAGGACGTGGGATGAATAGGGATCACAGCTTGCGTGAGGGGGAACCAAGGAAATCTGAGTGCTCGGAGGAGGAAGGGGAGAGGTCCTCAAAAATAATGAATCAGCCTGGAGGGCATCTGAGGGGGATGGAGGGGATCTGAACTGGCACAGAGGGCCATGGTGGGAGTGAGAGCGGTCCCCARTGGGAAGAGAGCAGATCTCCCAAGGGAGGGAACAGAGGAGTCTTCTCTGAGGAGAATGAAGAGGATCTGAGCACACATCAGTTGAGGTTTATTCAAAGCCTACTTGGCTCCAACTGCAATTCCAAAAAAATATTTTTTTTTTTTTCCAATCTACCATGCTCTTTTGTATCTGTGCTGAAATCCAGCGTTGAAGATATTTGCTTGGAATTTGTCTTCTTGCTCTCCACTCAGGCTACTCTTTATACCCATCTCAAAACAATTTCAAGCAACCTTTTCCAAAAGCACGTGGTCTCCTGCATCTAGATGTTCTCCGCTTGTGCGAGTTGGGAGCAAGGACTCCTGAAACTTAAATTATCTTTGAGGGTTGTTTTATTTTCAGCTTGATTTTTTTTCACCCTTCAAGTCTCCTAATCTTGTTTCTCTGGCACCGTGTTTGTGTCAGCTCAGGTGAGGTTCAATGGTGCTTGTCCGCGACTCTTTGGGTCTCCCTGTGGAGAGGGCAGTGGGTGGATGGGGACACCCCGCCTCACCGTGACACCTTATCTCTCCCCACGGCACCCGGACCCGCACTTCCCTGCGAGCCAGGGGCGAGCCCAGGCGTGGGGGGCTGCTCTCGCCACCGCTCTGCTCTTGGGAGCTGCTTTGCAGGCAGGAGGAGAAGGTGGAGGCAGGCAGTGCCATAGCGCTGGGGCTGTTTGGTGAGGTGGAGAGGAGGAGTGAAGGAGCTCAGCCAGGAGGAGCTGCAACCACRGAGCGGTTCTCCTCTGCTTTTCTCCATGTGCTGTCTCCACACCCTGGGGATTTCACAAAGAAGGGTAAGTGCTGCCAGAAGGTCCCGTGCTCAAGACGGATGGCTGTGAACTCGGAGACACCTTCCCGTCGTGGATGGGAGGATGTCATTGTGCAAAGCCTTCCCATGTCTTTATTTCAAGAACAGACCTCTGTCCCCAGCACGGGAAGTCTTCTTATGGGGACACAGTTAAAACTCAGCTCTGCAGGTCAATTCCCTGCATGGATGATTTCAGGGGGGAGGTGGTGGTGAGGATGATGCCTGCATCTGCTGGCTTGGCAAGGTGGTGAGCTTATTGACTTCAAGCATGGCCTGTCGTCGTCTTCCCCAGAGATCGCAAACATTTGGGATAGCRTGTCGGAATGCTATTGCCAAAAGCTGCTGATGAACAAGGTGGGGCTGCTTTCCTCATCCTCCCTCAGACCCTGATGTGTCCTGACCCCTCCCCCTGCCCTTTATTCCTCCCCCAGCTTAGAAAGCAGAAAAAATGCCCCAGAAGGATACTGCAGTGGACAGCTTTGCCAGAGAGCAACTTTTGGGTGAACGGAGAGAAAAAAGCAAAGCCCTGCTTTAGACRAAGGTGAACAGGGGCTTTCTTCTTTGGAGTCTTCCCTAGCCCTGCTGGCAGGGTGTAATGACCAGGCACTCCTCGGACCTTCTCGGGCTCCAGGTGGTGTGTCCTGCTTGTCCTTCACCTTGCATGCCCTGGGAAGAGGGTGGGAGGGTGAAGAGGAGGGGGGGGGAACAATCTGGAGGGCAAAGCTCTTCTCCAAAGCTTTCCAATGTGCCCCATCTTGTCCCTGGGGACCACAGGGGTGGACAGGCCAACAGTTAAGCCTTAGCGTGCCCAGACAAGTCTTCACGCTGTTCTCCCATCGGAAAAACTCCAACTTCTGTTTCTTTCTTGTTCTTGTTTGCAGACTGTCAGGCTAATGGGCAGGGGCACCATCTGCATCGGGGAAGAGGACTTTTGTAATGGGAACAAGGCGAATTTCAAGGTCCAGAGACCCATGTTCCACCTGGACAAGCCAGTTCTGGTGGGGACCAAGCCCTGCTATGAGACCAGATCATGGTCTGGTAAGAAGAGACCTTCAGACCTGTGCTTCCCCCTTTGTTGCGGCTGGGGTTTCCCCTCCATCTCCACCTTGAGAGGGGCAGCAGTCTGCGTGCAGACAGGGTTGCCCAAAGACAGGCCCCTTGCTGCTGAACTGGGGAGTCGGTGGGGTGGGAGGAAGGTTGGTGGGCTCTTGGGTCGTTGTGCTGAAAGGTGATGTGAGACTGTCCCTCCTCTGCCAGGGCATCCGCACCCAGATACCTTGCCTGGAGGGCCGTACCTGTCCCCTCCCAGGTCTCAGCCCCAAGCTGATGGGCCTGGTCCTGTGGAGCGGGGAGTGTCTCAGAGACCACAGAAAGCCTCCAGGACCAGACCTGGTGGGCAGGAGGTCTCTGCCCTCCTCTCTGTACATCCAACTGAACAGCTTTTGCTTTCTCCTTTAGCTTTGTGTGATGGAGCACTGAGACCTCAAAAAAAAAAAAAAAAAAAAAAAAAAAAAAAGCACGAGGCCATCCCCACAACGCTGTATTCCTCCCGGAGATGCCAAATAAAGATGCTGGGGGCCTGCTCCCAGCTGTGGTCCCCAACCTGTGCCTGGCAGGACATTCACTGGCAGGGCTTTGCAAAGGACAGGCAGTTAACGATCCCGTGCGCTGGCCCACCCTCGCGCAAAAGCAACCTGTGTGCACAGTGCTGCCCGTCCCCAGCACCCCTCAGAGCGACCGTACACACCCAGCTCAGCCCAGTCTTGCCCGAAGTGGGAGCTGAGCAGCTCGGAGGGGAGGAGAGGAGATGTGGGTGTGCAGGAAGGGGAGAGGAGGGGAGGGCAGTGCCCAGCAAGGTGGGGATGGGAAGTGAGGAGGACATCTAAGCGCGCCTGGAGGGAAAGAAGGGACTCTCAGCCTCCCGGGAGGGGAAGGGAGGGCACCTGAATGCCGTGGATGGGACTGAAGGGGATGTGCGCGTGAACTAAGGGGAAAGGGGAGGCTCAGAGCCTGCAGCCAGGGTCATAGAAGAGATGCGAACGGGCACCGTGGGGAATGGAGGGGCTCCGAGTGCTCCCAGAGGGGAACGAACGGCACGGCAGTGCCCTCTGAGGGGAACCGAGGCTTTCTGAGTGCCGGCAGGGGAAGGCGAAGGATCCGGGCACTCGTGGGGTGCACACAGATTGCACTGGGGTGCCCCAGAAGGCATACCCAGGGGTCTGGGCATGCAGTGAGAGGCATGCCAAGGGTTTGGGGTACCCCCCCAATGAACACAGCTGGCAAACTGGTAATGAACGAGGAGAAGGCTGAGGTACTCAACAATTTTTTTGCTTCCGTCTTCACTGGCAGCCTCTCTCCCCACACCTCTTGAGTGGATGGACGGCAAGACAGGGACTGGGGGAGCAAAGTCCGTCCCCCCCCCCCCCGTAAGAGAAGATCAGGTTTGAGACCACCTGAGGAACCTGAACATACCTAAGTCTATGGGACCTGACGAGATGGATCCCAGACTCCTGAGGGAATTGGCTGATGTAGTTGCCAAGCCACTCGCCATGATATTTGAAAAGTCACGGCAGTCAGGTGAAGTCACTGGTGACTGGAAAAAGGGAAACGTTGCACCTGTTTTTAAAAAGGGTAGAAAGGAGGACCTGTCAGCCTCACCTCTGTGCCTGGGAAGATCATGGAACAGATCCTCCTGGAAGCTATGCTAAGGCACATGGAGGACAGGGAGGTGATTGGAGGCAGCCAACATGGCTTCACCAAGGGCAAGTCCTGCCTGACCAACTGTGAGTGGCCTTCTGTGATGGAGTGACTACAGTCGTGGACAAGGGAAGAGCTACAGATGTCATCTATCTGGACCTCTGTAAGGCCTTTGACATGGCCCCCCGCCAACATCCTTCTCTCTAAATTGGAGAGAGATGAATTTGAAGGGTGGACTGTCCGGTGGGTGAGGAATTGGTTGGATGGTCGCATGCAGAGAGTAGTGGTCAACGCCTCAATGACCGGATGGAGATCGGTGAYGAGTGGTGTCCCTCAGGGGTCCGTACTGGGACCGGTACTGTTTCATATCTTCATCAGTGACATAGGCGGTGGGATCGAGTGCACCCTCAGCAAGCTGGCGGATGACAGCAAGCAGAGTGGCGCGGTCGACACGCCTGAGGGACGGGATGCCATCCAGGGGGACCTGGACAAGCTGGAGAAGCGGGCCCGTGTGAACCTCATGAGGTTCAACRAGGCCAAGTGCMAGGTCCTGCACCTGGGTCGGGGCAACCCCCGGTATCAATRCAGGCTGGGGGACGAAGGGATGGAGAGCAGCCCTGCCGAGGAGGACTTGGGGGTACTGGTGGATGAAAAGCTGGACATGAGCCGGCAATGTGCGCTCGCAGCCCAGAAGGCCAACTGAGTCCTGGGCTGCATCCAAAGCAGCGTGGCCAGCAGGTCGAGGGAGGGGATTCTGCCCCTCTGCTCC
>JAYKAV010000413.1:0-105840 GCA_035582835.1 Phoebastria nigripes | reverse complement strand
ACTCTCCTGGGCCTTGAAAAGCAAGTGCTATGGCGACATGGCACCCCAGAAAGAATTGAGTCAAACGGGACTCATTTCCAAAACACCCTCATAGACACCTGGGCCAAAGAGCATGGCACTGAGCGGGTATATCACATCCCCTGTCATGCACCAGCCTCTGGGAAAATCAAACGATACAATGGACTGCTAAAGACTACGCTGAGAGCAATGGGTGGTGGGACATTCAAGCATTGGGATACACATTTGGCAAAAGCCACCTGGCTAGTCAACACYAGGGGATCTTTCAATYGAGCTGGCCCTGCCCAGTCAAAACCCTTACGTACTGTAGATGGGGATAAAGTCCCTGTAGTGCACATAAAAAATATGCTGGGGAAGATGGTCTGGGTTACTCCTGCCTTGGGCAAGGGAAAGCCCATCTGTGGGATCACTTTTGCTCCAGGGCCTGGGTGCACTTGGTGGGTAATGTGAAAGGATGGGGAAGTCCGATGTGTACCTCAAGGAGATTTGATTTTGGGTGAAAATAGCCAATGAACTGAATTGTATGATGTTAATTGCTATATAATACTGTATATCATCACTTCTATGGTTGCTATATGTCATATCAATGGTATTGCAGTAAAAAAAAAAAAAAAATCACCCAGATTAATGAAGTAGGAACTCTGATGAAACTGAGCAAAGCACAATGATGATAAAACCGGATGAGCGCAGCGATAATGGAACTGGAACTGGCTTCAGGATGCAACAATCCAACACCACCCACCATCTCTCCTGCCCTGAAAGACTGTTATGACAGATGGAGCCCAAAGTCATGGACTAAATGAACTCAATGGAAGTTTTAGAGGGATGGCCCATAGACTAAGGGAATGATATCTGTCTGTGTGTGTATATATATATCTCAAAAGACAAGAAAAGTGGTGGTGATTAATTAGACTGTATTGGAAAATGTGAAACCCRGGCATGACGTAGATGGTATAGAACAAGGGGTGGATACTGTCCTGGTTTTGGCTGGGATAAGGTTAATTTTCTTCCTAGTGCTGTGTTTTGGATTTAGTATGAGAAGAACATTGATAACACACTGATGTTTTTTGTTGTTGCTAAGTAGTCTGCTAGTCAAGGACTTTTCAGCTTCCCATGCTCTGCCAGGTGCACAAGAAGCTGGGAGGGAGCATAGCCTGGACAGCTAGCCCAACTGGCCAACGGGGTATTCCGTACCATGTGACGTCATGCTCAGTACATAGATAGGARGCGTGGTCCAGGAAATAGTGATGGCTGTTTGCATATCAGTTGGTGGGTGGTGAGCAATTGCATTGTGCATCACTCATTTTGTATATTCTAACATTATTATTATTATTATTATTATTATTATTATTATTATTATTATTTTCCCTTCCTTTTCTGTTCTATTAAACTGTCTTTATCTCAATCCACGAATTTTACTTTTTTCTCTTCCCGATTCTCTCCCCCATCCCACTGAGGGGGGGAGGGAGTAAGCGAGCGGCTGTGTGGTGTTTGGCTGCCTGCTGGGTTAAACCACAACACAGGGATAGGGAAGAAGAGAACTTGGGTAAGAAAAGGTGATGAAAGCAAGAACTTTTTTTTTCTTCCTTTCTCCCTACAAAACAAGATGTTGTACTCTCCTCAGACTTTTGCAGTGGCTGTCTTTTATGAGGGCCCAAAGTGTTGTTCTAACACTTGAATAGAGTTGATGTAGGTATCCTGAAATGACAGAACATCAATGTGAAAAAACAACAGCAGTCACTGTAATTATTATTAAGGTTAGTTAATTAGGGTTTATTAATTAGTATATTAGGGTTATAGTGCATTGATGATTATTTTTTCATTGCTTGCAACATGGCATAGGTCTGGTCTGTTTCTGTCRTTCACCATTCTGTATTTTCTCTTTCCTTTTCTCCTTGTATACGGTATCTTCTCTCATGCATTAAATTCTGCTGCACCACTGCACTTAAAACAGCCTCTTGTTGCCAGGTGATCCATCCCAGATGATTGAGCTGAGTTTTTCATTAGTGCAGTTTCTCCCTGTTCTTGCTCATTGACTGTTTACTGCAAGCTGTTCACGGAGTGTCAGCTCTTTTTAGCAGGCATCCTAAACTTGTCCGAGCTCTGTAAAAGGCATTGTTCCCAGAATCTTGCCAACTTAGCTGCAGTTATATTACACAGTAGATAAAGATGATTTTCCTATCCCTTTTCTACCACGTTAGGTGTGACTGTAAATACATTTAAGAGAACAACAACTCTGCACAGTGRTTTTTGATGCTAGCTGAATCCCTCAGATTCACGGCAGCCAAATCAGATGCAGGTATTTGTTCTTTCCCTATGATCATCAGTACTCCAGGACTGCTAAGAGACAAAATTTCTCTTGGGAATACCACTCTAATAGTTTGCTTCCTCCTTTTCTGCCCTTCCCCTCCAGGTATTCCTTTGCAGTCACAGTCTTGCACGAGGAATAATTTTCCCTACAGGAAGAATGGAGGGAAACACATTTTCAGGCATGACACTACACTGTAGTGTTTTCAGTAGGAAAGAAGACTTAAGAATTGCCAGTAATTAAACATGGGGCCTGGAGAAAAACAGAGTTGTGAACAATACTTGTATCTCTAATTTGTCCTGGAGAGGCTTTTTGCCAAAATTGCTAGCAGTTATAAGTTTCTTCTCTTGATATTACACAATACCATGTAATGGATTTGGTTTTGAATAGTATTTTTACTATATCATCTTTTCAGTTCATTGATAGAGTTTCTCCAAGTCAGAACTCTTTTATTTCTTTCTTATTGCAGTCATACTCTGAAATTCTTTGTTTCATGGATAATTCAGCTAAGCTACTTCTAGACCTCTAAATATGAAGGGAATGCATGCCTACCACACCTGACAGATATTATTTTCAGATTACAGATATAGCTATAAAGCATGTATCTATAAAGTGACTTGCCAAAGTTCATACAGATAGTCTGCAGTGCGGTCTGCAGATCTCTTGAGTCCTGATCCAGTGATTTTACCAGAAGATACATACCTCCTCCTAGCAGTTTTGGCAGAGCCTGTTATTGGCAGGAAGATGAAGAACTGAGAAATGTTGACTGTGGACATCAAGGAATTAACTTTTCTTTTAATTAGACAAAATAATTTAGCTATGACTCTTAATGTAAAATTTCATTAGTGAAATGCATGAAGTGACATTGCAGCCTAACCAAGGTACAGAAGAATCTATTTTTATTTCAGTGAAATAACATTAAAAATTAATGAAAGGTATAATTATTGGATATGGGAGGTGCCATGATTTAACCCCAGCAGGCACCATGCAGCTGCTCACTTACTCCCCACTGGTGGGATAGGGGAGAGAATCGGAAGGGTAAAAGTGAGAAAACTCATGGGTTGAGATAAAGACAGTTTAATGGGTAAGGCAAAAGCTGYRCACACAAGCAAAGCAAAACAAGGAGTTCATTCACTATTTCCCATCGACAGGGAGGTGTTCAGCCATCTCCAGGAAAGCAGGGCTCCATCACGCATGACGGTTACTTGGGAAGAGAAACGCCATCGCTCCGAATGTCCCCCCCTTCCTTCTTCTTCCCCCAGCTTTATATACTGAGCATGACGTCACATGGTATGGCATACCCCGTTGGCCAGTCGGGTTAGCCATCCTGGCTATGCTCCCTCCCAGCTTCTTGTGCACCTGGCAGAGCATGGGAAGCTGAAAAGTCCTTGACTAGTGTAAGCACTACTTAGCAACAACTAAAACATTAGTGTGTTATCAACATTCTTCTCATACTAAATCCAAAACATAGCACTATACCAACTACTAGGAAGAAAATTAACTCTATCCCAGCCAAAACCAGGACAGGAGATTAGTCACATTTTCCAAAATAAATTCAATTTTAGCTGACACTGAGATAGACAAATTTAAATATAGGAGGATTTATTTTAGAAAAAAGAGAAGGGAATATAGTTTAAGAATATAATACCTTTAGCAAATTGAACTATGCAGTTGCTACTGGTGACTTCAATAATTGCATGCTATATCATTCTTGAATCTGCTGTAACAAGGCTGTTAACACCCTGATTTTCCTGTAGTTATGGTTCTCAAATGATATAAAATATAATGTAATGTTTGCTTTTTAAGGGTAACATCTAAATTAAAAGGTCACTGGATAGTTTGAAGAAGTATAGGCTGACCGTTTCATTGTTTTCTTTATTTATAGTTCTCTTGCTTCAAACTAAATCTGATGYTTTTGTCTGGTTATGTGATTAGATTTAAGAGTGGATTAATGGAGCTAACTCGGCTAAAAAAAGCTATTCTGCTGAAAGCCACAAAGCATTTCTGCTTCTGTTATGACTCCCCAATTTCCATTAAACAGAAAATTGAGACCTTTAAGGCAGAGAACCCTGTGTACCCCAACTTCATTGCAGTTGAAAGAAGTATAATGAAGTCTAAGACTTGTAGCGAGAAGGAACATATATGCTTTCTTTTCAATGACCCTACTTCCTAAACTGTACATAAGGCTCCACCAAACCTTTGCCTCCTCTTTTACCTCCACTTGACCTTCTACAGTTCATGTGAAATGCATAAAAGTTAGCAGAAGCCAACATATGTATTCCATTAGGGCTGCAGCCAGAGCTCAGTGGGGCAGAAAAGYAGACGAGAGAACATGGTTTTTGCCTTCATGTTATAAGATGACTTGATTCTTTTGAACTTAAATGGACAGAAGGTATCAGTAGAGACCCTCTTAATTAGAGAAGTCATCGTAAGACTCAGTGGATGGAAGCTGAAAGTAGACTAATTCAAACTATGGAAAGGGCCCATTTGTCTAGAAATGAAGGTAACCACTAGAATGACTGACTTTAAAACAGATAAGTTATGGTAGGTTCTTCATTACTAGAAGAATTTGCATTGAGCCTGGCTCTCTTTCAAAAGATGTACTCTCCAAGGCTACCAGAGGTTGCTGTCTTGGTTCAGAAACTAGAGAGTGGAATGATACGGTCTTATCACACAGGCAGCAAGGCAAAATAATCTGCCCCTAAAACTATAAATCTATTAAATTTTAGGATTGGCTCAATGTGGAAGAATTTCCTTATGGCACCTGTTGTAAACTATGGTGTGGAGGGGAGATATTTGTTAAGCTTGTAAAGTTGTGGTATAGCAAATCGCATTTCAGTGTGGTAGAAGCAGTGTGCTTGCACCAGAAGAGAGCATCACTCAAAGCTATCAATTTCTGCAAACAAGGTCATCCAGATCTACTGCGGCTGCATAGGTATGCCCACTGTTCATCCAGCACCCTAGAGTTGTTCTGAACTCAGGCAGAATGCCTTCTGGTGGGCATGCTTCGTGGTTTGAAAATCTGCCTTATACTTAAAGATCCTTCATTATTGTCATGGTTTAACCCCAGCAGGCAACTAAGCACCACACAGCCACTTGCTCGCTCCCCTCCAGTGGGATGGGGGAGAGAATCAGAAGAGTAAAAGTGAGAAAACTCGTGGGTTGAGATGAAGACAGTTTAATAGGTAAAGCAAAAGCTGTGCACACAAGCAAAGCAAAACAAGGAATTCATTCACTACTTCCCATCGGCAGGCAGGTGTTCAGCCATCTCCAGGAAAGCAGGGCTCCGTCATGCATAATGGCTACTTGGGAAGACAAATGCCATCACTCCGAACATCCACCCCTTCCTTCTTCTTCCCCCAGCTTTATATACTGAGCATGACATCATATGGTATGGAATATCCCTTTGGTCAGCTGGGGTCAGCTGTCCTGGCTGTGTCCCTTCCCAACTGCTTGTGCACCCCCAGCCTACTCGCTGGTGGGGTGGTGCGAGAGGCAGAAAAGGCCTTGACCCTGTGTAAGCACTGCTCAGCAGTAACGAAAACATCCCTGTATTATCAACACTGTTTTCAGCACAAATCCAAAACATAGCCTCATACTAGCTACTATAAAGAAAATTAACTCTATCCCAGCCAAAACCTGCACAATTATACAAGTACTTGACTGTAGAATTAAGCCCTCTTCATATAAAATAAAAAAAMCCCTTGTTACCAGGTATGCTATACAAATGTTTTTAATGCCACAAAATTAAAAAGACGTGAGGCCAAGGAATACTTGGTTTTATACAGTTCTTTGGATATTGGCTTGTTTGTGGGGATAAATAAGGCAGCTTGCCTGGAGCTGAGGTATTAGTTCACCTCAGTGAAAACTAAGTGGACACACCCCCTGTATTTTTGTCATCTTGCTCTGCATCTGGAAATACTGCATTACGAATTAGTAGCAAAAACTGGTCTACATCACTTCAAATGTTTAGTGACTAGTCAGAGCTTTGTTACATGGGTAATCCCTGTGCTAATGTAATATAATTATACAGTTAAACATGGGGTCCCTGACAAATTGTCAAAAAATACATCTTTTCTTCAGCACCGCCTGCAAATTTGCATAGGGAATTTTATTTCTAATTACAAATAGGATCAGTAGAGGTGACATCATGGTCATGGTGAGAAATATTCAGATTATATTTTTTTCATAAATCTGATTAAAATTTACTACACTGTAGATTTGCAATGATACTTCCAAGTGAAGGCTCCAGAAAAAATTGCTGGCTGAGAATATGTGACAGAGATCTTCCTCAGTGGCCCTTGTAGATTTGACGTTTCACTTTTGGACACTTTTGGAGCACTGTGTCTACTACAATCTTTCCAATGCTTACTTGATACAACTTCTGAAAATATTTCAGTGTGTAACCAGCAAAGTGTCACACCAAGATGTTTCACTCTGCTGACACTACTATTTTAACTTTTTTTTTTTAAGCACACATATTATTCTTAAAATGCATCTCATGTAGTCTGAAATTAATAAATACTAATAAAAGAAATGGAATATTTAACTGATGATGTAATGTAAATATTCCTAAAATACTTTAGTTATAGTCATTGTAGAAAAGTATGACTTGGACAGAAGTAAAAATGACTGAGTTTCACTTTTTCTTCTTAGAGAGTGAAATGAGTGTTAACTACAATTCCARCACCAGCATCACATGGAAGAGTGGGACAAAGATTATGCTTTTCTATTATTGTTCAGTATAAGCCTGTTCTTTAGGAAACCCCTTTAGAAGCTAAAAAGGGCTGATTCATGGCTAGTAACTGTGCCAATTTTATTCATAGACTTCTGATGTGGACACATTATTTAAGAACTAGACTGATGCTCAGTTTCTTTCAGAAATTTAGGCATTGCAGTGCGTATCCTTTAAGTGCCTATGTTTGGGTGATGTTAGCATTGGCCCTGAGGGCTTAGGGTATGTGAGCCGTGAGATCCTGTTTCTGCTAAGGGACAAGAAGTCAGAAAACATTTCCTAACAAAGTATGACAGAGGACTGGTGCTGCCATCTATTCAATCGGGGTTTAATAATAACCAAGGGAAATACAAGAGTACATGAATGTAGTGTAATGGCAGCCACAGTAAACAGACTGGTGAATTGCTAATGGTGACCTTTAGTAGGAGTGGATGATTAATTACTTAAGGTGGTTAAGGTAAAAAAAAAGGTTATATTATTAGAAATAAAATTTCTTAAAGGGATTTTTAAACTTCTACATGACGCAAGTTTTTCTGTCTTGATTAGACTGTGAATAAGTCTAGATCTGAAGGATTTGCATATTTTATGTTAGTTAGGGAGAATGACAGGTTAAGCAGGCGTTCTCAAAGTCCAACACACAGGTTAGTTTTAGCAATGGCCTAATTAACTAAACGAATTCTTGATTTGGCCTTCTGTCCCCAAATGCCCCTTGCATTATGCATCAGTTGCCTATAATAGTACATTTTGTTACTAGTTACGGTTATTGATGCTCCTTTTGTGTTCAGTAATTTGCCAGTACATGCATGCTGAAGGTTTCACCAGCTAGAAAGAAAAAAAGGCTATATGGAATTGGGTAAAAGTTATTTTATGTTCAGAAAATATATGCAAGCTCTCATTTTCCTATACAGGAAATAGTAGAAATGGTAGAAATAAAACAGCAGGATATGGCTTCTCTCCCATATCTCCAAGGCACTTTCTCAGCTAAAAGTTTATCTGCAAAGCTTTTTCTCCATTTAAGTATCACACAGCAGGTGCTTCTCTGGCTCCAGACTGAACTCACTGTCTTTTCTGAAGGTTCCTGGGCTGTTCCTGGTACACACAAACTCTGAAAGCTCCACCAAGAAAAAAGACAGTAAAGCCTCTTCAATCAGCATGGTTTCTGATCAGCCATATATGCAGCCAGTATTTTGGGGAATATCTCCAGTTTTTAAAGCTCTGAACATTAACATGTTCTGAATGAATGGCAGCCACCAGTCCCAAGAATAATGGCACCTCCATTTCAGCTTGGCCCATCTTTTCAGCAGAGTCCAATACAGTGACTGTYATTATAGGCCATCTAGAATAGAAAGCAAAAAAAAAAGTAATTTACGGATTACATATGGTACAAATCAAACTTTCATAACAACACCTTTTTCTGACAGGACATTTTCACATTTCCAACAAAAATTGATTTGATGAACACCCTAATTTCCTTAGATTTTTTTGCCTTTGCGGTTGATTTTCTTTCTCTCCTTTTACCCTGGGTGTTTTTTGTTTCTGTGAAATCTGAGTTAGTCAGAGACTGTTGTTTTTGTTCAGCTGGAGAACTTTTTTACTGCTGCAGCCATTCCATTCTCAGCTGTCACAGTTAAATCCCTAATCTCTTCTCCCCCTGCTATTTCCTTCAGTAGTCTTCAGGAATTTGGCTTAATKTTGCACCTAGCTGTGTTCTACATACCATACATTTTGTTTGCATTAGTACCACATAAAGACCCTCTGATGCTTTTTCCAGCTCAGGATTCTGATTTATTTCTAGGATTGTGAAACATTTAAAAGTTTCCCACATAACCTTATATCATTTTAATGGTAGTTGCTCTTAACTTTCCTGTGACAAAGGAACATGAATTTTCAATTTTGGATTGCAATGTTTCTGCAAAGTCCTTTGTTCCTCTTCAACAACTCCATAGAAGAGGTTTCCTGGGGTCCCTGTATCACACTGACATATGAGGAGTGCCAGGATGAYATTTTGTACTCTCTCATTGGTTGCTTTTCCAGAAGCTGTCAAAAGGAATGCGATATACTGATCCCAATGCCTTTGATACTGTTCTAAAATGATGGCCAGCTGAGCCCTTCAAATCTAATTGAATTTTGCATCCATCTCATTGTACCATTGGTGCTCAGGGCAGGAGCAAATTACATGGATTCCCAGAATCTTCCAGGCCAGCTGAAATATTTTGGGTTAGAATTTCCCCCTTCACTCATATAAAGTCACTAGAGATGTCAAAAATTCAGTCATTCATTAGCAGAGCTGGATAGAAAATAGTAGGTGATTTTGGTGAAAAAAAGCTACATTTTAAAGTTTGTTTGTTTCCCAAATGGGGATGAAAATTTAAAAAAAATAAAAATTTTGGGGAAGATTGATGGGATTTCAGGACCTGAAGCTTTCAAGAAGTGAGTGAGCCAGAAAGGAATTTTTTGGCTTTCTAGGTGCCCTTCTGGAAGGATTTTGTTAACTGACAGAAATTAACATTGACTGAAGCTTGCCAGCACAGCTGCGGAAAAACAGGCCCCTGACCAAACAGCTCTCCATACTCTAGATCTGGGAACCATTCAGCCTTGCAAAACCCAGGAGAATAAAGACACAACTGCACTGTGGAGTGAGGTACAGAGAAGACCAAGCTTGGTTGCCAGCCAGCATTGTCAAGGATTGCCACACGAGCTTGATGCAGGGCCATGCCTACAGCACGATGTTCAGCTGTGCTATGGTACCCCAGTGCATACGGACAAACCACGTGCCATCATCATCTCAGCATAAGGATTCATTCCTCAATGTAGGCATGACCAACAARTCAAGGTACTGAGGGCTCAGAAAGTTTCTGTCAAGTTCACTGGCAGAAATTGGAGTTAAAAACATTACTGCTGACGATAAAAGACAATGCTTGGTGTGGATGTGTGTGTGTATAGTAATATGCTTTTGAATGGATAACTGGTATTTAGGATCTTGAGTTCTAAAAGGATAATGATTTTCTGAATGGCCCATTATTAGGCAAGTAAAAGCAGAATGATAAACCTGTTTACATGGTTATATCAAAACCAGCATCACGACATCTATTCATTGCTAGTGTCACATATGAATTTGAATTTATTTGCAAAGTTGTACAATTAAATCTAATAAAGAGATGGGAAAACTGATGATGTATCCAATGAAAACTTGAATTTTAATATTGGCTTTTGGAAATTGGGAAAAAAATAGGAAATACTATATTTTGCAATAGAGAAATAGAGAACTTTTTTCTTAGTGTTTAGAAAACAATCTCAGGAACCAGAATATGGCTAGTTATAGCTCTGACATTAAATTTTTCTGACTCTTAAGCCAATTAGGGCAACATTTTAAAGTCTGGATGTTTAAATATAACTAACATATTAAGCAGGGAATTCAATGAGGAGTGAATTCCCTCAGCTTCTTTGGGAATCAAGTCCACTGATTTAGGAGGATAAATGTGAGTGCTTAGCTTGATGAAATTAGGCATAGTGATTTGACAGTGCTGTCCTAATCAGCATTGTATCTCATTTTATCTACCTGTGGAACAGGACTACTAATATGAATGAAGATTATTCAGTAGTATCTGTAAGTCACTTTTAGACCAGCTGTATGTAATATTATACAAAGGCAAAGTACTATTAACATCTATAATCTGAAATTTAGTTGTTGGTCAGACTCCCTGTGTATAATTTTGCTGCAAAAATACAGCCTCATCATATGAGAGGCCTTCTTCTTACAGTAAAATGATAATCTTTTTGAAATAAATACATTATTTAAATATATTAGTGCTAGCCAATATTCATTTGATGCAGAGGAAAATGTCGAGTATACTATTCCATAGCTATTCACTCTATACCAGAGACAATAATTATTGGTATTATCAGGTGGAAAATTGTTGCAATGAAGAATTCATTAATATAGTGTGATGAACTCCCTCAGAAAGTTACTGTACTTTTTTAGAATCACAATTGCTTTGTTACTAGCTGCCAAATAGTGTTTTTGGCAGTGTATTGTCAATGAATACTCTCAAAAGTACCCTTCAGTGGATAGTAAAAAACTGAAATAGCAATTCTCTCATTGAGTAATGATTGCTCTGGATAGACCCTGTAGTATAGTATAATACAAACACTGAACTATATGATTTATTTATAGACCCTTGGTTACAATGACTCACCAGCTATTCCAATGGTTTGGGGGCTACTTGGCATGTTTCTTTAATTGAAAGTTACTGCAAAAAAGAGTAAGGCCATCTTCTAATACAAATCCTATGAGATTTTTACAATCTTAAGATTTATAAAAGTCTTACTTTTAGCGCTCTTAGTAATGTTTCTTCTTTCAAGGTAAGTATCCTATGGAGAAGAGTGTGGAACAAAAGGTTGTTATCCAGGTCCCATTGAGAGCTGCACAAGGTTGGAAAGCACATCTTCAGTATTCTTGGGTCTTGGTTGCTCAGGGCAAGGATGTTACCCAATGGCATGAAAAAGAAGCCKCAGGAATTATCTGTAGCATAAAGAAAAACAAGATCTCTGGCAAATTAGAGATACAGTATGTGATAACATTCATCAGACTCATCAGGGAACTGATAGGAACCAGGCTTTCTCARCCAGCAACAAACAAATAGCAAATTAAATTCTAGCTGCTCTATCTCCTATGGCGTGTTGGTACAATTTAAAAAATAAGAACTTATATGTCCTCTTATTCCAATTTTATTCTTTGCATTACCTAGTGTAAAGCCAGACTTGTTGCACTGGCTCTGTACTGTGTGTCATAAATATGCTCTGTGATGTACCAATCTAGCTCTGACAAACTTCACAGGAAAAAAAGAGCATTGCAAAACATAGGAAAGAAAACTATGAATGATGAGGGACTTGCAGAAAGTCAGATAACCCTGAAATCAACAGTAGTTTTTCTTTAGTTTTCAATGACATGAAGGTTCCACTTTCAGTCTAGCCATATAGATTCAGATTTACTAAAAGCTGCCAAATTCACAGTTTTTGAAGTGCCTTACTCTTGTTTGAAATTCTAGTCAGTGTGACTTCAGGTGAAGATTCATCCCTCCTAACTCCTGGCACTCAGCAGAAGTGCGTAAATTAGGACCTCAGTCTCCTCATGTTTCTTTTTACAAACAACAGAAAAGCAGTGATACCTCCAGAAGTATTACAGATCCTAAATGGCCAGAGTTGATTTTATTGACTAGGAAGGGCCAAGAAGATGAGGCTCCAAACCTGAGGACACCAGCACCTCTGAACTGCACRGGATCAGGCACCTAACAGAGTGTCACCACCGCAAACACAGAATCATTTTTTTCCCTTTCCAGAAATGGGCCCGAGGTTAGGTTAGGTGACTTATGTGTAGAAGCTGTAACAGACTGAATTTTCTGGGCCAAAAAACCTTCTTGAGATTGTATTTTCCTAAAGGACTGAGCACTACCACAGCAGAAAGTGTTGTAGGATTTGATCAGTTGAATGATTAACAATGGAAGAAATGGTAGGTTATTGACTGTAGATTTTATTTAGAAGTTAAGCACACTAGCAGTTTGAATACATGAATTGTTCTTTAACAGGAATCACTTATGGGCAGAGTGCTTCCTAGAAGGTTGACTCAATCAAAAGCATTTTTTTACTTCTCTGAAACCTAAGGCTGGATGGTTGTTTTTAAATGAACTTTTTTTTTTAAGAAGTAATGATTTTAAATGTCTGAAAATTTTATAAGTAATTATTAAATACTGAAAATGTGAACCGTTCAGTTATCTCCCCTTCCTCAAATGAACTTGGATTAACTATAAAAATCCCTTTTGTTATACATTTTGAAAACATATTTGATAATGGTCTTGGTAAAATTTTGAAATATCACAAAAAGATTAATTTCAACTCTTGAAGGGAGAATGGCTTTTCCGCTTCATTTTTTCCAAAGTAGTTTTTCATTTTTCAACCATCTTCACATGTCAAAACATTGCAAAATTTGGAAGTACTCAGAATTACACAGGACCAGGCACCTGACAGAACATCACCACAGCAAGATTCTGCAAATACAAAATGAGAGCTTTTTTTCCTCCAGAAACACGCAGGGACCTGTTACCACACCTTCCTCCACAGTCTATTAGAGAGTGTGCTTTTCATCAGAAGCAGATGTCTACATGCATAAAGCAATCTGAATGCTTTTTATTTCTTCTCCTGCAAGCTTCTCTTTGCTGAAGCTTTAAAAGTTGCCCCGATGTAATGTAAAATCTGTAGGAGTTTATTCCCACTTCTGTAAATCTTCTCTGGGATTTGTAGTGCATTTTGCATTTTTCTTCTGCTCCTATTACTGACTGCTTTCTTTTTCCGGCAGGAAACCATCATTTTTTGAGTAATTATGCTCTCTATACGTGAATGATGATCAGCTTTTATACATTTACCATCTCTTTCTTTTCCTTCCCCCATGAATCCATAACAACCCTCTCTGTACTGCCTGATAAAATGAAGACTTTTAATGTAAAAGCTTCATCACAGATATAAGGGAAAAGGAGTGTTTGCTGTAGGAGCAAAGCAGATAGCATCAGTATAGCAGTAGCACTGGAAAAAAAATGCAAGCTGTAAATTTTAATGAGGAGCATGTTTTACGGAAAGAAAAGTCTTTACTTTTTATTTGTAGATGTTAGCTTGCATGGAGCCTTCATTCTGCAATGTAAAACTGACTAAAAGGACCCCTTCTGCAATGAGAAATCAAAATCTACTCTCTTTTAAGGAGTTTTCTTTTATGTATGGACCACCAAGAAAGAAACTTCCAAACAAGGCTTCTCTGCTCCTGCAGAGGTTTGAATTGAAATCTCTCCTCACATTTCCTGAACTGCAGGTGAGATATCAGCCTCTCACTCTGTCGGCCTTAGAGATCAGCATGGAATTGGCTTAAGGTGGCTTGATATAGATTTGCTATTTGCAAATTAAAATCCTTCATCTCTGAAAAGAATCCAAAATAGAATACAGTTCTTTATTAAATGTGGTCCTAATTTTTTTTTAATGGCTCTTACCTCAGAGGGTCTTTCAAGAGTTGTCTTTTCAGACCTATTATATAGTCCTAATTCTTTTAGGTACTGAGCACATACGTGACACTATTGGGGTAGCTCATGCAAACTTAGTTTTTTTAGGCTAAGAAATTTTRTGATCAGAAATATCAGAGATGTAAGACATATCATAAGGTTTTTTCCCATAGAAAATAGTTTAGAAGAAATAACTTGAAGAATGATCAGCTAATAAACATATTTTACCATTATTAGATTAAGATAGAGGGGCTAGATCATGTCTGATTATCTTAAGACATTTTATATTACATTACTGGCACCCCAACTGCATTCATCTGCCCCTGACCTGTGCACATATTTCAGTCTGCAGAAGTCAAAACCTTTCCTGAAACTTAAAAAAAATTAGATGAGATACCTCTCCCAGGAGGTAACTTTGCTAGCATTTCTTCAGATTTTTTACTCCTGATTTTCCAAACCTAATTCCTTTATTCCTTTTCTTATTTTTATTCAGCATTTACATATGTCTCCTATGTACTATTGTAGCACATGAATTTGCCATGTCATATCTACACCGCACGACAAGTTGTTAGGTAAAATTCTTGTTGTCTGTTACCATGAAAGCCTAATCTCTTTGGGGTGGCTTTCTTGAACTCCTGCTTTCCCAGCTAATGTCTGGAGGTCAGTATCATTCATCTGTAGGCTTTGCACTTTAAAAAATGACAAACCRTGATTAGACAGGGGCTGCTCTCTGACTGTTTACAGTGTGTGATTCTTTCTGACAGTGCACTCCCCTGACAGTGAAATCCTGCTAGAACATTTCAGATCGAAATGACTTCTAATATCTTAAAATTTTCTAGAACTTAAAAATAGGTATGATCATTTGGAATGAGGTTCTCTTCTTGTTTGTCATAGTGAAGAGTACCTTAGAGGACAAAAACATTGATACTACAGCATGATACTACTGCGAATAAGATACTAGCGTCTTCATGAGGTAGTTGAACTGGCTAAGCTAAAGCAGGGATATAAAAGAAAATCAAGTTTCATGCTTCTTCCTATAATTCTTGGTGCAATAATCAGGAAAGAATTTGGTTCCTGTGTATCAGTACTTTAAATATTCCAGATCCTTTCCAAAGCTGGGGTAAGCCCATTTGGCTAGATAGACTGTACTTTGACCTGGGACAGGGCTTGAAAGTTCTTGTATATTTAAAAATATACATCAGTGAGCATGTCCTGTAAAATTTAAACTGGTGAAGCTTGAGTTCCCATTTTTTTACCCTAAGGAGATGGAGTTGCTTTATAGCCTTTGCTAAACATAGCAGATGTTCACAGGACCTTTTGGGGCTTTCAGTTATAACGGAAATGCCTACTTTGCAGTCKTCTGTTTCTGTGAGACTGAAGGAGCAAGCCTCATTTGGTGTCTGTGATGCACCATATACTACAGAGGATATGCACTGGGACATTGCTCTTCTACCAACGTGTAAGTCAGAGAGTTTCATTAGGCAGAGAAACCAAAGGGGAAGAACCTTCTGTTGGGCACAGACTGGAGAAGACGGGATGATGAGAGGAATCAGGGGAGGCTTGGAGGCATCTGCTGCTGTTCCTTACATTTGGGTGGGGGCATTTCCATGAAAAAAGGAGGCATATCATAAATGACATGATATTTCAAGTATTTAGAGTATTTGCTCTATAAAGGAAAACAGGTGAGGCTGCTTAAGGAGCTGACAGTAAGAGTTTAAGTCTGTGTATGATGCATGTTGTAGGTAAGAGGAGTGAGAGACAGTGGAGGTTGTTAGCAAAGCAGTGTGTGCGGGGAGAAGCAGCCACAGGCAGGAGAGGGGCTAGCAGGACACCAACACCACGGGATCAGCCACAGCCTAACCGCAGGCTGCTCAGGAAGAGGGGTGGCAGAGCACTACCCTGCACTGGGAGCAGCCCTTTGATGTCCCATCTACCCTTACAGCAAAGAAGATCTGGGACTCTACTTTTTTGGGAGCTGAGGTGTATTTTCTATCAGGATCGCTCCTTCAAGGACTCAGTCAGTCTGTGCTCCTATAAAAGGCAATATGTCTGCCACACTCTAAGGTCTGTTCTTGGACATCTCTGTGAAGCACAGAATAACTGCACCTGTTAGCCTGTCACAGCTAAAACGCATTACCACCATGTTCCTCATATACTATGGACCTGCTATTAATTTTTGTGAATGTTTTCCCACTTAAGAATCTTTTGAAAATTATTATGGAAATGCAGATTGTATTGTGGTAACATGCAAAGGCCTCTATCCACATTTCTAGGTACTGTCTCATCCTTTTCACATTGCTGTTACTGAAACGGCGTGGGAGAAAATCCAATACTGCACGCTTTTGGTTGCATGCCAAAGTGGTAAAGCAGCAAAATCAGGCCCCACTGTTAGTGATGGCAGTCTGTAAAACAGGAATAATTTTYTATTGAATACCTGATTGAATTACTCGTGAATTGCTGCTCTGCTGAGAAAATGATATTGGAGGTTGGCAGGCGGTCACCATTTTTATTTGCTAGACGATATYATCTGAACTTGCCTGTCAGGTGATTGCCTGGTTAGTCCCTTCCCAGTATAATTGTGTATTTCAAAATGTGATAAATAATAGTAATAAAGTTTATAGGGGAAAAAAATATTCTTGCTGCTACAAGGAATAGCACTTAACCCAGCCATTTATCTACTGATTACAAAAAACTGGGCTGATCAGATGATAATGTATTCCAGTGGTTTGCAAAAATAAAAAGGAGGGAGAATCGCTGTTTGATCCCCCTCCCTCTTCTTCTTGTAGCTACAGTTTATAATAGCTTTGCATTTAATTGGTATTTTATTTCTTTATGCTTATGAGGTTTGATAATTTGAACAGCCCTTTAGTGGTATCATTTTGTTCAGTGAGCCAGACATTGCAAAATTGTGCATTTTTATGTAATTGAGATGATTTTGCCTGGTAGCTTGTGGAAAATTTCATAAAAAATTGTATGCGTTGGTCAACTCATTTAATGTGATATCTCACTTTTTGAGCTGATCGGCATTTTTTCCTGGTACTCCATCACTGTGCTGCAACTCAACTTTTTTTGTACTTCGTCTCTAATGGTAAAATAATGAAAAACATAATGCTTCCCAAGGCAGAAATACAATGTTCATTTTCCCTTTGGCAAATGACAATGTAGCCATTAGGAACAGTGCTTTCCCAGCTGCTCCTTGGAGGGAAGGGCCAGTATACTGGTAACAGATACATGGATTTCATTCAGACCACAGGAAACCTTTGTCATGTAACACTTGACTGTGTGCCCTTCTGTGCTCGACTGTGAAGCAGTGGGGCAGATTCCTCTCATTTCACTGCTGTTGCGTGAAGTGGTGGATCACATCAGCTGGACTGAAAGAGTTAAGTAGACTGCTTGTGGGGATACCATACCCATGACAGATTCTTCTCAAAATGGGTAGCATGTCTTTCACAATTATCCTCTTTGTCCTTTTGGTTATAATGGAGCTTTTGACAACAAATACTAGATCTCTTTTCACAGACAGACACCATGCACCAAAGTGTAAAGTTCAGCAGCTGGAAGAAAGGGACTAACACCATGTCTTATACGTGATCTACTGTCAGGAACAGTAAATACAAGGCACTTCCTTGCAGAGGTTCAGTGACTTAGATCATTGGTTCAAATCCAGCTCAGAGCTGAACCACTAATTGAGAGGCTTGCATGGCTGCTGCCAGCGGTGTACCTGTTCTGCCTGTAAAGAGGGCTTCAGCCTCCAGGAATGTCAATCCATCAGGCTGGTTCAGACAGGCAGTGAAACCTGCAGCTGCAGGGGTGCCCCCTGGGTTTTCAAGTGCGATGTGCTATAACTCTTCCATATGCATGAAACTCCTCYGTGGGGAGGCTGAGAGGAGGAAAGAGGTATGCACTTGCACTGAGAACAGCAGAAAGACTCCGGGTGTGACAAACACCTGGCTGCTAAGCTGTTGCTCAACACTGCTGGGATATTTCAGGTAAAGGACTTACTTTTTCATGATTCTAGGGTATTAGATCAGATCAGACTGGCAGTGTGAAGCACATGCCGTGAGAGGCACTGACAGCAATCTTGGACTGGAAGTTATGGACTATTTTCTTGTTGGTAGCAACAAAAGGTATGGTGGGTCCCTAAACCCCTGCCCTTGGGGTGATGAGAGAAAGACTAGGAAGCTCTCACTTTAGACATCAACTGGCCAGAAGAGGCAAGTCCCTTCCAAACAGAAAAATCTTTCTCAAACCMATGGCCATCACCTTTTAGACAGTGTCAGAGTATGTGGGAATGAYCATGGAAAGAATGATAAACAACCAATTTCTCTCAAAGTGTTTTTTCTAGAACAGTTGGTAAAGTTGTGGCCAAATTAACTCCAGCAATAGTCTTCCAACTTCTTGTGGCAGAGCTGACAAACCGTATTTGACTGTAGGGCTGGGACTGAAATGAAAATCAACGCCCAAAAGCTGCTCTCCTTGCAGAGCCTTAGCGAGAAACTGACGTGAAAGAGAATCGGCTCATTGAGATGTGGTATTCCCTCTCCTGGTTTATATAAAAAGTGGTTACCTAACTGAAAGCTTTGTTGCCAAGGTGGAGTCTATAGCATAATACAAGATAGAAGGASAGCTGACTTAAAATAAGTCTATTTTTCAACAGAGATGGTTTGCAGGAACTGCCTTTGCTGGGTGTATGTGCTTTTTGACTTGYTTTCAATGGAAAATTAGCCATTTTGTGAAGATATTACTTAAAACAGCATTTGGAATRTGTGAAGTAGGTAAGATGATACTGCAAATGCATGGAATTCCACAGGGCATTAAATCTGAATTTCACAGAACTCTGATCTGAAGCCAGTTCTGATGGTCTCATTACTCTAATTCAGAATAAAATATCATAAATAATTTAATGGTGAATGTAGTAGTAGCAGTTATGTTAAATATACTCTGTAGACTTCCCCTTGTGGGGTCCTTTAACCAACACTGCAATTTCATAAAAAGAAATGTATTAAAACAATTTGCAATGACTCTTGTACATGGGATGAGAGGCACTGCCAGCAATCTTGGACTGGAAGTTATGGACTGTTTTCTTGACACCCCCTGCCCAGAAAATCTTCTGCATTAACAGTGATCTGTAGGACAGGGGAAGCAAGCAAATATCTTACAACATGTTTTCCCAAATTGTGCTCCATGAGACTAATCTAAACTAAGCAATATCTAGTCCACAGAACTTTAATTTTTGATTTAAAAGTTGACGATAACTGTACATGGTAGTTCTGAAGAAAATTGGAGCATTGATCTGTGTATCCAAAAAGTCTTGAAGTCTTGAGATTAAAATAACTTGTTTACTGAGAATACTATCATAAGATTTACATAAGATGACAGACGCTTAACATCCATCCTAGTATTTAATGTTGTGGGCCAATAAGGTTGGGATCTAACTCATATGGTGCTGAGTCCTATTGCTACCACTTACTGCATTTATTAGGAAGGATTTTATCAAAGCAGAGAAGGTACTTATACCCTCACTAGGTCTAGCTTTTGTGAAAGTCTTTGAACTCCTTGGTAAATCAAGCTCTGAGCTTGTAGCTTTTACGTAATGATTCCTAGTATCTGTTAAGTTTAGGTAATATATATTAATCCAAATATTAGGAAAAAAAAACCCACCTTGTTGATGTACAGCTACATCAATATATTTAAATATGGTATAAAGGAAGCTATTAATACTGAAAAATATTCCTGCTAAGAAGGTTTACAGGCTAATAGGCATTGCTGTGCTTCTAAGGGTACGTTGAAAATGGTGACAAATGGCAAGGATGTGAAGTGCATAATAATAACATAAAAAATAGTGAAATACTTCATCCTCTCATTACAAAAAGAGCGCCACATAGTCTGAGTTGATGTAAATATCCTGGAGTGGGATCTAATCTGTCTAATTTRAACACCCAGCTTTCACATATATGCCTCTAAAGACATCAAGTAGGCAGATCATGTCTGTCTACCTTAGGTGCCTGAACTGACACAGGCAGGTTTTTCCACTGGAAGCTTTCAGAAGCACCTTTCTCTCTCCATCATCTAAAAAGGACCTCAGGAACACATTAGAAATCCCATAAGATATACCTGGTATGTGCAAAGCTACATCATACCGTAACTCCAGCACTGTCTTTTTTTTTCCCCAAATGTAGCTCCTGAACAAGTACCAGTGCATAGGTGAGTTGTAAGTGGATTCTAAGAGTCAGTATGTTTATGAATGCAATCTGGGTGAATAATTACTCTAATATGTTAACCTTATCCAATCTTTAATGTATTAGGTTCCTTAGCTACCTTTCTTTTACAGATGTGGATTTGGAGCCAGAGAAAAGACTAGGACTACAGTTCCTCTCTAATATTTGGTAGGCAGCAGACCAGCTCCCCCTTCCTCCTTATACTCTGTGTTGCACATTGTTGCAATCTCCCACCAGAAATTGGCATCCCTCAGTTGTATCTGTTCAGGTGACCAGTCTCTAAACCAGGTTTATGCAACTGTCCAAATTTTGAAACTGAAAACTCCAACATGGGAAAAGCAAAACATATTTTCACAAAACCTTTGCAAAGCACAGTTATATAAACAGCTGAATTGGCATGACTGAGAGGAAAGTAAGCTCTGACAGAGAAGAGGTGGAAGGGAAGAGGGTCTGGACAGAGGAGTTTAAACTAGATCTGCTACTGACAGAACTAGTAATCTGGAATGACAGCTTGGGAGATTCGTCTAAAACCAGGCAGAAGATCTGTGTCGCATCAGCAAACCAACTATGCATTTCAAACTCTAATGGGCTCCCTAAGCGGTGACCAAACTTCCTCTTAACTCAGATTAGCAGTATGGTGTCGATTTCTGGCAGGTGTACCTGTTTATGAATGCAAACATACTGATGGCTTTTCTTCATGTTAGTGGAGTGGTTGTAGAATGACAAAGCTGAAGATGCTTTGGTCATGGAGCTGTGCTACTGTCCATGAGAACTAACGTCCTACACTCAATTGCATAGCATTTCTTTTTATGGAAAATGAACAGTTTGGGAATAATGACTCCTGATACACAATTGATTGTTAGATGAACACAAGTTTGCTGCTTTGGGGGACTGCAAAACATGTAAGTAAAGGAAAATTTTACGCGCAGACTTCCTGGTGGTAAAAGCAAATGAATCTCTCTATCAGCCTTTGTGCTGTCAATGCTTATTTATCCAAAAGAGCAGCTTATTATGATACAACACTTTTGAAAGACCCAGAGGGAAGGATTTAGACAGGCATTCAGAATTCAGCAGGATAAATAAGAAAGGAGCAGTTGTCATCTCCAGAAACAACCTACCAGTAGAACTTGCAGATAGCATAGCTACCTGCTTTAAATTGCAATTCTGTCCTTTCTAAAAGGAGAACAGAGGTTGCATGTTGATTTGACGTTTTCTTAACTGATTTAAGTGGAACCTACAGAATTAGGTCTCTACAGAGATCCGGGAAAGAGTTGTGTTATATGTTGATCCTCGAATCTCTGTCATTTTAGACAGAGGATTTCTACCTTCACYGATTAATTATTAACACAAAAGCTAGAGCATTTGTGGCCCCCATGATTGCTTGCTGGCAGAGTTATCTGCAGAATGCTAAAATGTTATTTTTCTGCAGAATGACTTGCACTAAAAAGTATGGTCATGCTCATAAAGTCTGAGAAATCATATTAGAGATCCGTGCCTCTGTAGTGGTTTGTATTTAAAAAAAAAAAAGAAAAGATAAGTTTCTGGCTTCTCCTTTACTAAAGATTATGCTGAGATACAGGGAAAAGTGAACTACCATGCAGTCATGCATAAATCTGCTTTGCTTTCTATCCATCCAATTAAGTAATCAAGGAGATTCAGCTCCACACCACTCTGTTGATTCTAGGTCTGCTTGCACCTTGTAACGCTACTGCTTGCCTACATCTGCTGTGTGCATAGTCCAATTTGAATGTATGGGATGCCCAGGCACTGTTATATCCATTTCAGGAGACACACAGGCACTTTTTCTATACCAGACACCGCTCAAAGGAGTAAGGCTTCAGCTCCATTAAGCTCTTTGATTAACGTCACGCTTGCATTCTGCAGCTCCCCCTCGAGCATGTTACAAAGACAGTCTTACATTCTTGTCTGGATAGTCCACAAAACCCATCTTCCTGGACACAAATGTTTGTGACTATCCCTATACAGTGGAATTTATGAATATGGAAGTTTAAGTGCTTTGCTAAAACAAGGAGTCCAGGTGATGGAAAATTTATCAGCTTTGCTGATAAGCTATCCTAGTGGTTTACAACTCTCATTTCTAAGAGTCATATTTTCAGTTTAAACTTTGCAGATTTCACTTTTGAAGTATCTGGTGACTTTTTCATATCGGAGAGTTTTGCCATACATAATTAAATCTCACATAAGCTTGCAAAGTAAGGCTTACCTGGGATCTAAAGAGAATGTTGGTCTTAGGCAAGCCTACTGCTTAGGCGTATATTTCATCCTATAAACTCATTCATTTAGCTTTGCTGCTAGTCAATTAACTGTCCAGGTAAATCGGTACTTCACTGCCTTCTGAAGTATATTCTTATCTAATGCATGGGGATGACTCCTTTTCCAAGCATTATCAGACGTTGTAAAGAAATTAGGTCTTCTCTCACCAGCTGAGTGGAAGAGACAGCTGACATACCATCAAACAAATAATAGTGCTGCCATTTATTTCTGTCAAAGAAATATATTAAATAAACATGTCTGAAGATGTTGAATGATTTAGAAACAAAAAAACAAACCCAGAATTGTTTCTAGCCTGTCAATGATTTTGTTAAAAGATCAACTAATTAATTTGTTAACTTTAAAAATAGGTGAAAGTCATGTTTTTATGACTTAGGATTAAGAGGGGAGAAAAATAATGATTTATAGTTAAGGCATCTCACATAAATATAAATATCTCCCAACAGAGAAGCCTTTAAACAATACACCAAGAGGAATGAAAAGATCCAGAGCAAGATTTGTATGCTCTTAGTAAAAATCTTGCATCTAGGTCTACCTATGTGTATTTTTGCAGGGTGCTCAATCAGATATTTCTTTGCAGAGGCAGTTTTTATCATCTCCTGTTTTCATTTAATTTTATCTTTTTTTCAGGTTACTTTTTACTTTAGAACTGGTTAAAAAAAGGAAAGATGAAAAATAAAAAAAAATAATAGCATTGTTTTGAGGTGAAAGAATAATCTCATTGTTGAGGTACCATTGCATTATTGTATATTCTAATTCTAACTCATTCTTGCTGAGATAAATTTAGTACATATTAATTCCTGTCCTTGAGCCTTTAGACTATATTGATCATCTGAGTCCTTAAGCTTTAAAATTCTACTTATATTTTCTAATTTAATACAGTGATATACTTCATGATTTAGCCTCTGGGATGGGTAAAATGTTAAGCCTCCAGCATGCTGTGTTACAGAACTTAAAAGGCATCTTTTCCAATGTACACTTCTGCCTAGGAACCACAGATCTGTACCTGAGTAAGCTGATGAGTTTGGAAAGCCAGATTAATGGGTACACAGCTGCCATTGGGAACTTTCCAACACATAGGGAGCGTGATGCTGCAAAGCTGGTCAAACACCTAATCAATGATCACACCTAAATAGCTGTTGGTTCATCATGAAAAAGAGACCATACACAGGCAATTAACAAGAGCAGGCCTCAGAAGGCAATCAAAAATACTTCACTTTAAAGAATTTGGTTCTGAAAGAAATCTACACACCTGGGCTAGTGGTCTAGATATTGTCGATATCTCCACTGAACCAGCCATATCCCACTTCCTTTACTGTCAGCTGTAAATCAAAAAGGTACTTTGGGGAATGTGGTTTACTCCATTATTTTGGGCATCTACATTAGAATGAGATGAATTGTGTCCTAGAATTGCCTATTTTTTCTGAGCAATTAGAGACTGGTTAAGTAAGAGGTAGATGTCTATACCTGGTCGGGTGAATCCTACACATTTTGGTAGAAAAGCTGGAGTTAGAGTTAAATAACTCCAAGGAAAAAGGGGTTAATTGGGAGTGGCAGGTAAAATGAGGAAAGTCCCAGGAAATAAATTGGGTCAGTGAAGCAAATGTAGAGTTGTTAGTCCTACTTCAAAGTAAGTTTCTTTCAGGAAAACCTCTGTACAGTAAAAGCAGAGCTCAATGGAAGCCCAATGAAAATAGAATCTTTTACAAGTAATAATAAGATGCAACATTGCTCTGAGAAGTTGGACTCAAATCTTTAAAACACTGCACACAACATTCATGGCAAATCTCTTTCTCATAGATTAGGAGTTTGTACATTAGGAGAAAAAAAAGGAAATCCATCCACATACTCATGTTTTTGAAAAGATTTTCTTTTGATTTTCATATTCAAAGACAATGCTAAAACTGTCAATGTTATGTCATAGTGGTCTATTACATGCATATTTACAGATAACAGTTACTAGTTTTCTCATTAGCTGGTATTACATAGCATTCTAAGAAGATTAGTAGAGATTTAATTGGAAACTAGGATTCATTTTTGAGAGATTGTGTGCAAATAATACATATCCACAGTTCTACTGTTTAAAACTGAAAATTATGCTTTATCATCTCACTCAATTTAGTAGCTAGATTCAGAAGATGCAAAGTTGGAAAATTGTCTCAATTAAACAGTAAGGAATCTGGAGTCCTATATTAATAATAAAATCTAAAGCAAACAGAAAATTATCTGTTGTGGTATTGAATATGGGCTAAACTAAGCATGTCTGTACAGGACCGTAATGAGACATTTTGGCATCTGAGATGCTGCCTCATCTGGCCCTCTGTCTCCTGCCAGCTGCTGCAGCTACCTGCTCTGGACTGCTCACTCCAGACTGAGGACCTGCAGCAGCACCAGCAACCAAAGTGTCTCAGACATTTGCTGCTTTGGTGTGCTCTTTGCTATGGCTCTGTGGCTATGTTGTTTATCGTGAAAATGTCTTGATACTCAGATAAGAAAGTCGCATTACAGCAGTTCTATTTGCTGTGGTCTACTTCTTGTTCTGACTGAAAAAACTGAAGATTATTAATTCGAGTAAGTACCTGCTGCATAATGGTAGGTGTGTGAGATGTTTTACAGTTTTACATAATGGGCAAAGGAAGCCGTGGATATATCCAGTGTATCTTGGCAGAGTTCCTCTATGATTCATGAGAGAAATGAGAAGGATGAGAGCTGCTAGGCTTAAAAGATCTAATATCACTAAGGGCCAGGAGATTCTACTTAAGAGCACTGACAGAGGCCCACAGAATGGTTCCAGGGTCGGCCAGATCACTTGGAAGACTTGACCTTTGGGATTTGTTATCTTAGCTTTTGAATTACTAATGAAGTTTATATGCAGAGAACATGAACTTCTCCTGCATTAATTTTTTTATGTAGCAATTTTATATTTGAAAATACAGTTTTATATACAGTTTATATTTGCTTCTCTGACTTTAAAACTTGGGTTTCTTTTTTATCTCACAGATGGCCAGTGGTTATGAAATAATAATGCTAACATTAATATAAATAATTAATTAAACAATGAAAGCTTCAGCTTAAAAAGTCTAACTCTTACATAAGTACAGACTTAAAGGTGCACATGAAGATAGGAATGCATCATTATTTCTTCCAAGTAGAGTAAAGAGCCGCCTGTTTGTAAATCAGACATAATCTTGTTACTTTATGTTTCTACTTGGGGCACAAATGGTAACCACTTAACAAGGTGAACTCCCTGTCTAGTCTCTCCCAATATTTGTTATTCTAATTTCTCTTAGCAGAGAGAACATAAATTCCCTGAGCGGCTGAGCTAAGCCCTGGTTTTGCTGCAGGCTCCTGATCTTGCATTCTTTGTGTCACTCCTAATGCCTTCAGAGGGTGTGCAAAGGAAGCGGTTCAGACCCCATAACTCTGTATCTGAAGAAAGGCAATTTAATATTTTTCAGTTTCACTTACCAGTTCCTGCTCTGATGACAGTCTTGCTGTACATCTTGCGGTTTTAACAATCTTTCCTTTCTTTTTGTTGTTGCTTAGGTATAAAATGATGTTTTCCATAACATGCTGTTTCCTTGCAATATTCTCACTCAGTAGGATAGCTGTCTATTGATTATTTATTTTTGGAAGAACCTTAGCACAGCCCTATTCTGTGAGCCCTCGTCTCTTGAGAGATTACTTTATAAAGTCTGTGAGCCTTCATGAAAGAATACAACACCTGAAAGCAGAATTACACTTTGAATTGTGGTGTGCCTGTGCAGTACATATTCAGCAATGGAGTGGTAAAAAATGGTTTTACAATGGTATTGTAAAAAATTACAATATGGAGTTGTAAAAAACTCTTTTTAATCATGCTATTTTTCAGGTTACATTTGCCCGAAAATGATTGGCCATCTTCTAAGCTTTGCTGTTAAGGGACCATAAAACGGCTGGAAAATGGATGTATTTATGTCTCTGGAAAGCCTCCTGTGTTAAACAGCCATGATGGCAAGTTTAGGCAAATTCCTTACAGATCCACAGTGGCTGTGCCTGGACTTGAGAGAAACAAGCTCTGATTAGAGAGTTTATTTTTTCAGTTGACTGGTTAACTTAGTTGAGTTGAACAGGCAAAATGCAAACCCTGTCCTTCATCGCTAAGGTTTTGCCTAGCTGTCCTAGCAACTAAGTTGACCCTGTACTTGACGGTCATTATATAAGTCTGGATTTAAATTTTTGGCATCATTAAGAAGGACCAGCTCAAACCCTCATCAATAAGTCTGCAAAGATAAACCTGAGCTGCCTGATGCTCAGCGAGTTAACTTTCTTCCCTTAGTCACAAAGATATCATTGGCTTGAAGAACAATCCTTTACTGAAAGGAGAAAAGAGAGTGATTAAGTACGTGACTGCCCCTTCTCCATAGTTTAGGTAACTATTCACAGTTGTCCCCTCTAGCTCCTTGGTAAGACAACTGTTAGGGCACCTGACTGTTTCCCAGCTTCTGCCGTAGCACCTCCTTTCTAATTTGAGACTGTCGAGTCCCATGGGTTTTGTGTTTACCCTGTGGGGCATAGAGGTTTCCCCCCAGGCAGAGCTGCTCTGCAGCATCAGCTGCCTTGCCAGCCCATCCCATTCAGTGCTCACAGGCCCTCCCAGTGCCCACCGCACTTTTGCTAACAAGTTCTGCTCCATAGTGATTTCTGCACTGTGAACAGGAGTGCAACGAGTATGCAGGGTTTTTCACCTATAAGAAAAACCCTATGCAGACTCTCTCACCTAGTTGTTTTTCTAAACCTGTGGCATTTGCAGCCCAATGTGGCGAGTGATTGATTTAACGGAGGGCAAAGAGTCAATACACAGTCAGACATAGTTAGCTGCCCCATGTTTCTATGCCTTCATAAAATTATTACATCTTCCTCAACATTGTAAGATTTCTTCTTCTTAACAGAGACAACCCACTTATCATAACATAACATATGTAAATTGAATATGTTTCAGGCCTGTCCATTGACTCATTTTCTTTTTCTTTCTCTCCACGAGAAGCCAACAGATCAATGCTTCACTTTTGGCTCCGTCCCACCTGGAGCCCTTGGGAGAAAGATGGGGGTGCATCCTCCCTTTGGCATCAGCCACTCTGCTTATACTAGTATACTTTGAATGACTCCTCTGTGCAGACAACTGTTTTGTGGGAGACGGAATACAAAGAGACATTCATATTAGCAATCCTGCTGGCATTTGTGAAAGAATGTGGACATTGTGTGCCGGCTACAGTGCTTCTTAGTGGTCATAAAGGACAACTTCTGAGTCACTGTACCTTAGATTAAAATAAGACTACCTATTTTTACTATATCTTATATAGTAATATAATACTATATATAATTAACATATAAGTGAGTAAGGAACTCGAGAGAAAGGAATTTAGGGTCCTTTTTTGGGCTATTATCAAACTTACTGAATTGGCAAACCAAAAGTGTCCCACACATCTTAAGAGCACATTCTTCCATTAAGAAGGTCTGATAGAGTCAGTTAGGTGAGAAGATGAATTTGGAAATAGCTAACAGTAACCAATGCATAGTCCTATAACTGATCTACCCAGCAGCAATAAAGTGAGAAAATTAGCATCATGGAGCCATCCAGACTGGTCCATTTGGCTTACCGGTATTTCTGCATTCAGCAACATTGCAAATTCTGGAAGAGCATTTGCAAGTTAGAATGATGTTTTTTGTGTGGTGCTATAAATCATTGAGGGAGATTAGAAAAGTTGTAACAGCTGCTGGATATAAAAATATATCTCTTCTTGAAGATATATTAACATATTTGTCTTCGATCCTATGCTTGCGGCAGAGCAGGTGAGTGTCCAGATCTGGGTGGGAGCATTTATCAGCAAACTGTTACACCATATTCACCCTACTGCTGTCTAGTACAAGTGGATGCCAAGTTACTGTGACAAATATTACAGAGAATGAAGACATTACTATTCTTTAGGAAAAATAATACACATGATTTGGACATCTTGCAAAATCCATCTATTCTCTTTCAATATTTACATTCAGGGGAACTGATATAACTCAACCAACGCTAAGGTACCATCTCAAATTGAGAAAATTAAGAGAAAAGTTGTGGAACAGATGGCTTTTTGTGTGAGCAGAGAGTGCACTGTGAGTTTCTAGAGCTTCACCTTAACGTAGAGAGCACCTATATTCTAATGAGTTACAGGAAGAAGAGAGTCCTCTGGATCTTTATTCTTTTTCATATTATTAAAGCAAAAGAATTATTGTTCATTCAAATGTGAGCATTTAGCAACCCTGGACTTTTTTATTGCTGGAATGAGAATTAACAGATTTTGGAAAGATTTAAAATTATTTCATGTTTGTCATCATGACTTGAACTCAAATGTTTTATTGAAATAATGATACTTAGTGGAATCCTGTTCCCCTTTAAATCAGCTGCCAAATTCCTACTGATTTATTAGGGCCAGGGCTTCACTCACAGATTTTAAAATGCACACTTTGATTTTGCACATTGTCTCTACAAAATTACGCTGATTATCTAGTAATGATTTTATTTGAATAATGAGATCTCCTCTCTGAAGTCGTAGGATAATTTATTTGCATTTTGAATTAAATTGTGACTGAGATATTTGAGATAATTGTGCTTGCTGAAACACCCAAGGAATATAAAGAGATCCATACAAATCTTGAATGAAATGCAGTTACAATTATCAGAAAATTTATAATATAAAGCTTTTCAGCGGCTTTCATGATAATCTCCTTCAATTCAATCCAAATATTAAGTCCTTAGCAACACAGACATTTTCTTTGGTCATTCGTCAACCCTGATACTTGTAGGTAACTTCTGCAACACCTGATACATAATCCATAATATATGGATTTCTCTTTGGGCCTCCATTTCTCATGGACCACATATCGGAGGAAGCCAAAGTGAAACATATGCATCCCAGCTTTGTTTAAGAAATCTGTTGTAGGCTGTGTAGAAACTTCCATTTTCTGTCTCCTTATTCACTTATAAACTCTGTCAAAATTGAGTACAACTACAAACGAGATGTGTCATACAGGCCAAGGCCTTTTCCTTTCCAAGGCATAGGACATCCCTCTGTTGAAGTCCTTGGCTAAAGGAGTGCATCTGCCCTGTTCGATGCTACATAAACCATTGTCAGAGTCCGGGAGGAGGGTGAGGTTATTCCAGGGAGCTGCCAGGAATGGACAGAAAAGAGGGATACTGGAAGGGGTGACTGTGGCAGAAAAGCATGGCACCAAACCAAGAACCCTGTGGTTTGATGGCATCTCTAACTCACCATCTTTGGCTTTTTGTTTCCTTTCTGGTCTCATTCCTGTCTATCATAGTCTCCAGCTAACTTTTTTTCTGTAGCAAGCTAGAGAGAACTGATAATTTATAGCAACATGTCAGACTTCTAAAGTGTTATTTTTCACTACATGCAAATGCTAAGTAGTTTTGCTTGATGTATTTGACAGTGATAGGTAGTTTTAATACAACAACTTGAAGTTATGCCTTTTCTAAGTTATTCTTATAATTTGTTAGCTTTTTATACGCAAGTGGCTGCTAGTCCCAATGGGAGAACTTACCCCCACCTCCTCCACACAAACATTCAGGTCTGCTTTGTTTAAATGGTAGCTAAGATATACAGGGCACGACGCTGGCTTTGCAGATGTGATCCTGAATCTCTTGCTGAATCTCCACTGCAGTGCTGTGGAGCTGTGTGGATCTGTTTTTGTGGAACAAGGCTAAGGACTGGGATCTGAAAGAGTTATTGCTATGAGAGAATTTGCCTGCCCTGGAACTCAGAAAATACCATGCACCTCAAAAGGAGTAAGGCAGTTTGATGCTTTTGTGGGTGTACTGTTAGATCCAGGGCAAGGATTAGTGGGATTTGTTGAAGTGCTGATTCAGTATAATATTTTGGAACTATAAAATTGTATACAATTTACAAGCTATATATTGAACTGTCAAGCTGTGCACGCTGTTAGCCTACATAATGGCAGGATTGCTTGTAATCTTATCCCTTCTCTCTTATTGCCTGCCAGTGTCTGTAATGCACTTCTTGTGCCTTGTCCTTAATTATCCTCCGATTCTATATGAGCTGTGAAGCCCTGTGTCCCTGTTGAACGACACTGATTTCAGTTGAGCTCTCCAGAGTGCAAAGGTCTGCCTGCAGGGAGGAGGGTGAAGGACAATAAGCCTTTAAAGGGAAAGACCTCATTTATCTCTGCATCCTGTAAATACAAACCCCCTCCAAGATACTCTCTCCCAGCCAGTTTATGACAGGGTTTTAGAGTAAGCAGTCTCTCAGCTACAGGATGACTGCTATTTTTCTGTGATGATGGTTCCTGATCAAACTGCGTTTGGGACCTGAGGAGGGAGCCCACGCTCCCTCTACAGCACAGCGAGGCAGGTGAGTGTGTTTGATAATCTTGAGGAGGAGATCTTGGCTGTCAAAGTTTATGCATCTAAACTGAGTAGACCAGATCTTCTCCACGGACCAGCTAGGAAATATGGTATTCTTTTTAGTAGGACTAATCTGCCAAAGGGCTGTATGTGCCTGCATCCAACAGACTGGTTTTGCCTTCGCTGCAGCTGCATGAGTAGGTTTGCTTTTTCGGCCTGTGATCAGAGGAGATAAAGTTATGGAAGTGCTACCCTTGAAGTGTCTCCACAGGCAGAGGAGCCTTGGGAATGTGTGTGGCTTTACTGGGATAGAGAGGGACATAAGGCTATTTAAGCTTGACTCAACCCCACTGTTGTCTATAGAAGAAGCTCCAAACCACTGCAGTCTACCATGAGGCTACTCTTTTTTTCCCTTTTCCTCCTACCTGTAATCTCTCACAGCTCAGAGTAGCAGCTGCCATTCAGGATTTCACATGTTTTAAAATTGCTGACTTCAGAAAATCTTTATGCTTGATCCTGGTGTCTCTGAGCTGTCAGTGAAGCCTGAAGTCTTTACCTACCTATTAACCCCAAGACCTATCCATCAGCGATATACTGGTAAACAGTAGGTGCTACTAAGGGAGCAACCTGGCTTGCTACCAACAATGCCCTTCAGTGTACAGTTGTGTTGCATATAAATAAAATGTGGTAGCAGAAACTAGGCTGGACCACAGTCAATAACCCCATTGCCTTATGCAGTATTGATAGGTTGGCATTGCGGAACTTGTAAAAAATTTTAGACTRAACTTTTTTATCGGGTTCCATGTACAAAGCACTCCAAATGCCACCAACACCTTAATCTTAGGAGCTCTGCTTCTGTGCATAGGGGTGAGAAACAATCAGATTACTTACAGAACATAGTACATTACTGAAAAGTAGGGCTCACTTCATTTTAGCAAATATTTTAATACTTTAATATTTTAATATTTTAATGGCACCACCATTTTCACTACTGACAATTTCATTTCCAATGTCTCTTACTGGGAGAAAGGGCATTTGAAATTGCCGCATTTGTCTCAGAGAACATATTAAACTGAAATGGTGAATGGAGCAGAAGGATTCGGATAGATGAGAGGAGTGTGGGGGGCAGGCGATAGTTTATTTTTTTCATAGAAGATATTTCTCTTTCCAGTAAAGCCTAAGATTTAGAACTTCAAGATATAACTCCTACCTGAAAATAAGTTGGTGAAAGATAAACATTTCTGAGAAATGTCCCCCTTCTCCCATCCCCGTGATTTCTCCTGGCTCAAGCTGCCACTTCTGCTTTATATTCTCTGCTGCGAGGTACAGTACAGAGCTGCGGCAATTTTGGGTGCTCATCTTTCAGTCAAGCTAGCGTAAATGAAGCTGTCAGCAATGAGAACAGAGATGTTTGCTAGAAATTAAATAAGAAAACCTATGCTAAAATGCATTGATCCCACTATTTCATGGTTTGTAATATTATTCATACATTTTTCTTTCTACACCACAGCCTCAAACTCATATTAAAAGAATGTCAAAAACATGTAGGGCTGCTGGTACTGTACTGAAATTGCAAAAGGCTCCTCAAAAGTTAGTGTTGTCTGAGCTCTCAATATTTAATGTGCACTGAACTTAAACTATGCTCTCATTTTCTGTGTCCTTAATAGCTTTGTTATGCCTTGGCTGTAATGTTTCTGAGAGGAACCTTTGTCTCTACTGCTCCCTAGGTGAGTTCACACATCTGGCTGGTGTGAATTCTGCTCACTCTCGCTCCACCCTCATTTTGTGCCTTAAGTGTTCTCACCTTGAAAAGGTGCAATTCACATATCAGCCTGGTGCTTCAGGCAATGACAGATTCTGCAACCAGGGTACATTACAAATTCCTAGGCCTGCATGCCTCATCCATACTTTTATCTTTCTTTTCTCTTGTTTTTCTTAATTTTGTTCTTTTATCCTTTTCTGAGGTGTTTTTTTTGTTGTTGTTGTTCCCTTTTCCCCAAATCCTTATTTCTTTCTGRCTAATACTAACTCTGGTTATCAGATACTGAACCTGGTGCTGAAAAATATATTTTATATAACAGCTATATATTTTATATAGCAGCTTAAGGAAAAAAAATCTTCAAGGAGAATAGTAATTATTGTACAAAAACATTAAATACTTCAAGGTCCCACTTTACAAACTATGAAGAACTCTGCATGGCTTTACACAAGAAGCTGGGATTGCTTCTGTATTTACTCAAAATCTTTCTTTTGCATTAATAATTTATTTGCATGGAGGTATAAATATAGCATTTGAGATTAGAACCACACTGCCCCATGTACATATCTGTATTATGAGGGGGTCTTTCCCCTAAAGACATTATACTCTGAATCAGGAGAATCACATAATGTATATAATAGATCAGAAGGACCTCTATCTAGCAAAATTTTAGGGACATCAGAGATGGTAGCTGTGGGTTCTGGTGGTTGTTGGTGGTAGTGTCTGACCTTGCTGAGAGGATATATGTTAGTCACACCTTTCATTCAGGAGAAACGAATAAACAATTACAAAATCCCTTTTTGTAATGACAGAGATCAAAGCCCAGAGCACAGAGAAGCTTGTCGAAGACATAAACACGCTGACTGAAACACAGGAGTCGGAGGCATTGATTTGGGTGCAGGTTTCTAAGAACGTCTGTAAGGAACCAGATCTCTGCATGCCAAGAGAGAAGCACAGGCTGTAGCACTGGAAAGAGCACTTATTTTGGAGTAAATGGAAAAGTTTGCTGCTTTACAAAGCAGTTTCACTCTTTTTCTTCTTGTTGGTTTCAGAGGAATGGGACCTTGTGTACATTTATTGCAAAAGAAACAGGGATGAAGCAAAGAAATATTTGACTAAATTAAAAAAAGAACTCAGTGAAACCGGATACATCACTTGTCCTTTTTGAGGAAACAAGGACAGGCTGGTTCAGATGGGCCAGAGCTTCTCTCATTGCTACGTTTGAAATCTAAACTTGTATCCTTTAAAACAAAGTCAGAGAGACAGAGCTGAGAGGGAAGGCAGAAAAGCAAAGCTAAAAACCGCCACTTTGGTTCCCTATGCTGACTGTCCCTAGCAACACGGCAAAGGACACGTTTTCTCTGAAATGTGGGAACAGTCAAGCCGAGTAAAGCATTAGTTATCAGCTGTCGAAAGATATTCCTGGCCACATTTTATCCTTTTGGTTTTGTATAAACCAGCTAGGTTATATCATTATGTTGCCTCTAACTTTTGTTGAATTTCAGAATATTTTCAGAATAAAGCAGGTCTGAGTTATGTTTCCTGAGACAATTGCAAGTATCAAAATCTGGGCAGCAGTGTTACAGAAGAACTTTGACAGGACAAAGAGATAAATACTTAGAAATCCAAAATAGGGAACAATTTTGTTAGGAAGGAAACTTGGAAGCTATGTATATATTACAAAGCTGCTTCTGGTCAAACTTTCTTATTAGGGAATTAAAAAATGTGTACTTTGTCCTACAATAACTGTGACATGAAAGGCCTACCTCAATCCAAAATTGTTCAGCACCAGTATGTAGGTGAAGTTTACAAAAGCAAAAGGACCTTTCTCTGGGTAGAGCGTCTGTCACTCCAATGCATGGCTTAACTATACCAGGAAAAAAAGATATTTCTTTTGCTGTTGGCAGCCATGTTTCCATTAGAAGGATTTCCCAATGTACTTCCATCTGAATAGTTCTGCTTACTGGAACAACCCTTGTACTGGAAACCAACCCAGTGGAAGATTTTCAAAAAAAGGGGAAAAAAAGAAATAAAAAAAAAGAAAAGAGATTATTAGAAAGAGTGGGAGGTAGAAAAGAAAGGATGAAAACCAATGATGACAAATTAGATAAAGGAGACAGCTAAAGTCAGAAAAATTTCAATGCCTTCACTCACTCCTATCCATTCAAAAATTGTCACTCAAAGAGCTGCACATAACATGACAGCTATTCTCTCCCCTCAGACCATCTATTTGGCTTCCATAATGATGACTCTAGTCCCAGGACATAATGACCAGATTTTTTCCCTACCCCTGCGACAGCCTGATAATTTGCAGTCAGTTATATGTCCTTCTCAAAGGCACCCCTAAACTTTAAAGACCTGCCATAAGGCTTAGGGAGCATTATTCCAATATAAAAAGCAACAGCTATAAAAAAAATTCACATTTTTGAGAAAATCCAAATGGCCAAGCTGTATTTCTTCAGCATCAACTGTCAGCATATAGTCAAGCTTGGTATCTATTTATCATTTTATAGGCGATGTTAATGCATTCATTTTTATTTTTGTTACATTATTGCATGCTACAGAATTGTAACAGATGCTCGTAACAAGTAATATGTTTATGTCTGAAAAGTCATTTCTCTTAGTAGAAGTAGTAGTACATTTCTCAAGTAGCTCTTGCTCTGTAAACAGAAAATGTTCTTTAAGATACTTATTTCAAAGTCAATGAAAATACCTATGTGAGTATAGGATGTAGGGAATGAACCATTGATTAATAATGAAAATTCATGTCTCTGCTATATGCAGTGAAAAAAAAAAAAAAAAGCAAAGCGGTATGTTTAACAATAGATCTTTCTCAAGGTTGAGATTCCCAGAAATAACTAAGAGACTTAGGATAAATCCCACTGACTGTCAGTGGAACTCAGGCTCCTAAATCCTACCCCAAATCAATCAATGTTATTTATACTGTGAGCCACTTCTTTTAGGCAAAGGAAAAGCAGAAGGACTGAGTTTTTCTTATGTCGGTCAAAGACCCCTGTGTTTTCTGTGGTTTCCATAAGCACATTTTCAACACTTTAATTACTGTTTTCCTTTTCCTAATAAAAAGTTGGTGAAAGCTGTTCCACTGCAGTTACTGGAGTCTGATTGCTTCATTGGTTTCCATTTGACATAAGGTGAGAGTTAATTTTAAAGCAGCAGTACATAGACTTTCTTGAAAGAAAATGTGCGCACTGAAAACTGAGGGACCTTCTTCTTTTAACCAGAAAACCTTTGAAGGATGGATGAACTGAAAGTAAGAGCAGGAGAAAACTATGGTGTTTTGGTTTGTTTTGTTTTTTTTTTTCTTAAAACCACAGTAGAAATATTCTTAATTTTCAAGAAGACAGAATTTTCTTAATGCTCATGATCTGAATTAGTTTTATTGTCTGTTTGATAAGAGTATGCAACATTAACTTTACCATACTCAAACTGAATAGCCAGCAAATGCCCAGTGCACTGTATTGTAAACTTGAGTACACCATGGGAAGGAGAAAGTGTTATGGTGGTTTCTAACCAATATGCACAGATTTATCAAAAAAGATGATGAGAAATTTTAGGCATTATAAAACACTGTTTAGTAGGTGGTGATTATGTATGTACTGAGGGATCAGCATCAGCTCAAAAAATTGGATTTGAAAATAGGAATCTAAGGGTATTTCAGGCGGACATCACTGCCCAGCATTATATATGACTAGGACCCTGAAGCACAGTCTTGTCCAATAGGCAAAATATTTCCTAGAACTGCAGCTTTCTGTTTGGGTTCTGCCACATTCCTTCTGTATTTCCACACACAAATAATTCTATCTCTGTATGTTCTTGTTATCCTTCCCATCCATTTAGATGATAAGGTCTTTGAGACAAAGACTACCACTCCACCCTCCACTCCCACCACTGCACAGAAGCTAGTACAATGTGGTGGCTCTGGTCTCATTAAGGACTTCAAGCAATGTCAGTAATGGGGTTTTGCCATACCACTCCTCATTTTAAAAGACACCACTACACCATAAAAGACTAGGTATTTCGTATACTCCTGCTACCTCTTGTTGCAACATTGTGTGGTCACCTATATATCCAGCAGTCTCCCAGCTTTTCTAGCTAGAATACACCTAGTCCTTTTAGAATGAAAGGACTTTTTTGGGGAAACCATTCCAGTTTGCTAGCCATCTAGAAGATATTCATAGAATCACAGAATGGTTTGGGTTGGAAGGGATCTTTAAAGATCACCTAGCCCTGCCTGTGGGCAGGGACATCTTCCACTAGATCAGGTTGCTCAAAGCCCCATCCAACCAACCTTGAACACTTCCAATGATGGGGCATCCACAACTTCTCTGGGCAAACTGTTCCAGTGTCTCACCACCCTCATCATAAAAAATTTCCTCCTTATGCCCAATCTAAACCTACCCTCTTTCAGTTTAAACCATTGTTCCTTGTTCTGTCACTACAGGCCTTGGTAAAAGGTCTCCCTCTATCTTTCTTGGAAGCCTCCTTTATATATTGAAAGGCCACAATAAGGTCTCCCCAGAGCCTTCTCTTCTCCAGACTGAACAATGCCAACTCTCTCAGCCTTTCTCCATAGGAGAGGTGTTCCAGCCCTCTGATCATTTCTGTGGCCCTCCTCTGGACCCGCTCCAACAGGTCCATGTCTTTCTTGTATTGTGGACCCCAGAGCTGGATGCAGTACTGAAGGTGGGGTCTCATAAGAGTGGAGTAGAGGGGGAGAATCACCTCCCTCGACCTGCTGGCCAAGCTTCTTTTGATGCAGCCCAGGATACGATTGGCTTTCTGAGCCACATTGCCAGCTCGTGTCCGATTTTTCATCCACTAGTACCACCGAGTCCTTCTTTGCTCTCAATCAGTTTATCCCTCTATGTGTACTGATATTGGGGATTGCCCTGACCCAGGTGCAGGACCTTGCGCTTGGCCTTGTTGAACTTCATGAGGTTCGCACGGGCCCACTTCTCAAGCCTGTCAAGGTCCCTCTGAATGGCATCCAGTCCCTCTAATGAATCAACTGCACTACTCAGCTTGGTGTCTGCAAACTTGCTGAGGGTGCACTCAGTCCCACTGTCTACGTCATTGATGTAGATATTAAATAGTATTGATCCCAGTACAGACCCCTGAGGGACGCCACTTGGTGATTTCCTCTTGGACTGTGAGCCATTGACTACAAGTCTTTGGAAGCAGCCATCCAGCCAATTCCTTACCCATCTAACAGTCTGTTCATCAAACCCGTATCTCTCCAATTTAGAGGTAAGGATATTATGGGGGACCGTATCAAAGGCCTTACAGAAGTCTAGGTAGATCACATCTGTAGCTCTTCCCTTGTCCACTGATGCAGTCACTCCATTGTAGAAGGCCACCAGATTAGTCAGGCACAATTGTCCCCTGGTGAAGACATATTGAAGACTTTAGTTATTTGAAGTGGAACTAGAACCAGAGCTATTTCTGTGTATGTGTTCCTGGTACGTACCTGTAGCTTGAAGATCACAAAAATGCCAGAAGCCAGGGGTAGACAATGCTAGGGTTTGTGTTTATTAGTCATATTCAATGCACCTGTTTCAAAAATTAAGTTAATTTCTACAGATATCTCTCTTTCACCCTCTTCTCCCTATATCTTCATTAATGCAAATGTGACATACCGAATCTCTCAAAATTAATTATGATGTTTTAAGGCAAATCCCATTCCTGGCCCTGCCAAATAATATAAATGACCACTGTGTATGAAATCAGCTGACTAATGATAAAGTTAGACCATTAGAGGAAAAGAGCCTTTAAAAAAGATCAGCGGCTTAGTTGCTTATAAAAATGAACTTAGTAGAGCACAATGAAATAATAAGATAAAACAATTCTATACTTCATGAGTATGACTAAGATGTGCAGTTACATCAGCTAAATGTAAACAGTAATGCACAGGGGCAAAGCATTGCCTGTGAACTCCGTCCCATGGCTTCAAATGTATTCTTGGTCTTGGTTCACGGTACATTTGATTTAATTATTCAGACTGGGACCCTGACAGGATAATTCCCCTCTCCTTCAGATATTTGAAAATGGTACAAAGTATACAATTTTCTAGTGAGAATTCCAGGTGTAACAGAAGAAAATTGAAGCTCATGGGCTTCCTTCTTTACTAGCAGAGGTGTCATCGGATAAGTGCCTACTGCACGTTAGATAGACCTCTCTCTTTTTGCTTTTTTTTATATATTCCTAAGTTTTGCCAATGCACAGCAAGTAAGCAGATGGATCCTGCACATGTTTTATTTAATTAAAAAAACAACCTCTCCCATATTTTTATTTCAAATAAACAAACACTTTTTACTTTAAATATATGTGGTAAACAGTTACCTCTAAAAACAAATTTATTTTTGGTCAACACCCTCTACTTAGGTTGTTCAAAACACATTCAATATTTCTGAAAGCATAACCATATGTTATAAAATTAATTCAATTTTGAAATGCCTTATCATCTGGCATTTTTATCTTTGAGAGGATTTCCTACTTATTTTCCCATGCTACAGATGTGTTTTCTGAGTTGTAACATCTGGCACTTAGTAATTGGGTCTTTCCTTCAGGCAGTAGCCATCTTTGGTCTAAAATTACAGTAAGTCTAAATTTAGATTTCTCATACTCTTGCTATTTTATATCTCTCTCCACTCTGTTATGACAGATATTTGGATAGATTAATGGATGAGACCATAGCTGTCAGCTGCTCATTCTATCTGCCAATTACCATTTCCTTCTGGATACACACAAGATTCACAAGAGGCGGTAGATCCTGTACAGTCGTGGTCTCTTGGTCAAAGTAAGCAAATTTGGGATCTCTCTGCCTCCCTCTTGTCATTTCTTTCCTTTTCCTTCTTTTCCTTTTCCTTTCCCTTTCCTTTTTTTCCTTTTCCCTTTTCCTTTTCCTTTTTCCTCTTCCTTTTTTCATTTTCCTTTTCTTTTTTCCCTTTCTCTCTCTTTCCTTCCTTCCTTCCTTTTCTTTTCCTTCCTTTCTTCCTTTCTTTCTTTCTCTCTTTCTTTGTTTCTCTCTTTCTCTCTTCCTCTCTCTCTTTTCCTCTCTTTCTCTCTTTCTCTCTTTCTTTCTCTTTCTCTCCTTCCCTCCTTTTCCCCTACTCCCTTCCCTTCCCTTCCCTTCCCTTCCCTTCCCTTCCCTTCCCTTCCCTTCCCTTCCCTTCCCTTCCCGAACAGATTGCTGCAGTTATTGTTAAAATGATTTCTTAGGAATCATACACCATAGTTTTGAAAGACTAAAATAGAAATATTCACCTCCATCCCAAAGGAAGAAAGCAGAGCAGAACTCTCCAGTAGCTGATTAAGTGTTACTGTTGCACAACAAAAAATGCAAAGCACCTCCAGAAAGAAGTTAGAAAGTACGGTAGTTGATCTGGTGTGGGAAGAAATTTTTTTTTTTTTAATGGTAGAATAGAATAAGTATACGTTTAATTCATGAGGTCGGTTTAGGGAAAGGAATGAGTAATTTGAAATATTGAGAGTGGGAGTTCTCTGCAGTTGCTGAGTATTTAAAATTCAAGTGCTTTCACAAAGACTTCAGTAAATAAATGATTATATTGGCCCTTACTGATTCCACTTTAGTTATTGGTGTCTAGACATTATATTACTGGAGTAATACAGAAGCCCAGCTAAATGACACTTGAACTCCAAGCTAAAAACTGTAGTTTCCCACTACGGGCTGCTTGCAGTAGTTTGCTATTAAAGAACCAAAACAACTCTCCACCCAAATTTCAACCCCAGAAAAGAATACATATTCTAGTTCCTTTTATTGTTCCCATGTTCTCTGTGGATAATAAATGTCATTTTATTACTATGAGCCCTTGAATTTTTCAAGAACATTTGCAGTTCCAAATCGTGCCTTTTCTATGTGCTCGCTAGGAGGTTTGACAAGCCACTCTTCCCACAGCCTTCCCTCTCCCTAAAAAGATGGTTGAAACCCTGCCACTATTGCTGACAGTATTGCAGAAAAGAAACCTTCTCATCGGCTATCTGGAAGCGAGAACTTCTGTGGCCTGCTTACCATGCTCAGCACATGAGCTCAGACTGTAAGATCATTTTTGCAAACTTAACTGGTCTTCTGAGACCTGATAATTGCCATGCTTTTTTCATGTTGCACTGTAAGACTGGTGAAAGCGAAGGAAGATGGAAGAGCTAGAGGTGAGGCTAGGGAGACGTTCAGAGCAGGTTGGCTGGGAATGCTTCTGTGTGGTGGGAAAACGCCCATTACAAGTGAGCTGGAAAGCACCTTCCCTCCTGTGTGCTTGAAGAGTAACATTTCTGTACTTAGCATAGTGATTCTCAGCTACAGCTTGTCAAAACCTGAATAATGTAATGAAACATGTGGGCATTTCAGTGTTGTTTTTATTCCACAGAGCTTGACATGGAACATCGTTTTCATTTAAACCCTCAAATTTCATAAAATTCCACGTTCATGCTTTATCATTTTATACATCCAACACCCCCACACACCCTGTCTTACTACTGAAAGCAGTTAAGTGCATCATAACTCTTTTTCTTACTCAATTTTCCCCTGAAAAAATACAAGGTAAGTATCCCCTGTGGGATTTCTGCACATTTGCTGCTTGTCTCCTTTCCCAAGCCACATTTAAAAAAAACAGGGAAAGCTGAGCATCTCATCTGAGATATTTGTAGGACACTTAAGGTGATATTTGTATGTGTAAACTAAACAGTGCCAATGCGTACCCTCTGGCAAACTTTATCCACGTCCCAGCTATCAAACTCTTCCATCCTCCAGGGTGGTGTGATCCAAACGCTCCTCGGGAACGGCTGCTGGGGGAGTGCTAGTTGGTATGTGCTGTGAGCACCTCAGGGAGTGTTCGAACCGTGTAACGGCATAAGGAATTCACCTTCAGGGCCCATGTCTGTGCCCTGAGACTATTTAATTTACAGGTATAAAGCCTCCTTGTTTAGAGAGGAATAAGCCTTTAAAGGCATGTCATAACTATGTATGACTCACGCAAATAGGATTAGCCTGTAATTTACTTCTTTTTTCTTTACAATTGAAATGTCTAGAGTCGACACTGTAATAACAAATAACTGGGCCATGGCTGAAGCCCCTGAGTTTCTTTAAGGTGTTCCAAAGTGAAAACATGTACAGATTTCACTGTATGTTTTACCCAGTTTCCTACAGTGTAGAAAAATATTCTAGTGCCTCTTCTTATGGATTCCTAGCTCTCACCTCGCATGATTTCCATTACTGTTTGTGGATACAGGTAGAAGAATACATATATTAGGCACCTGCTTTGATGAAAAAGTTACTTCAAAATAACTGGGCCTCTGCAAAATGTGTGGCCTTCTTTCATCACGAAGGCTTCTTTTAGATAGAATTTTAAGATATAAAATTTATTTGAAGGCATAGAAATTCATCTTTACACAACCTGCTTATCATGGAATTGGATACATTTTTGCAGGTATGTTGGTCTGAAACAAGAATATGATCCGTGCATCTCCTTCTAGTAGTGATGAAAAGGCTAAGGGAATTGGAGTAACCTAGCAAATCATGACCTTATCCTTTCAGAACTTGAAATTCATCCTTGCTGAGGAAGGCCATTGTCAGAGCGTGTAGCTTGGGCTGTGGGCAGTTAGCAGCTGAGATAAAGACAGTCTGTCCTCTAAGACTATTTTTACTGGATACCTGCATAGCTAGGTAAAATTAATCTGAGATGTACAGTTTCATTAAGAAGTCCTAACCAATCCCGCATTGCCTTAGGAACCTGGTGATGGTTCAACTTCTCTTTGTTCCAAGTGTTCACAGATTATGTGTTCTTATCCCCTACAAAATTTTACCAGCTTTCTGTTTGATCCTGACAATACATCCACTTACTCCAGTGGTTACTTTTCCTTCTGAATTGCTATCTTCCCTCCTTACCTCTTTCAGTCTGATTTAGGTATCTTTTTTACACAGTCTACCAAAGACTATGGATAAATATAGAAGGAGGATAAAAGTGCCTGACACTTGCAGGCTGCTGCTGTCACCAGGAAAAGTAGCTGCAGAAAGGATTTAGCAGGAGAGAGTAAATAATGACTAGAAAGATCCAAAAGAAAGAGGGCGGGCTCTGCCACAAGAGTATTTGCATTGTACAAAAGTTCTGTTGCCCCCTGCTTTGTATTGAGGTGAAGAATATATTCAGAAAATGATAATATTTTTTATTAGAGACAGAAACATTTATTTTACATTTCTGTTTTTCTTTATAAATGAATGGAGAAGCTATGGTGGACAGCTTATTCCAAGCAAGGAACTGAAAGGCCTAATTTCTCCAGCAGTGCAGATCCCAGTGATCATATGATAAAAGTTTGGGAACAAAAAAAATCAAGATTAGTATGTCATGGGAGGAGTGAATAGACCAAAAGGGTCAACTTAAATTCAAGCTGAAAGTAGCAACGATATTGAGCAGCAGCCTCAATACAATGTGTAAGATGGAAAGCCAGGTGGTTTAATTACAGCACTTTACCTAGTTGTCCCCAATCTGAGCTGCTTTTGCCTTGTTTTCTATCATCTCCTCTACCTCTGCAGGCCTATTTTGCAATACTGACATTGGTTTTTACCTGCCAGTTGAATATCTGAAGTGATCTTTATTTCACATTCATGACTGAGGCTCAATTTCCAAATTCCTTCTTCAAAAATATGGATGTGCTTGTCTCTGTGATGGAAACGTTACCCTCTAAATGCTTAGCTTTATAGCTAGAACTAGTTCAGCCTCTTTAAAAAAAGGGAAAAACAACCTTTTCTTTCTGTTTTTGAAAATGAGAGCTGATCTGTCATTAGGTGGTGCAGATTCGGTATGTGGTTCAAGGCATTTTGTCACCTTCACTCACAGAAGCCCTGACTTCTTGTTATCTAGCATCCAATGTAGCCCTTCTCTGTTTCAGTGGCTTTCAGTCAAGTTTCATTATTCTCAGAAGTGTATTCAGTCAGATCATCCATCTCTTTTTATTCATCCCCTGAAGTTTCTGCAAGATGCAAACTTTAAAAAGAAATATATTTTATTATTAAATACATACAAATAGGGGCAGTCCCTCCTGCAGAATTTGTGTTCTAGTGAATTTTATAGCACATGTATCACTGCAGCTTGAAAAATCTCCTTCAGTCAGGCCTCATCAGTGCAGTTAGTTTATTCAGCTGGATCACTCATATATGCCACTCAATTTTAGTGGCTTTAAAAGCTGCATGGATTAAAAAAATACTGTATTATTATATAGAGCTACATTGAGAAAGTTTGCTTTCAGCAGCTGTTTTAGTATACTAAATTGAATCTAATTATCATTAGATATATTTTATTTTCATTCTATGTTTTATAGATGTTAGAAGCTGCAAATATTTTACAGTCCTACAAAGTAATGAGATACTGTTTCTATTTAGACAAAAATGATGTCCAAGGATGTCTCATTCAGTCATGAGATTCAGTGTAAGTAGGATCAGCTAATATATTAAAATTTTAAAATTTAAATTTAACTCAACTGTTTCTTCCCAGTCCCCTTTCCCAGCAAAATTGGATGTGTTGCCTGTCATCAGTTCTCCAAGTCAGAAACATTTCATTAACAGGCTACCAACAAATAATGAACAACCAGTACTATGGACCAAAAAAAATTACTAAATTTTGCAAATTAGTACACAATAATCAAGCATATTCCTGACAACCCTCAACAAGCTCATTGATCAAAGGATGTAGGAAGCAAAAATAAAGGGATGTCTTACTATTACGTCCTTCAGAAGCAACAGAAGAGCAAAGAACTGGACCTCAAGAAACCTGTTTTTGAAAAGAATAGTTTGCCACCAGATTACTTAGTCTGTTACATTAGACAGCTAGTTTAATTTTCATTCACTTTTCATACTACAGTTTTAAAGACAACGCAATCTGGGACAAAAAAATATTTCAGTACAATATAACATATTTTAAAATATTCCTTTACAATGCTCAAATATCAGGGTGAAGATCTTGTTAGGTGAAGAAAAACATGGATACATGCAAGTATAGTATATATAGATCTCTGTATACATAGGTATACATAGRTCACTTCTTAGCATTTTATAATCTGTTAAAATGCATTAGCTACAATAGAAAGGAATATTCCTAGGGGCTTCTGCCTTACTAAAGAATGTGTTTGTACATATAGGTTTCTGCAAGACTACTAAAAAAGAGAAGCTATTGGGAGTTGTGTTATTAACATTTAAAATTCCCAGAGAGGCATTAGATAAAAAATGCTACTAATAGCGATAGAGCCCATACATGATAGCTAGTTCCTAGGTGTAATAACCAATTTTTTTTTTATCTGAAATAATCAGAGTTAATATCAGCTTAGATGTAATTTTGTCAGTTTTAATTCACAGAAGACAGGGAATTGCAGGCAACAACCTTAGATCACAAGCTTATGGACATTAGATGGACATTTAAATAAAATAGGGTAAGGGTTTGTTTTGTAACAAACCTTGGGCTATTAAAGAAACCTAGATAGAGATGTCAACAAAATTTACATGGTTAAGGAGAGTAAAAACTGTAATGGAAGCTTTTTTTTATTTTTTCTTAAATGAAAGTCACAAAAACTGTGTGGAACCATCACCATAGGCAAGGGGTAAAAATCCTGTATGGAAAGATTCCAGAACTAATTAAATGAATAATTAATTGTGTGGAAAAAAATATTAGGAGTAAAGAAGTAGAAAAAAATGTGAAAAAGACAGATCAGCAAAGAACATTACATTTAACTGGTCAAGAGATATAAGCATAGACAAGACCTGTCAAAGATCAAACTGATTTCAGCCTTGTAAGAAAACTGAAACAGATAACAAGAACTCTTTAAAGATATCAAGAAAAGAAAAAAACCACATGTGAATATGATCTAGAAATGGCTGAAGTACTCACCACATATTTTGTCTTTGTGTTAAATTTTCAAAGTATAAATTATAAGGTAATGTAGATATGGGATAGAAGCTGAAGTTTCTGATTGCTTGCCAGTTGGACAGACAAAAGAAGAGAAAGACATGGTTATATTAGTTGACAAATACGAGGTTACAGAAAGACTGCAAATGACTAATGACATACATTTCATAGAATCATAGAATCATAGAATCATTTAGGTTGGAAAATACCTTTAAGACCATTGAGTCCAACCATTAACCTAGCACTGCCAAGTCCACTACTAAACCATGTCCCTAAGCACCACATCTACAYGTCTTTTAAATACCTCCAGGGATGGTGACTCAACCACTTCCCTGGGCATCCTGTTCCAATGCTTAATAACCTTTTCAGTGAAGAAATTTTTTCCTAATATCCAATCTAAACCTCCCCTGGTGCAACTTGTGGCTGTTTCCTCTTGTCCTATCAGTTGTTACTTGGGAAAAGAGACCGACACCCACCTGGCTACAAGTTCCTTTCAGGTAGTTGTAAAGAGCGATAAGGACTTCCCTGAGCCTCCTTTTCTCCAGGCTAAACGACCCCAGTTCTCTCATTTCTAAAGCGGACAAAGGTATTTGTAAATTGTATTGATATATTTCTAGTGAAGTTACTTTTTACAAAGTAAAGTTATAGATGTTAAGGTACAAGATCATGGTGAGAACTGCTTTTTAATGCTGTATACAGGTCTGAGCACACATGTTTAGGAAAGATAGATTCAAGTAGGGATTGATAGAGCAGTACTGAAATCAGGCTGATGGAAGAAAAACTCATAAAATGACTTTGACAAAATGACGTCTCTGCTTCTTTCTTATGAATAGATCAAGGGTGGCGGCAGTATAACAAATGCCAAAAAAGAAAGGGATCTGATCAAAGTAAGGGCCAAGATGAGAACGAATGACTATAATCTGGCAATGTCTACATTTATTCCAGGTATTCAGATTAAAGTTTATAGTCACAGGAACAATGAGAATCAGCAGAGGAAGTTTCAGATAAAATCTGTGAATTTCAATGAGAATTGCTTTCATATTTTTAATTTGCTTTCCACTAAAGCTCAAAGTGAAATTTAAGGTGTTTTTCTGCCCACAGAGACCCAAACTGAAGAGATTGACTGCTAAAGCAAATTTCTGCCATCTGCTCTACAGTATACAAGYACAAGTGAGTAGGAAAAGGGATAGGACATCCTTTCGGCTTGGAGTTGAAGCAAATATAGCCTATTTTTGCTGTGAGATTATATTTACAGCAAACTTGGGCAATCTGGAGGTTGAGGTGGGATGTAAGCTTTGTGCGCAGAACTGTCTTGGGATTCAGTTTATCTGTAAAAGTAGGAAGGAATTCAAGAACATTCTGTAACAGTCAAAAGAAATCAGTACTACTAGGGAATTTTTAAATTGCATATATTCTGTTGATGGAAGTTGCTGTTTTTTCAAATTATTTTTAATAGGAATTGGATATTCTTAACTCAGTAAGAAAAACGTCAAATGGGCAGGAAAGGGATGAAAACTTGCTTGTTAGGAAAATACCAGTAAAGACATAACTGGATTACTTGGGGACCAATTAAAAGTACGTATACTCCTTGTTCTATTTGATTCATCCCAGAAGTTAAACTTACCACTGCTTAGGTGAGTTCTCTGACCTACTGTATAGGATATTGACTGTTGTAAGATTATGGACCTCTGAATATCTTCCAGAGATATGTTTCAGTTTATGTAAACAATTGCCAAATAGGCCAAGATTTGGACTGGAATTTCCCAGATCCCAAATGTGGGTTAAATTCAGTCTTTGAGGTCTTGCACTCACACTTTTTCACATTTGTAAGGAATCAGGTTTATCCTAAAAGAGCACAGGAAACCATTTCGATTGTCAAAACTTTTAAGCAGTGAAAAATGTGTTTTCTGCTAATTCCTTATGGAAGCTCCAATAAAGAGCTCAAATGATGTATCTTAAAAAAACAAATAAAAATCTCACTCCTTAATTCCTCACAGGTCTTTTATGTTTCAAACATTTGCTGTCAGTCTTGTAAGACACCTGGTGTGCTGGTGTGTCATTGATGAACATTTGATATTTCATTTATATTGAGGAGATTATAAAGAGTTTTCCCTTTGAGTGAGAAGTCATCAGGTTGAAAAGACTGAGCTGTGGGGTATTCACATACCCCAAGGTTAGATACATAACCTAGCTGACCAGTTTTCCTAGGCTCCCTATATAATCAATGCAGAAAAACATAGTTTTATCTTTGCAGGTTTATTCAGAGCAGGACCTTGGTGTTTCAGGGGAGAACTCTGCCATAGTGATACTGATTATCCTGCAGCAGACGAGTGTCTGGATGCTGAAATTGGTGTGTACGTTCCCACTGCAGTATTTTAGTTTTGACAAATCAATGTTTTCCGTCAAAATTAGTTTGCTGAAAAATTCCCAGACAGTGCCAGTTGGCATGTGTTTACAGCTAGAGTGAATCAGCCACATACATTGTCCGCTGGCACACATAGCTGTTACTCAGACTGACACTATGATATGATGAGTATTTGGCAGGTTGGTCTTAGTGCAGTGGCAAAGAGATGCCTCTGTCATCTTCTGCTCCTCCAGTCCCCATGCTGGCCCTGTAAAAGTTACAAGTTCTCTGCATATAGCAGCAACTCTGTGGAAACAAATGACTGTTGGAAGGACCTGGAAGAAAATGTTTTTTTTTTTAATTTAGATTTTTTATTTGACCGGAGACATTGAGCAATGGTGACCTCCTGGTTAACACAGTGTAATTAATTACTTTTTCTTAGGAGAACAAGCAAAACAAACCTTAAAAAATATTTAATCTACAATGAACACTTTCTTCACTTTAACTTACTTGAAGTCTTTTCTTAAATTAATTCTGATAGTCTGTAAAAAAATTTGTCACAAGAAAAAATTGATTTTTTTGTCAAAAAGAAAAATTGATTTTTCTAAGTTTTCCATTTTTCTTCAGCTTGAGCTACTTGCCATATTTGACCTAAATTCATGAATAATTACTCTCTACATAGCACTGCCCTCCCCCATCAAATGACACTTCTGGGCAGCTGTAATCAAATTGAGAAGAAGAAGCCTCACTCAGAAAAGAGATATGAAAAAAATATTAAATTCTGCAGTACTCCAGTTCCGCAGAATCATTAAGTATGTGTGCGGACCCACTGACTTCTGCAATACATGCTTGCAATGCACTGTTAGGTGTTGAGCTGATTCGGGGCCCTCTACTTTGCAGGATGTAACTCTGGCACTTCTCTCTCCAATGCAAGAATATTTCACACAACGATACAAATCTTCCCATTTCTTCCACTTACCTGAAGGCAATGGTTCTGCTTAAATAACAACTACTTTCTTTTTTCACACAGCTGTACCCACCTGAGTATTAGCTCAACATGAGGTGGCCTGAGTTGTCTTTTTTTTTGTCAGAACAGTCTTTCTGAAATGAACCCCGTTGCTACAGTCTCCATCCCAACCACTACCAGTGTCTGTGCTGCTCTTCCTCAATTTGTTGAATGCGTCTTCACAGAATTCGCCAAGTTCTCCCCTTATTTTTACTGTGACATTTTCATAATATCTTGCATAATTCCACTTCTAACCCATCAAACTTAGGATTTCCATTGTCTTCCTAACTTTCCTTCCCATTTTGTAAGGCATTCCTCCTACAGCACTTTCAGAAGGTGCTTTTCCTCTCTTCCCTTTCCTGTCCCATTACACTTTCTTAAAACCACAATACGTCTGACCCTATGTTTGACTAGCCGTGTTGCTTCTTCATGGAGACAGATGCCTAAATTTTCAAATACATCCCTTTCCATAAAGGAGGGACTGGCTGACACCTTCTCTGGCATGCAATTCATATATATATAATTGCTAATCATAAAATCATAGAATCATAGAATAAATTAGGGTGGAAGGGATGCCTGGAGGACATCTGGTTCAAAGTCTAAATTCTGCTATTGTTTATTGAAAACAGTAGGATCTATGATATTCCTGTTCACTCTATGTTCTGTGACTCTGATAATGAATAAGAGGGCACTTAAAACTATTTTCCAAATGTCATGCAATACACTTTGTATTCTTTGATGATAAATGCAATCAACCTGAAGGAATTAAGTATTTTGGGTGTTCTAAGCTGTTTGATCTTGTTAAAAGGAGTGATTATAGGAATATTTATCACAGTTAGGAACCAAGTACCCTCACAGAGTATTAAAGACAGCCTATTATAACAGAGTTCTTCAAATGAGGGCGAGTGTGAGCTGCATCATTTCAGAGCTACCCTTAGTTTAGTTCATTTTCGATAATCTGGAATGGACTTTCTTTGAGAGGATCAACTGCCATTTCAGTTTGTAAATTGCTTGTGAGGAATGTATGCTGTCTGATCTGGTTAATTGAAGGTCATGCCAATCATAAGGCTAATCTGAAAATAAATTAAAAAAAAAAGAAAAGCTTAGCAGTCCCAGTTAAAATGTGAAGTATCTGCAGTATGCCTAATTGTTACTGTTTGAAAATTGATCCTCATTCTTTTTTGAAGCAGCATTTTTGTTCTAAATTAAGGATAATAATACTAGTTAATACTCTTTTCTCATTGACTAAATCAGAAATATGCAGAGACTTGTTTGATCTTTGGCATACTGTTATGAGATGGAGCTGGATTTGAGATATATGAGAGCCAGAGCAGACCAAAGAGAACTGCAGGCTAATTGCATCCTTGTTAAGGCTGAGGGAAATTTACATTTGACTTCACTTAGAACAGAAGAATTACAGTCTGAATACAGTCTGAAGTCTTGTGTAGTAAATTGCTGGTGCATCTCAGCTGGGTAACGCTTCTAAAATACAGCAACATGAATTAAAAACTAAAATGATATGTTGTTCTTGTAGCATAAATAGGAGCTATTAGAATCAAAACTTCCTTTTCTGTTTCAATGGAAAGCTTGCATTGGCTTGTATTCCAAAGGGTAGGACAACTTCTAAGACTGGGTAATATGGGTCACTGAGCTGCTGTGAAGAGCTCGCTCAGTCTTCTGTAACTCTTTTCATGTTCCTTGGAGGTGGAGACTGTTTCTGATTTTGTGTATGAATAGCTTTGTCCATGGTTATCTCATGGGGCCTCTATATGCACTATATACAGTATAAAATTATTATTAGTGTTTCAATCACAAAGTTCTTATGATACATTTGGAATCTATTAGGTCATCTTGTCGATCTCATGGTTAATGAAGAATTGTTTCCCCACTGCATTTTTAATTGCTTTGACCAAGCTACATTTAAATAATTCAAACCAAATGTGCTTCTATTGTTCACACTGGGAGGTTTTAATTATTCCACATTACATTAATGTGATGTGTATTACAACAAAAGCCTGCTATTTCACTATTGCCACGAGTATGCCTTTGTTTTTATTCTTTGTTATTCTTTTTTATATAGTATTCAAATTCATAACAATATAAGAAACTCAAGGACAGTCTTTTTGTCTTAAGTACTAACAGCAAGATATCTAAGTCTTATCTTTTCAGAAGGAAAACTTACCCTGATGCTGTCAGGCTACTGGGACCAGGTTCAGAGTTTGGTAGCAATGCAACAGATGTTTCTAAATTCTTTAAACAAGTCTGTGAATACCAAGTAACCCTTGCTTTTAATCTTACAGAAGCAGAGCATTTAATGAAATTTGCTTATACTGATCCAACAGCACAACATTAAAAAAAGACGTTAATCAAAATGAATGCAAGTCACWGGTCAAGAGCATGCGATCTTCTGTAGATCTTTAACCAGAGATCAGGGGAAAACATACAGTGCTTACTCACCTACTAGGTTTCTGGGACTGGCTAGAGTTGCACGAGCTGTATCAGACAGACAACGGTAAAGCAGAACATTGACCTATATTGCTGAAGTGTATTCCCTTATACCTGCTCTTGTAAAGCAGCAGAAGGTGTGGAACCTATGCATATTGTGAAGCTTACGGCAGTGCTGCAGAGCTGTGCTTACAGGAGGAGAATCACAGAGGGAACAGGCTCAGCTCCCTGTATATCTTGTGGTGTGCTTCAGGCAGCCCTTTGTGACCAGAAACTTAACGACCAAACCACTTGCTTCTTCAGTGGAGCTGGCAGGGAAAAGAGAGGGAGAAAAACAAAAAAGTCCAGAAGAATATGCAGGAAGGTCTACGTGTTGAATCTTGCAGAGATTTTCCTCGTCAAGGGGTAATACTACTCAAAGGATGAAGAGTTCTGGCCTATAGTCTTTGATCAGACTCTAAATTAAAATTAAGTGAAACTCTAGGTAGATGTTGAAATGTATTCCTCTGTGCTAATAAATTTCTAATAAGCTGGATATCAAACTATATAAATCATACATGTAGTCTTGCTCTGTAATAGCACAAAACAAAGATTGAATATAATTTTTAGCACAGTCTTAAGGAAGAGATTGTTCTTTGTAAGCTCAGTTAGGCAGTTTGTTATGTATGAATTCATTATTCCAGCAGGCTGATTCTCACAACTGAGCATATCCAATGGATTCAAGTGTCAGAGTAAAATAGTCTCACACCTAATGCTTACAGAGATTTCCAAAGCAACTGACATTTGCTATTTTAAAATCATTTCACAGTAGCCAAAGACTCAGAGACAACATGGGCTTATAAAATAATGGAAAGGTGAAGTACATTTCCATCCTGCTCAAAGGCACCGCTGTAAACTGGGAAAGGGAGCCTGCACTACATCTCCTGACTGACCACATTTTGTGTCCAAATATGTACCACTGAGCCCAGGAATCCCACAGCAGGGTGTGCTGTCTCTGCCTTGTTTTGCTGTTTCAGAGAGGGCATCCTGCYGTTTGCTCTTGGCCTTCAGGGAGGTCTCTTTTCCGCACTCCTGCATATGGCTGTACCGAGCGATGTATAACCCAGAAAGTGAGACAGTTATGAAGAGATGCCCTTTACAAGGGCCAGCAGGGAAAGAAAGAACACCTACAGCATTAGCAGGGATAATGTTCAATCCCACTAGGCTAAGGTGATATTGTAGGTAATGGATTAACCCAGAAAAGGATATTATTCTTTTAAAAATGGAGAAAGCAAAAGCTAATTAAAGCAAGTTGGAAAGTACTGTCTTAGCTCTGGAAAACATTAGCAGTCAGAAAGTTCATTGCTGAAAGGTAAGTTCCTTAACGAAAAATAAGCTGTTCAATTAACCAAAAATGTTTTAAAATTATAGAATTTACCTTATGAAAATGCTTAGACTTTCTGATTCTCCCTCCTTCCTAATGAGGAAGTTGATCCTTTCATTCCTCTTTTCATCATCAAGGCAGACCTCTGCTGCATAACGTCATTGAAATGGCAGCTCCACTGGGAGAAACAACTCTATTTGGTGAATGGAAATCCTGACAGAGTGACAGCATGTCTAAAAACTTCATTGAATATTTTTGTCCTCTGTGTGCATGATCAGTTGAGTACAGGCACACATGTTTAGAAGTATGCATGTGTTGATGTTTATCTAGAAAATAATGTCTGTGTTTAGCTCTGTAAACCCATTAAAAAAATCACAGATCTTTTGTTTTCTGCACTATTCACCTTGCCATTAGATTGTCTATAACATGGTCGCATCCAAAAACCAAAGTTAATTCCAAAGGACTCAGATGTGCTGCTTTGACGCAGACCAGCATTAGAGGCTCTTCAGCAGCAGCAGCAGCAGCTACCCTCCTCTCACTGTAAAACTGGTGGCCATCTGACTTCATCCAACAAACAAATAGGTGGGCAGCAGCACACCATGCACAAGGTCTGTCAGAAAATAGGAGCTGCAAAGGCCAGGAGAAGGCTTTTCTCTTTTTTGACAGCAAGATTAGCATCTTGCATTCCCCAGAATGTTTATCAAGACATGCATGAGCTTTCCCAGTTGATAGACCAGAATAAACCTGTCTTATTCCTGGCACTCACATCCCAGGCTCTGCACTAGGATGCTGCACATTACTTTCTCTGCCCCAGCTGCCCCAGCTATGAGGGAGAATTCTTCTAGTAGAGGAATAGACAGACAGAAAACTGAGAACGATCATGTCATAGTCTGCTTCAGTCACATCCACTCAGTTTATCATTGCTCATATTACCCTGTACCTCTTCCTAGAAGCTGCATCCAGCTCAGTCTTTTCCAGAGTTATTTCTGGAATTCTGCATTAGACACAGGTACTCGCTGGTTTATATTTTAGTGAACTTTAATATATTGGGTACTTCTTGTTTCTTCTTAAATGCCCCTTTTCATGCACATGAAAAACTGAGCATCATCTGTAGAACATGTCCAGGAAGAGCAGTTTTCAGGAGATCATTCCAGACGCATTAAGCCATGCCATTTGGACTGTTCAGTACAAAAGGGAAATGTGGTGGGCCTTAAACTTGGGTAAAAAAGGACAATTGTGGCATGAACTGCTATATTAGGGAAGAACATGCAGTAGTTTAATAGTTAAATATGTCAGACCTGAGGATGATATTACTAGATATTATCCTTCTTTTAAATAGAAATGCTTAGGCAGGAGGTCAGAAAAAAATGTGTAATACCATTCATGTTCCTTTTTATTGATATACTTTTAAGAACTACCTGAACCTGTCACATAGGGCTTCATCTGGTGCTCTTTGAAGTTAATGGAAATCATTGAATTGACTTAAGGTCATAGTTCAGGCCTATAATTGTTCTAAATGAGGTGCTAATTAGCTATGCATATTAATATCTCTACTTTGCCTCCTCCAGTTGCTGGCACTACCATTTTACTGTATCTTGTCTTAAGCTAAATTCATAAACCTCTGGGAGAAATGACTATTTTCTTTGACAACAGAGCTACCTAGGAAATGCACAAGTGAAACATGAAATCTGGAAAAAGGGGCAAAGACAATTTCAAATATCTAAAATTTGGTGGGATGTTTTATAAGCTTGTCAACAAAAAGAACAAGTAAAAATATCCTGCAAAATTGTACAAATCATGAACATATAAACAAGGAATTTTTGAGACTATTCAAAATATTTTTCTTTTTTTACCTGTCAAGGAGCAGAGACAAATAACGTGAAGCTGAATAGCCTCACACTATCAAATCCATTTTTACTGAAGATGATCTTCAAATATTTCTGAATGTTCCTGAGTTTCCCAGGTAAAAAAATATAACACATCATTGTTAATTTAATATACCTGCATGTATTTTTCTGTCAAGACTTCATAACAATGCCAAAGATACCAAAATTTGAATGTAAACAATGGGCTGACATGTCATTGTTTGAAATGAAATTTTCTTGYTTCAACTAATGTTTTTGGAAAGGTGATGAAAAAAATGTAAAATTTTAGATCTCTGTGCAGATTATCTCCAATAAATCCTGAACCAGAGTGTGCTGGTTTCGGCTGGGATAGAGTTAATTTTCTTCCTAGTAGCTGGTATAGTGCTATGTTTTGGATTTAGTATGAGAACAATGTTGAAAACACACGTTTTAGTTGTTGCTAAGTAGTGGTTACACTAAGTCAAGGACTTTTCAGCTTCTCATGCTCTACTGACTGAGAAGGCTGGAGATGCACAAGAAGCTGGGAGGGGGCACAGCCAGGACAGCTGACCCAAACTGGCTGAAGGGATATTCCATACCATGTGACATCACGCTCAGGATAGAAACTAGGGGAAAGCTGGCCGGGGGGCCGCTGCTCAGGAACTGGCTGGGCATCAGTCGGCGGGTGGCGAGAAATTGCATTGTGCATCACTTATTTTATCTATTTTGTCATTATTATTATTATTTTCCCTTCCTTTTCTGTCCTATTAAACAGTCTTTAGCTCAACCCACGAATCTTACTCTTTTTCCCCCCCCCCGATTCTCTCCCCCATCCCACCGGGGGGCGGGGAGTGAGCAAACAGCGGTGTGGTGTTTAGCTGCCTGCCAGGTTAAACCACGACACAGTGTCATATGTATTCTCACTAATTAACAAAAAAATCAGGAATTGCATAGCAGCAAGTGTCTTGTGGGAAGCATATGACTAGGACAGCCAGTTTTAGCAAAAGCAGGTCTCGTTTTAGCAACAGAGGGGCTCGACACATCCCTAACCTGGCAATATTACTGGACTTATTGCACAGGTACAGGAAATCTGCCACTTCCCAGAAGAGCAGTCCCTTTGTGCATGCACAGCACATAGAGCCCTTCCACAGGAATACTGGACCTGTGGCACCTGCGTAGTTGCTCTGCCACCAACCTCCTGCCTGGCTGGAAGAAGGGCAACCCAGAAAAATGGCAGCTGGTGCAGGATGTCAGGCTGAGTGCTCTTTAAAGTGCAAACTGTTTTAAAATCTAGGTTTGGATATGAGAAAAAGGTACACGRCAGAAAAGCTGCAAGAGAAGGAAGACTTGTTCATAAATGCTTTAACTACTTTCTGCCTTTTTCATGGTATAGATTTTGGTTGCAAGATAATCCTGACATAATGCAGCCATAGTTTTTCTGCAACTTAACCATCTCTTAATTTAAAGAACCTAAAAAAGAAAGCCAATAACTTTGTCAACTTTACTGTTACAGCTTTATTAACCAAAGCTTTTTAGATTACAGATTGTCTAAAAAGAAAATATAAATAGACACTAATGTAATACGTATTTTTAAAAATAAAGTTGAAAACAATACAGTTAAGTAGTTAATGAATGATCCAAGCCTCGCATGGTTGTATTAGGAGCATCTGTTGTACTTAACATTAAAACGTTGTCTAATATAATCTGCTTTTTCATTACCATCTGTCTATCTATTGGTAAGAATTGAAAAATCTTGAAGGCCTTCACCTGTCCCAGCCCACATTTCACCACTGACTGGACATGCAACTTGTATCACAGCAACAGAGAATGGAGAAAATGAGTGTACACTCAGGGTTTGGTTTTGGCAGGCTTTCTACATGGGTGGATACCCTCAATGTTATAGAGCCCTATGGAGTTTAATGGGCTCCTATGCACTGGACAGGACTTGCATCCTGTTTGCTATCACTGTTTAAAATATCCAGACATCATTATAAAGCTGGATTTTCTCACATTTATGTGAGAAAATGGCAAGAGACACTATAAGGACATTTTTCTGGGCCTCAAACACTGGCAATAGAAATTAATTCATTTATTTCTGTAATAAGGACGTACTTTCCGTCTCATGAAGTACAGATCTGTTGGAAAAATAGTCAAACTTGATGCAAAAACATGAAGCAATGGAGAGAGCATCTACTGTTGAGTCATAAACTTTTCAGGAACAGATACAGTATTATTACAGTCATGGTTACCTAATAATATTTCATTTGGGAATAGAAAACAACTGTTATTGGGTGGATGGTGCCAAAATTCAGTTCCCTTCAGTTTAATTTGCTCAGATACATGTGGATTCAGAGAATGTGCAGAGGAAGAGTGAATCTAATATTATGGTCAAATTAATATTTAATCATGTATCCTACATTGAATAGACAATAGACTGATAGCATAGTCATTCTCCTGCCCTATGGGATTCAAATCTTTGACTGCAAATAGGCAGAAGAGGGACTTGAAGCTTGGATTTACACAACCAAGATAATAATCTGCTGGTGAGCAGCTTCTGGATGTCTTTTGTTGTTGGATGTTTTGTCGTTTTTATGGGGGGGGTTTTGCCTTTAAAAGAGGAGGTGTTGCACAGCTTCCAAAATTATGAGAATGTATAATAGGGGAAGAAGTGGGGCTGAGAAAAAGGAGTTCTTTCAGACGGTAAGGCAAGTACAGTCATTAGAGAGACACAAAATACTTTCATCAAAGGCTACTGTTACAGTGAATAATTTGTCTTACTCATCCATTGGGGATATCTGGTAAAGGCATATCAGTGTATACGTATCAGTATCTGGGTTCTTGTAATTACACTGTATTTAGTTTCCCCTTTTAATGATAATTTTTTTTTTGCAAATTAGGATAATGTTAGGGTGTTCTTTCACTAAATGGTTATATTTGCATTCCTTAGTCTTGGGAATCCTAAAAAAAGATGAATCTGGGATTTTCCCTGTTTGCTCTTTTTCTGACAAATTCTGCAACTGATGACTTGCCTGTTGTTTGCTATTACAATGACAATCATGCCCTTAGTTTTAATACCCTAGAGGGATTAGATAAAATTTGCACCACCTAATACTAAGACTTCTGATGTAGTGGTCCACAAAAATAAAGATGTCAGTATGTGTGGAGCTGCGGAGTGTAGAAAACAAGTAGCAAGTTTCTTAACATCTAAAGCAAACATCAAATTTGTTATGTACATTGATTCCAGAGGAGAGGAGAGACCATAAAAGTCATTTAAAAGATTCTAGGCATATGAGAGCTTGATGTTTTAATAATATTTGTTGGTAAGGCTCAAAATTTTTTGTCTTGCACACAAAGAAAAAGTAGCTTGGGGTCTCGGAATACGTATTCTCTCAGTGCAGAAAAACAATCTTTCTAAATTGCAACTTTTTTTTTTTCCCAGAAGAAAAGGATTTACTTCCCAACACAATATAAATCTTGCATTGTATACAAACAAAGTCCAGTCTTCTTATGTTGTTCTTCCTTCAGATCCCTTTTTTTTCAAGGAAACATTCAGCATTTCTCTGAAATTCCGCTTAAGAGATACCCATTTCCTACAGAGGCTGCCTCTTGTGGATTATGCTGCATGGCCTTGAAGAATACATTCTGTTTTCTGGACTGGCCTTTCTATTGAAGAAAAGATTAAAAGTGCAGTGGCAGTGACAGTTTTCCTGGTAATAAGCCTGAAACCTGAACTGCATAAGCCATCAGGATAGTTCATTGCCCATATCTGATTTCAGTGCTTGGCCTCCACTTTAGGAGTGTGGCCAAAGGTGGACGCCAGTGCCAGCTGTGCAGCGGTTTTTGTTTGTGCGTGGTGTAGACACCTGTCACCTGGTAACTGAGACCGCCAAATTCATTTCATAGGCCAATGAGCCCCTATTAGAAGTCATTCCAAGACATTTTGGTTTACAGTGGAGAAACTTAAGCTACCTGAAAGTGCMTCACATATGCAAAAAAGAGTTAGAGAAATATTTTTATTAAGTTTACTAACCTGAGGGACTTTTCCCTTTATTAGTTCCAGAAAGTTCATATTTGTGCACATATTACAGATCACATCTCCCAAAAAGGAAAAGGGGAAAAAAGCACCTAGGATCAGTCACAATACCTGTTCCAGAGGTCCCAATTATTTCAACAACTTATGTATAGCTGATAGGATAACTGACACGTTTTACTCTAGAGATGAGTAACAAAACAAAAACAAACAAAAAAAGGAAAATGACTAGAAAGTCAAAAATAGAGTAGGTCAAATGGATAGGACAGCAAAAACATTAATATAAAGGAGCTGTCACAGTTAAAAACAAGCCTGCCTGTTTATTATTTGGAAACTTGATGGGTATGTTTCCCTATCTAAGTCATTTTATATCCTAAACCTTGGTTAAGTTACAAACCTATGATCTGTATGTTTGGATCTTTCTCCTTTTTTAGGAGAGATATTTTTACTCCTTGAGGAATAGATTTTTCCACCTGCTTAAATATAGTCTATTATATCTGAATTGTTATTTCCCCTTCATACACACAGAATAAGATCAAAACATTCACTGTTTACTCAGAACAGACATTTTGGCCCCACAGTAATAATTTTTACACCTGCTCACGAAGCCCACCTGCAGCTTTTTAAAATATATGTTTAGATTTACACCCAGCTGTTCCCGTGGCTCCTGTGTTCTTCCTTGCTTGACTTCTTCATCTGAAGTTTAAGATCTAAACACCCACACTTACTGAGCAATCCACAAAAGTGAGTAACTCTTTGCAAGTAGTGATTCACTTTTGCTGTTACTGCTTCATTTGTGCTCTGTAGGAAATGACAACTGAATGCCCACAAAGGTGCCGGTCAGCTCTTCCACCCAGTTTCAGCAAAGGCCATGGCATTCTTGGGGGGCAGACCAAACAGTCTTCAATTCTAGTATTCAAAGCCAACATTTTGTTGAATGTTAAATTTAGTGAATCTTTGCCCTACCATACACCATCTCAGAAGCAAGAATAAGGACCTTAATAATTCAGCCAAATACCCACTTGCCTAATCTACCCAAATTCTCATTTCAAAGATAGAATTTGGTCCTGAAACACAGATCTGTTACTCAGAACTCATACTCTTTGAGGAAAAGTGTTACCCAAAGAAATAAGTTGCCTAGCTCTTGAGCACTTCTTTTGCAGCTGGCATAGACAAGAAACTATTTTCAGCACTGTGCCATGCAACGTGCTAGCTGGCAAAATCCAGCTGAGAGGGCTGGGAGCTTCAATCCATTTTGGATCATAAGAAATCAGTGTGTTCATTTGTCATCTGGAGCAGCTATACCTTTGTCCGTGAAAAACATGCAAGTCAATGTGCAGAGCAGTTTCAAAACATAGAAATCTGATGGGAGTGGGTGGTTCAAAATACTTGGAGATAACGCTCAGGTGCCACGTTGATAAGCATAGGGCAGGTCTTTGGAAAAAGGCAAAAACAAGTAACAGGAAACATCAAACAGCCTTTCATCCCTCACAGATCATTAATGACTGAAAGCTGTTCCCACCTGATTAATGTTGGATAGGGTTTGGTAATATCAGTCCAGTTTCCTAGCAAGAATGACCAGATCCACAAAAAAATATTTATGTCCCGCCTGTGCACCAAAGTCCCACTTAGGTCTCACTTTGGGAGACTAAGTCCAAAAATTACAATTTCAAAATTTCTGCTCAGCTGTCGTCTACCCTGGAATTAGCTAAGATGCAGAGGTACCCCAGATTTTACATTCATTTTAATTGAGCGTTTTCAGTTCTGCTCTGGGAAAGGCCAGAAGTTTCTCGTATGGAGCACTAAGATCCTCATGTGTAAGAGTTGTCAAAAACTCCAGATATCTCATCTTTCCCTCTGTCTTCTTAAGGATTTAAACCTATCATTGGGCCCAAAAAAATGCCTGCTGAACAAATATAAAAGTTCCCACTGCTTGCTGTCAGAGGGTGGCAGAACAGGACCCTCACCAGTTCAGTGTTTCAATGACTAAGACTCCCAGCCAAAGTATGGGTGACTAGAGTTTTCTTTCTTCAAAAGAATCAAGTTTAAGTTCCTGTACTCTCCAGAGCACACCTCTTCCAGTGCAGACACACTTCCAACCCCTCCTGTTTACTTTGGTCCAGGCATTGCATGGCATATATAAAGAGATATCAAGCCAAAAAGCTAAGGTGAACATGACTCTGTAAGCTAGTAGGAGAGCCCATAGTTTTGAAAAGGAGGGGGAAAAAAAATTGAGAGCAAGTGCTGCACCACACCCTAAAGATGTCTTAAGTTTCTTTGTCTAAGTGTCTGCAACCCCCATTTGCTCTTCTGCTGAGCCTGGAAGATCCTGTGGGTCCTTTCATGGATCTAGGTCCATATATTCACATTATAAAAAATGCTGAAACTGCATTGGGAGTCAGAGAACAAACTGAAAAAATACTGCACAGGAAGGGTTGCATTTGCTTCATTTACTGATTTTCCTGTCAGGCCAGCACCAGGACAGGGTGTATGTTATTGCCAGTGTACTGATTTTGTGAGCAAAAACAGCACGCAACCTGCTGCAAGTCAGCCCACAGAGCTATACTCCAACTAGCTTCTGAAAACAAAAAATCCCATCTGATAATGTAAATCTTCAAACAGCATTTACAAAAAAAATAGTATTGTCTATGTCATGGTTTAACCCCAGCCAGCAACTAAGCACCACACAGCCGCTCGCTCACTCCCCCCACGGTGGGATGGGGGAGAGAATTGGAAGGGTAAAAGTGAGAAAACTCATGGGTTGAGATAAAGACAGTTTAATAGGTAAAACAAAAGCCGTGCACACAAGCAAAGCAAAACAAGGAATTCATTCCCTACTTCCCATCGGCAGGCAGGTGTTCAGCCATCGCCAGGAAAGCAGGGCTCCATCACGCATGACGGTTACTTGGGAAGAGAAACGCCATCACTCCAAACGTCCCCCCCTTCCTTCTTCTTCCCCCAGCTTTATATACTGAGCATGACGTCACATGATATGGAATACCCCATTGGCCAGTTGGGCTAGCTGTCCTGACTATGCTCCCTCCCAGCTTCTTGTGCACCTGGCAGAGCATGGGAAGCTGAAAAGTCCTTGACTAGTAGACTACTTAGCAACAACTAAAAACATCAGCGTGTTATCAACATTATTCTCACACTAAATCCAAAACATAGCACTATACCAACTACTAGGAAAAAAAAATTAACTCTATCCCAGCTGAAACCAGGACAGTCTACAAGTATTTATGTTTTGTTTGTTACGGGACTGAACAGAAGCGGATATAATCACAAAGAACCATTCCTTGCTACTGAGTTCTTATAACTCCTGACAGAGAAAGCTTGTTGGTCACCTTTTAAATAAGGGACTCAAAGTGTGCACATAAACATGGCTATGGCCTCATATAGTACAGGGGTAAGATTTCTTTTCAAAACTGATAGAAATGTCTACTGGACAAATATTAAATATGTTTTCTGGAGCATCTTAGTACTGATTTCCCACTTCAGCTTTATTTGAATGCTAGATGTTCTTTCTTAAATTTGGTGGCTTCAGAAATCACCTTTCTGAAGATGCAACATATTTCACTTCAAAAGTCTTTACTTCACTGGAGTTTTGGAACATACATTAATAGAGAGCAGCACAATTCTTGTCTATATTTTCAATCTAATGTATTGTCATTTGTGTTCCTAGGAAGGATATAGATCGATGCGTATTTATTTATTGTAAGATATTTATTTTGGTTTACCTAGAAAAAATTCAAGGCTATATTACTACTACAGAAAATTCCCTTCCTGAGCTAACAGGTTTCTTTCTACCATGGTCTTCCATCAGCTCAGTGTCCCAAACCAGGTGAGGCTAGGAAGAAACTAAAGGTTCCCAAATGTGGAGTCCAGTGTACCTAACAAAAAAAAATGTATTGCAAATCTGATGATTTCTCATCAGAAACATGACTCTCAAAGTGAAAGAATAAGCCTTTTCTCTTTTAGCTTGAGTGTCTCAGCTTAGTTCCACTCCTATAGTCATATAGATGAAGACTATTGATTTTTAATGTGATTAGTGTGGAATCATCATCTCTAACTTCCCAAAGGAACAAACTGGCCTCTGGAGATTGCATGAATTTATTCTGGGGCTGGAAAACTAATAACATTCCAAAAAAAAAAAAAAAAAATCTTCATGCTACACATACATAGTAAAACTTATGTATAGCAACCATTAACACATAGATAAATACCACTGTATATTTGCTATTTTTAATGCTCCCTCCCCTACCTGGTATTGCTATTGATTTTTAATGTGATTAGTGTGGAATCATCATCTCTAACTTCCCAAAGGAACAAACTGGCCTCTGGAGATTGCATGAAAAACTAATAACATTCCAAAAAAAAAAAAAAAAAAATCTTCATGCTACACATACATAGTAAAACTTATGTATAGCAACCATTAACACATAGATAAATACCACTGTATATTTGCTATTTTTAATGCTCCCTCCCCTACCTGGTATTGCTCATTATTTTTGGATAGTGGGCTAAAGCTGGATGCTAGTTACAACCACTTCTATGCAAGCATAGGAAGATCCTCTAGCTGTTGGCTTGTAATGGCAACTGGAAACAATGACTCTTCATTGGTAGATGTTGGCACAATTTTTAAGATATAGAAGCTGCCCTTTAGGCAATGCCTGACAAAGCTAGCTATTACCAATAGTCCTCTTTCTGCTAGGCGCTAAGTTAGCTGCTCAAAGGCACTGGGAAGAATGAATGATGGCACAGATCTGAATGTCACTGACATACTGATGTCACAGCTGCCTATACTCACTCATGAACCTTGCTGCTGGTGCCATGTGTACCTTAAGTTCTATATGAGAAAGCTTTATTGGTAGAAGACCAGTCAGCCAGTACTATGGACCTCAATGAGTTTTTTCAGAAGCAAAGGAATTAAATCATTCAAGTGTGACTTTACTCCCGCTGGAGTTTTCCAGTGTTTTATGAATTGTCACACAACTTATTTTTGTCCCTTACCAAGTTCAGGCAGAGTGTACCAAACACACTGCTAAGCCATTTTAAGTCAAACAGGCCAGGAAACTTCAAACAGTGCTGGAATCAATTTACCACAATTAATTCCCTCTGCCCCCAAAAGGAAGCTTTTGGTACATGATGAAAACCCAGTTTGAAAGACTGTCAAATTTAAGGAGTTTTTTTAGCAAAGCTTGCCTACCACTCTTCTCCAAGTAGTAACTATTTCTTATTCCTTAGCAGGCAAATCAAGCATATATCTGACTGACAGAACCTTCCCCTAGAGCTCCCAGACTTCACCATGTGGTATTGGCTGAAACTTAAGTAGACAAGACTGGCTTTAACCCCTAGGCACAACTCTGTTTCCCTGTAAGTAGCTGGTTCCATCCAAATCTGAATATTCATATCCAAAAAATAAATGGAAGTTTCTTCTCAGCGTATGTCAATTCAGTCTTTTCTGACTATCTGGTATAATCTTCGTGATATCCAGAAAAAGGTATTTTATAACCCTAGCATTCTGGATAACAAAATTCCACAGTAAGTGGAAAATTTACCATAAATTTACATTAGAGTAGTCTTCATTCACATAGAATTGCAGACAAGTGCAAACAATTGCTGCTTTTTTCCAATATATTCAGCCACATTTTCAAAACACTGAACAAATATTGACTAATGAATTAGTATTGTAATTAAGTCAGGAAAGATACAGAAACAAAATAAATGCTTTTGTATAACACTCCTCAAACATCACCCCAAAAGTCTTTGTCATTATCCTGATCTAAAAAGAAGATAATTAGGAACACTTAAACTGAAGTTACTGGTAAGGAAACCAGATTTCCTGTTTCCTCGAGGTTGATGTATTTGGTATCTAAAAAATTAAGGTTTGATTGAAATTTCTGTTCTGCAGCTTTCATAACATCCCTCTCCTGAATGGATTCCTCAAGGTGAAATTTAATGCACCTGATTTATGTGCCCGGTTTAGACCTTACTTCATTGAAAATATAAGATCATGAAGCAGGGAGGGAAGGGAATGCAGCCAGTGTAAACTCCTGCAGTCCTTATACTGTTAACAGAAAGTAGCAAGTCCCCCAGGAGACCTTCAGATGGACACTTAGTCCACCCAACTTATGTGCCTCTGTCTTCCTTTAACAATCAGGGCTTGCACAGGACAAGCCAATGCATTTAAGTGTTTCCTTATGGAGTCTACAAGAAAGATTAAGCATCTACATTTGGTTCATACCAATTCTAAATAGATATCTTCTGAGGCAACTGCAGATGTGGACAAAGTTAGTTGTAAAGGACTACAGTCCAGCCTAGGGCACTGTAATTTGGTGGATGTGACCTCTCCCTTGCCCTCCCTCACTGCCAGCTAAAGGGATGAGTTTACGTTGCAGCCTTTCCTTCACTAGAATCATTAACAGTGCCTCCTTCCTCTACCCAGAGGCCAATTTTTATGTTAATATCTTTGAGAGTTTCCCCCTCCAGACAAATTCAGCTTCAAGCAGCCAGTAAGTTCAATAGTTATTAGAGGAAAAGCAGAGACACCTGCAGAACAAAAATGGGCCTTAGTAAAGCAAATAGAATCTGATTCACTGAAAGATAGGGTAGTGCCTCAACCTCCTGCCAAAGGCTTTAGAAAATATATTTTAGTTAAGCAAGTTACCAAACTCACTAGAGGGCAACAAGAACATTATGTGGCCTCTATTATGAATGAARTTAGACTAGAATACCTGCAGTCACATCCACTGTGGAGTCATAGATCAATTCCCTTGACACTCTCAGTGAGTGCTGCACACTCACTTGTCCTCTCCTCTCTTCTCTTCCTGTTTTCTAGAATAATGAGTCAAGTTCAAATGCTTAAAATGTTTTATTCTTCCGGGCCAAAAATATCTAAAAAAATGATTAAACTGTGGGCTGGAAATGGTGGCCAACAATTTCATTCCACTGGCACAGTGAATTTTCTACCGTTAGAAAAAGCTCATCTCTGCTGGAGAGATGCTTTCTGTGGGACTACAGAATTAACTTTCTCCAGAGATTAATGACAATATCAAACCTGATTATTTTCTGCTGCAATTGCCAGGTATGTTCCTTTGATAGTCATTTGCAATATAAATTCTTAACAGTGTTTTCATTAAAAAAAAAAAAAAAAAAAAGAGAGAAAAAACTGTGGGAACCAATGTTCACTGAAACAAAAACTGCACACTGCACACAGGGAGCAGAAGATGAGAGATAAGGCACAACTGAGATGTTAGTCACTTTGCTTAATACATGTTGGAAGTCATTCAGAGAGTTTGACGAGGAACTTGGTGTGAGAATAAGTACATAGAATGTAATGTAAGATCACGTCTTGTTGGATTTAAAAGTATCAGACAGGAATTTCCTTTCATGAACTCAATGAGATACAGAATTACATGASCAGGATTCTCATCAAAGCACCTGGACAATGCTGATGAAGCTGTGGCAATTTAAACAAGCAGAGGAACTACTGAATATAAACTATGAGAAAGGTCAAAGGAAGGGAGGCTCAGAAATCCACTGAGAAGGGAGGTAAGCTAGCCTACAAGGAAAGAGTTGGGCATGGTCATAGATCAATAAAATCAGTGGAACCTGGAGAATGAGTCAGATGGACAGTCACTAGGAGCTCAATTCAGCTGCCCACACATGGGCATCATGAATGTTTTTGCATGCCCTAGGGTGTTAGTCAAGGCCAACCTTGTTGGCCATTGATTAAATGGAGATCAAATCTCCATTGATTATAATGGGGGCTTAGCTACGTAGTTCTTCTTTAGATAACTATACAAAGGCATCTATATTTAGCTGTCTTAATCTCAAGAGGAAAAGGTAATTGTGCCTTTCCTTGGATTTTCCTCTACAAAATAAGAGAGGAGGGAAAAAATGGCAGACACTAGCACACCAGTATCCAAGTAACTGACAATCTTCCCTGTGCCTTATTCTTGTTACTATAACATTATGCAAATCATGGACTAAAGCTTCTGGAAAGCTAATGATACTGTTTGAAGCTTTTACTTCCAACAGAAGCTTACGCTGTATCTGTTCTTGTGCTCTGAGGCTATTACACTCAAAATAATAAAATAACATTTCAGTTATATTCAGAACATTTATCCATATTCCCAAACACCAGAAAATATAGTAGCTCCCCTTTTAGGTAAAAAAAAAAAAATAGGCTTTCTATTGATACAGTCAGAAAGAATGGAAAATGCCATTACTATCACTGGAACTACAGAGGAGAATACTGTTAGTTTCAGTAGACTTTTGCCAGATCACATTAAAAAAAATTCTTATGGAAAAAATGTGATCTTCTTGGTTTACTTGGAGACCCAAAACCTTTGAAAGCCCCTGATGGTCCAAGTGAAGGGTCCAGCATCACAACATACTATGTTAAATCACAAAAAAATACCCAAAACTCAAACACTACTTCTCAGAAGGGTCTAATTTGCAGCTTTCTGATGACATCCTAGTCAGTGATGTTAAACCACCAGGTATGCTAAAAATGCACTTTGTTCTTAATCTTTGGCTTGGACTTCTGAAATCCAAATGAAAGACACCTTTGGACTCTGGACTCCGAAGGTGTTAGTCAATCTGCCAATTTCTAGGATCAGAGACAGAGACCAAAATTACTTGGAAGGGTATCACAGTAAAACTCTTGGGTAAGCATAGCCAAAATAATTTTATTTCTTCTCAGTTTGCATAAGCTCACTCTTTACTTTAAACAGAAGTAAGATTATATAAGCTAAAAATATCACAGAATATCTCATTTTATATGTGTTCTTGGAATATACAGAAAATGTAGGTTTTGTCATATTCTTACACTTTACAGATAATACATATAGTGTCATGCAGATAGTATAGTATCATTACAGTATCATATAGTATCATTATTGTATCATATAATGATATGGTATCATTACAGATAATACAATAGTATCATACATATATCCTCATGCAGATGAGTATCTGCATTCTGCTATATATTCTTTGGAAAATCACTGTAAGCAGTTTTAAGGTTATAATTCAAACCAGAACAGTTTCTGGGAACACCGGTACTTCCACCATGCTACACGGAAGTCAGTAATGCAGTGGAAGGATGCCTGCAGCTTCCACCAGTACCAAATACCGGGGGTTACAGATACAATAGGATTCCATGTGATGGAGATCAGGTAACATCAGCCTCACACACCTGCTATTTTCCTCTGTGTTTGTGGACAGCTTTCTGTTATTCATAGAACTGCTCAAGCATTCAGCATATGCAGTAGAGTTCCAGTGATTTAGAACCATCTGCTTAAGGTTTTATTTTGACAAGCTGTTTTGCTGCTGAAGTTCTCACAGGGTTGTTCAGGCTTTTACCAAATGACTACTAAAAGCCACTAACCACACTCGCAATCTACCTTTTGTAAATGTTTGTGTTTATTTCTTAAGAAGATTCATGCCAATTAATACGACCATGTGATGGGAAAAAACCAACGGGGTCAAAGTAATATGCTTTAACTGCTCCTCAGCTGTAATTAGTTTAATGAGTGTTTTTACCTTAATTCATTTTTCAAATAGTTTATATAATAGCCTTTTATCTTGTACCATATCCTTTAGTATTTTATTTAATTTGACTTACTAGTTTAATTCAATTTCGAATAAAATTGCTTTTAGCTCTCTTAAAGTTTTTAATCGCCTGGTTTTCAACCTGTTTCCATGCATTTATCTACTTGTATGGCTAGTATATGTATACTGATTTATTTCAAAGGCTCTCTGTGCTGATTTACACTGAAATGGTACTGACATGGCTAGCCAAATAATACCAGGAAGAGCTCATTGAGCCACTCAGGTCAGATTGCATCATTTACGGGAGTCTCCTTCAGGGAGTTCTAGGGTCATTTTCAGGCAGAAGTACCCACCTGTGAAGTCGTCTCTTCACCAACCCTCTTCAGTCACCCAAACCCCATTTCTTTCACGTATCATCCATCCTGGGATGCTCTTGGTACTGATAACATTCCTCCATTCTCCACTGAAGTAAGCAGGTTATTTTCCTTGTCATACCAAACCCATGTACTCTTCAGCCTGCTGGAGGAGATCTGCCACATCGTTTCAGACACTCTTACCCAGTACAAGGGAACAAAACATTGCCATTTCAAAATGCCATGACAGAATTAAATTCTGGTAGGTTACCCCTTGTTTTTCTTTGCCAGTGCTTCTCATTTGACAAATAAATTCATAGTCTTTATGTGCAGACCATTATGATCACTTGGTCTGTAATGTATATAATTTTCTCAGATGCTGAGTCAAAGCATGTTTCCCAGAAAGATATCTAATCTCATTTTACAGACTCAGAGCCAGAGCGTGTCTATTGCCTTTCCTGATAATTGTTAATTACATTTACTGTCTCTGTTTCAAGGTTGAATGTGCATATCTTGTTGTGCTTTTGTCTGTAAGACTGAAATTTTTCCTTTTTTCCCATGACCAGATTTCATTTCAAAGTAGAAGTAAGTATCTCTATATGGGAATCAAATCACCTTTTAACCTCCACTTTGATTAGCTGAATAAATTGAGTCCCTAAAGGCTCTGTTTATAAGGGTTGTTTTTCAGCTACCCATCAAGAGGGATGGTCACAGTAGTCTGACTAGCTGTGTCTGCAGTGGCATATTCTTACTTTATAGTCCCCTTTTTGTGCATCCAAAAGTTGGATTAGCATATTAAGACACTCATATACTATGACTCCAGTGTACCTTCTGAATGACTGTTTTCCAAAATAGCATTCCCATCCTTTACCTAGAACATTCATTCCTTGTCCCCAGATGAATTACCTTATCTTCAGCTGTTTGAAAACATGCTTGGTTGGAGAGTAACCATTTAACTGAACAATCCAGATCACTCTGTAATGGTAACCTCTCCTGTTATTTACTGTCTTGTTCATCGTTGTGTCACCTGCAAACTCAGACAGCCAAGATTTTATATTGTTGTCTATTTTGAATAGCACTTGGCAAAGCACAAATCCCTTGGGATATGTCCCCACAAATTGATGAATTTCCATTAACGACTACATTTTGGGATCTCAGCCTGTCTTAATCTTTCTTATTTTCATATAATGCAGATTTTTAATCAAGCATCAAGTAGAACTATGTCAAATACTCTGACGAAATTCAGATATACAGTTCTGTCTTGCTATTGTGTTCCTTGTCAGTGGCTTGAACAAGAAGAAGAAGGTAAACATGTACATGCAATACACTTTCTTTTTTTTTTAATGCCATTTTTGGTTTAGTGTCCCATCACATGCTGACTAAAAAGGTAGCATAATGCAGTATCAACAATTCGCAGGTCATTTGGATTACAGCTGACTGGCAGATCTCAAGAGATAACAAGGAAAGTGGAATCCTTGCTGAATGAGCATGTTTCTAGTGGGGTTCTGGGTCGACCAGAAATAATGTTGAAATCATGTAATACTAATCTAACTGAGCTAGAATTAGATATGGAAAAAAACCAAAACAGCTGGTAGGATCTGTGAGTGATTCAAAGACCTGAAGAATGAATGACGAAGATTAAGCAAGGCCAGTTACAGAGTATAATCTAGACAGTATCTTGAAGCAGTCCACTCAAACAAGTTATTCTGAATGCTATCAAATAAAAATATAGTGATATGCAACATCACAAGGGGAACTTGCTGATTGGAAGACTAGGGAAGTCTTTGGATGCATTAAAAGGAGGACAGTAAGCAGCAAAAGTAACAAAGATGTTATGTCAATTGGGAGACTGTTATTGGAACAAAGTTGTGTAGCTAGTGACTACATTTTTAAAAGATTGCATAAAGCTTTAAAAACTTCATGAAGTATATGAAATGAAAATGAGATGCAGTAAGATAGTGTGTCTTGTTTCATATAGTATATTAACCCATTATATACAACTTCAGTAAAACTGAACAAAGTAGGTTGAGAAATTGCTATTTTGTAGCACTTCTATTTCAAAGAGCCTACAGCCTTTTACAGTCTTGACTTTTCTCCATTGTTCTGTCTGTCTTCCCATCTTCAGATAGCTCAGAATCAAGCATGGGCTACTAGAAGATAAGGAAGGACCAAAGAAGGTTCTAACATTGACACTTAGCTCTTATATGCTCCCTGCATGCCATCTTTCATGTTAATAAGTATCTTCCCTGGATTTAAAAGTTTAAAACAGGTGTCTTTATGTTACTGCAACTGGGATCACTGATTTATTTCACTTTATATCACTTGCAACACTGCTATAATCAGTTAATCTCCTGAATTGAGATTGATTGCTACTGGAAATGAAATCTCCTACAACAAATTTTCTGTATGCAGGTGATCTCACAGACCAACACATTAAGTGGAACTAAATTTTTTTGCATCTCATGGTAAATGTGAGAAGTATATAGATAATTTTACATTTCCTTTTTGGTCTACTCATTGCACTCTCGCAGATTAAATAAACATATGTGTAGGCTCTAAATCTCTCATTTCTTTTCCATTCCATATGCTTGTGCTTATTAAAGTAATAATTCTGTTTTCAAAGTGCTTTTGACAATCTCCTTTTTATAATTTTCAACCAGGTGTTTTTAACAAAGACAGACTATAGCCATATAAAAGTCTGATGCCCTGTTAATTTAGTTTACCATGTGGTTACATCCAATTGACCAGGTACTACCTCCTTCAATCTTATTAACTGGTTGTGCCTTTTTCTACGACTGGGTCTTTGTATTTTCCTTCAGAAATTGTCCTGCCTGTCTCCAAATAATTTCCTCAAAAAAACTTTTCTTTAAAAGCCAGCCAGAAGAAGATTAACTTGATAATGCTTGTTAAGTGTCTCAAGATTTTCTCACACCATTCAACTCCAGTAACTCATGAGTTTGGGCTTTCTATCATTATCATTACTCAAAATTCATCAGGATTTAATTTTATAACCAGTACAAAAACAAGCATGGAATTAAAAAAAAAAAAAAAAAAAAATTATCTGTTTTCTGCTGCATGGTAACCTTATATCTAAAGCAAAAAGGGGAAAAAAAAGAAATCTCTCCTTAAGGAATTCAGTTTTGCCAGTTCAGCAGTGGTTATGTTAATTCCTTTCACTTAAATTGCTACCTAATGTCTTATTGGTAGTTGCAGCTAGTGTTGTACAATTCATTTCATTCTGAGATGTGTTGTTACCAGCTCAGAAGGATAATGGCTGACTGTCAAAGAAGAGAAAATACCCAGGGCTGAATTCATCCCACCTAATTTGTTTACAACGGCATTAGTCTAGGGATTTTTAATCTGCATAGTCATGTGCTTGGGTTAAAAAAAACCACAGAAAAACCCCACAACACTTCCAGGGCATGATTTATCTTATCCTAGCAATAATATGACAAGTTGCTGATGATCCAAATTTATTTAGGGTTTATAAAAATGAAAGCTGACCATGAACACCCAAGGAAGAACTTCATAAGGATAAAATTACTCTCATCAGACATAAATATCCACAATGCAAACATGTCTAAGTCAGTCCACTTTGCAGTCAGTGGACAGAAATAAGCACCTCAAGGACATAAGCCCTTTTCTCCTGAGGTAGGTAGGTAGGTAAAATTAGTCAGGTGCAGATGGCTAAAATAAAGAGGAGACAAATCCTACCCCACCCACTGTTTAGGCCATATAGACCTATCTTTGAAAAGCTGCAGCTGTGCCTATAGCATCTGTAGAATTTTCTGCTGTAAATTTGCAGGGCTTTATCATAATGAAAAATAAACAAAACCAGCATTCAGACTTCACTTCCATGCTGGAATTCAGTCTGTCTCAATGCAATTATTCATGTAAGCAGAGACCACTGTAACTGCCACCTTTTAAATAAAAAGTATATAAGGATATGTGCAGTCTTCATGCTTTTTATCATTCACAAAAAGGAAAAAAAAAAATATATTCCAGGTTAGAATATCTCTTCAGTAGCTGCTTTGCAAAGATGATTTTGCTTGTTACTTGACATTATTTCTTCAGGTGATGGAATAGTTTAGTGTACTATTTGCTATTCCCAAAACACCAGATTGAAATCAGGCATTCATTCTTAAACTATTTTTACATTGCTTTGTGCTTTTTTTAACTTCATCTCTGCAAAAACCTATTTCAGCTCACACTCACCATCTAATTCTTACTCACACATAGCTCCTTTAGTACCTGATTCATTCTGATACTTCCTTGTTTAGTTGCTAACTGGCTTTTCAGTAGAACTAAGGACAGAACTTAGTTCAATGCTTACTACCTTTCTCTTCTACCAAATAAAAACAATTGGGTAATACATGGGGGAGGGTTTGGTTTTTCCCCCCCCACGTATTTACTGAATCTGCTACAAGCACCATGGACTTTATGCTGCTGATTGGCTTGCCCAGCATCTCAATGGCATGACTTTAGTCACTGGAATGTACTCAAATGGTGAAAAAAATGAAAAAGAAAAAAAAGAAAAACAAAAAAAAGAGCAAACTTCCTATCCTATTCCAAACTAGTTATAGTTTCAAACCCCTATTTTATCTTGAAACAGCATGACAACTCTGAAAGAATATATTAAGCTCCATAGTCTAGACCCTGATACATGAATGCAGCTTCCTCTAATATCAAAGCTATGGAACTGAGTCAGAACAAGGTCTTTTTTTAAATCTGGTCTTTTTTTTATTGTTCTGGTAGATCAGAGAATTCTAACATCCTCCAGCTCCAACGTCTACTGTACGTATTTTATAATGAAATAACAAATCCAGTTTGTTCACAGATAAATCAATACTAGATATTTATACTGGGAAAAGACTGTATAACCCTTCTAGGACTAAAGTGTTCCTGCTGGTGAGGAAAAAAAAAAGAAAAAAAAAAAAAAAAGATTAAGAGGCAGCTAAAACTAGCAAGAGCTAAGAAAAGAACTAATCAGCTTCCAGCTCAGCATTTCAGCACTCAATGCCAATATGCAAAATCTACAATTCTGAAACAACCCCCAAAAAATGCATCTTGCTTAAATTGCAGTTCAGTTTGCCTAGGGTAGTAGAGTGAAGGTTTCCAGCTATATCTTTTTATGGAAAACAACAGCAATAACGATTCATGTGTTAAAATATATAACAATAAATAGTTCTTTTTTCAACAGTGTTTTCTATCTCAAAACACACAGAAGATTAAACAATGTTCTTTGTGACCAATTTCTGGGCAAGCTTTACTCTGCCTCAAAATCCACATTATCATGCAAGGACTGAACAACCGTCCCCGTCCCCAGGGAGGTGCCCGATGCCCAGGGCTGGGGCTGCCCCACTGCCCCCCAGCTGCGCTGCTTGTGGGACCCAGGGAGCTGCTGGCTCCCGCTGTGCCCTGACATCTCCTTTGTTAGACCTAAATCTCCTTCTTCTGCTGAAACCTGCTGAAAGGGATCCTTACGCTGTTCACGCACTTGCACCCTGAAGCTTCCCCTTCCCTTTGACCTTGTCTGGCCCCTTTGCTCTTGCTTCATTGCTGCCTTATGATGCATCCGACTTTGCAATCCCCAACCACTGACGGTTCCACTTCCAAAACGGAGTTAAATGCCTGGCACTTAAACTTTAAGTGCTAATTGCCTAGTAATGAAACCTTTAATCATGAGGTGATTAAAATTTTAATCACTAAAAGCCTGTGGAAATCTACTACATAATGCTGAAGATTAATTTCTAAGTTTTTTTAACGTGTGCTTCCAGTGCAAATTGCCTTACATTGTAGAGACGAACAGTGGTATGTGAAATGTGAAGTTCTTCAATAACTCTTGTGCCAAGAAAAAGATTGCAAAAAATTGAAAGATACAGCTATAAATGTAGAATATATTTAATGTTAGATTAATTATTTTAAGAAGGGGATTTTTTTTTTTAATCTTCTGGTTTCCAAGTCACTAGGAAAAAATATATTCTTGCATTAACCTCCTAGCAACTAGACACAGATTCATGAAATCTGCTTTTCCTATCAAATAGTAGAGGAAAGCTTAAAATCCAGCTTTAAAAGATATCTAGAGGGAACTGTAACTATTTTGCCATATTGAACAAGAAACAGTAGCTATTGTGCACACAAATCAAATCTTTTCATCATAAAATTTTGCAATGAAGTTTAGCACATGGATTCCAAATTAACGTGCTAGACAGTAATGACACTACTAGTTCAATGAGCCATGAACAAAGAAGGATTTACCAGACAGAACGAGCCATCTGCTACAATCTACTGTATCCACTTTCAAAAAAAAATCTATATTTGAAAAGTTCCCTAAACTCAGAGAGGTCTGTATGCACCAGTTCTTGGCATTTCATAACCCCCATTAGCTGGTGGGAAATCCTTTGCCAGTCACAGAGACTGATGGAATGGATTTACAAAGTTGTGTTTAGGAACAAGACAGATATTTCTGAGGACTTTCAACATTGTCCCACAAAGGTATGTTTTATGATGCATTAATCATTCGGGGTTATATTATACTAGTAGAAACAAAATATAAAACATGTATCAGAATGGCTGCACCTGACATTGGGCAACCACAGCTTGTACGAGGCAGAGGAGAAATGAGTCTGCATTTCTAAACCTCCCCAAATTAGCCTTCCTGAAATTGAATTCCTTGCATTCCCTTATTCCATGGTTTCATTGCTTTTCAGGTTCATAGACTGCTGTTTCTCATGTTCGCCCTTTGCATTTCTAGCAATACAAGTGCTTCATATACTCTTTGTTGCCATGCTATAGCTCCCTGGGATCAAGAGCATACCAGACAATTCAGCTGCTAGTCCTACTAAGCATAATACAATTCCAGGTGAATATAAAGGCATGTAAGGGAGATACTGGCTTTGCAGGCTCACAAACATTTTTAATGTATCAGCACACTGCTCCATCATTTCTGTATTGTTTAAAGCATTTTCAGTCTTTCAGATGAAGACCATGTTGATAATTCTTTACCTCCATGGTACTACAGAAGTATCAGGAAATAGAAAGGAAGTAATGGAGCTGAAAAGAATGGTTTGCTATGGTCAACGGGCAGCTTTGTAGAGACAGATATTCAAGACCTACGAAGCACAGCCTCACACATCTCAAAAATAACTGTATAGATTTGCCTGAAACTAAATCCGGAAAGCAGTTAAAAATACATACTTTTCATCTGTAAGAAAGAGAACAGTTTTAAAACCAAAAGAATGAACTAGCGAAATGAGTTACATGTGAATTTATGCCACAGTTCAGTGTATTCCTAGCCCATAAAATAAATTCTGCAACATTATGCTTTAAATGGGAAGGGGAAAAACTCTCAAATACAAACAGACAATGTTTTTTCATTTGTAATCATCTTATATTCAAGGTAATATATGTATCGCTGCCTAATTTATAACTGTTTTTATGTTTGCCTACACATTATCTTCATATTATTATTGGTTTATCAGTGATTGGAGACATCTCCTGAATGAAAGACATTATATAAACTAAATTCCATTCTATTCTGGTCCATTTGTAAAGGTCAACTCAGCAATGAATCAATGCAGTACTGGAAGGGGGCAGTTCTCCTGAGACTGAAGATATCAAAAGGGTTGACAAACTGTGGTGTTTTGCAAAATCAATTCACAACAAGACACGTTATACCAAATCCAGGCCTCCTATGCTAAGCTGGTCGTATTGCATTGATATCAAGGGAGTTGCACCTGCTTACATCAGGTTTGAATTAGACTCAACACAACAGTTGTCTGGGATACAAATTCCCCCAAATAAATGGAGTTACACCAAGGATCGGTCTGGCTGCATTGCTTAGCATTTCAGGTTACTTGCCTAGTTGTTTATGTCACGAATGCTGAGAGTCATAGGCTGCAATATAATAGGACCTCACTCTTTGTGGGTCTGGTCATAGAATTTTCACCTCCAGGACCTCCTTTGTTTTCTTTTATAGAAATCCCTGGAGTCAAGTCCTTTGAAGAATAGGTCAGCATTTTAAATTGTCGTCTCACTTATGATCTGTTTATTTTTACTACAGCAGGTACAAAGCAACAGGCTGACAAATCAAGACAAATATCTCCTTTGCTGAGAAACACCATTTAAAAAGATACCATTACACGATCATTCTATAAAACAGTATGTGTTAGGGGTTAATGTCTTGTTGAGCTATGGCATTTGGCATTTAGTTCCTTGAAGCACTGGTCACAAAAAGTGTATCTGGTACTTGAGGCTGAAGCCTCTATGAGTAGCTTTATTTCTGCTTTTTCATAATTAAATTTCTTCAGCTTGCTTGCAAGGCCAAATTCTATACTGTTTTAACTATGCAGCTAACACTTTGATTCCTCTTTTTCATTTTGTTATAAAATTTCTTATATAGCTTTTCTGCATTCTGATGTCTCAGTGTGTATGCAATGAAGGTGCAAATGACCTGCCATCTCTGAAACATTTAAAAATACTACACAGACATCTCTATTATTAGAATAACTCCCTTCATCCTCCAGAACCACCCCTCTAAAGAGGTTTTTTACTACATTTTGTATTATAATCTATTTTTATAATGGTCTTCTAGCTGTATCCATGTCTGATTTCTGGCTTTGCTTATATTAACAATTGGAGTTGTATTTGGTATGTCTGGCTCTTTTAGTTTCAGGCTTTCGCTTTGCATCCCAAATATTCTTTCTGTTTTTCACCTGCTGTTGCATGCCCTTGATTCTCCCTACCACTCTTGTTTGGGGCTCTGACCTAAATTCTGCTTAAGCTTCCCTGTTTGAGAAAACTGAGCTGTTTGCAGATTCTTTTTTCTCATCACATGGCTGACATAGATTTATCTAGAAGCATGTGTATATTGGTGTTCGTGAAGTAGTTTCGTTTGTTCAAGAAATTTGAATTCAAATGTAACATCCTGTCTTTTTTGCTGAAATCATGGCATTCTTTTCTCCTTCATCCTTTCCGTCTCCCTTGCTCTTCACATTGCTTTAGATTGTCCCTCCTGAGGCTCTTGTTTATTAGTGCCAGCTATGTTATCTTGATTTTAATCATGCTGCACTTACCTAGCAGTTCCTGATTTCTGACTGAACCAGCGGCTCCCATCAGTGATTTCATTTCTCTCTCCGGATGCATACTTCCTTCTGCTTATGGGCATTGAAAAAATGCTGGGCAATCAGACCTTTTACCAGCCAGACTTCAAACTGCAAATACCTAATCTAACTTTAACGGTTGAAGTGTGTGTGCAGGGGGTGACTGAAATGACTTTGTTTTTCGAATCTATCACTACCTTAGTTACTCAGCAAGGCTCTTAAAGCACTACCATACTGTCACCTGAGGGAAAGCCAGGTCAATACTCAAGTTTACAAGACGTGCAACCAGAGAATATTAAGTATATTTAGTATTTTGTGATTTTCCAGAGAAAAATGAGTGTTGAAAAGAAATGGCCTATTATCGTGCAGGTACAAATGAACACCAGTAACAATTAGGTGTTCAGACAGAACCGACATTGTAAAAAAATCTAATTCTTATTTCTTGATCATTCCTCAGAAATATAAGTAAAAAAACTAAAAAAGCCAGAAAATGTCTTTGATTACCAACATGAATTTAGTAGCAGCTACTTATAATGAACAAAGAATAAATGGATGTGCAAATTGCCTTGTATTTCAGTCCCAGCCAAATACATGTGCTTAAATAATTCAAAGGATCTGTTGCTTTTGTGCATGATACTACCATTCTGGTGTCATCTGAAGCAACATAGACCAGAACCAATTGGATAGACATAAAAGGGTGGCTAAAATCCTGTCCTTATTCTGGAAAAAATGGCAAGGATCTTCTTATTTGATATGTTTCCTTATTTCTTTGAACAAGCTATTCTATTTCACAGTAGTCAGTTTCTGCAATGACCATCATAAAATGTAAGTGCAAGTAGATATCACAGTTATATGCTATCATAAGTATAGGAAATAATATAGGAAATTTGAGGTATCACAACTGCTACTGTATAGCTTTTTACATGAAATATTATACTGTAGCAGAGGTTATTTTCTTTTTCAAATTTACCATGCATTTCTGGCTATTATGCATCTGTCAATCCACATAATGATTCTGGATTAGGAAACTGAATGTACTAGGAAGAAAAATACAAAACTCCATGTCCTTAAAAGGAAAGAAGCTTTTGCATATAGGCAAGAGTTTCCTCTTTCTGAGGGAAGGTGAAGAGCTAGCACATTGACCTCTAAGATTAACGATAATTTGAAAGGCAGAGAAGGAAACTGTAATTTCTGTAGTGAAATATGTGCTATACAGAAGCCATTCAGAAGCAGGGGCAAAGCAATGTGATGGTGATCGGCAGATGTGGTGGGAGCTTTTGGCCCTCTGAGCATACTGCCAGTTGCTTATGCAAATTATCAGGCATTTTTCTCATACCTATGGGTATCCTCCCTTATGATCTGTCTGTGCCAACTAAAACCATATTCTCCAGGCACCCTGACACACAGCACTCTGTGAAACACACATATGCTTCTATCATCACAGCTAACAGGGAAATTTTAATGCATATGTATCAACTGTCCACTGCTAATTCAGATGCAAGTGAGAATGAAAACAAAATTAATTAGACTTGGAGACTTTGTTTTGATCTCAGTCCAATATGAATCAGAAATAATTTAGCTGAAGCCAGCAGAGTCAGCCTTGTACTGACTCAGTGTAAGATCAGGCCCAGGTCCGTGGTGTCTGCGATAAGTCTTTACTTTTGCCTAGCGGAGTTTACTGAAGCACTCAATGTTCTTGGTTTCCCTGCCCAGAGAATAGGGATTTCATTACTTGAAAGTGGCAACTGTAAAGATTTTAATAGCTGCCACTGGATAGTGGAAACACACATTTGTCTCCCTTACCTTATCTTAGTTACTGATTAATGCATAGCATGTTATATAAGGCAGTCACCAAAGGGAGCTCCAAAGGGAGTTTTCCTGTGCCAGTAGCTCTGCTGAAGTCAGTGCAATTACACTTGCAGAAAATGCAGCCTTTTTTTCTCTGTTTGTGTAATTGTATCTTTTTTTTCTGTACTGGGACAAATAGCCTACTCATTCAGTACCAAGGAGTGAACCACCTCCATAACTATCTTGTTTAGGAGACTTTAATTTTGGCTTTCTATCCACAGATACATATGTGAACTGGAACGCACAAAAGTGCACAACACATGCCACTAGATCGTATGAGATTTGGTGTCTCATACTTCATCTCTTGAGCGTAGCTACAGGACATCTCAGGTGTAACGTAGTACAATCCCATTAGCTCTCATTTACCAGTTTGCAACCCCTGTAAGGTTTGAATTTGTATTTAGTCAGAGGCAGAATTTGGTCACCTGTTTTTAGCATGTATCAAGGTTTTGCTGCTCGGTTACCACCAGGTGGTAGCATTTTAAAACGTTGCTCTTATTTTAGAACAGCTACCCTGTATTATTTGGCAATTTTTCTGTGGTTTCTTGCAAAGGTTAGTGTTAAGGAGGTTGGCATGGTAACCTACTTAGAGTGGATCAAATTGTCATGTGGAGAGTTCAAGCATGAATTAAGATAGAGACATGGAAAGGCTTCCATCCGAGGAGAGACTGAAAAGACTGGGATTGTAGGGTGTCCCAGTTTACATTCTCATAATACAAGAAAAAGAGATTTCAGTATCAGGAAAATGCAACAGAAGCAGCTCAGGTAAAAAGAAAAGTTCATTTTGCTTTTAATGTGATATTAATTGACAGAAGTGATTTTATTAAACTCAGTAAAATTAAACCCAATTTTTAACATTACTGAGAATATCTACCAGTATATAAAATACATTGTAATAGAGATATACTTTGATTTTTCAAGGCATAAGTCTAACCATTAAATGCCTTCATAACTGACATTGCAAAATTCCTTGCACCTGCCATTGAAATGTTTTTGTACATTGATTGAGAGAAGATAGTGGATTTGATGGATCTCTTACAGAATTTCTTTATGTCCACTGGAAGGGTTTTGCATTGATGGCTGATGAGAAGAGATAGAACGTTATTTTCAACCACTACGCTGCTGACTGTTCTACTTATGTTTTAAGTTTTGTTTGCTGTTTTTTCCTCCCGCCTACACTATGATCCCAGAGAATAATAAAACTTTAGTAATGAAAGAATAATGAACCAGAACTGTAACTAGAAATTTTGGTATATGGAACACCTTTCCCATTTTCCAGTCAGCTCTTCCTTGCTTTATTCTGAATGCTTTTTAACAGTTCTGGCACTCCAACCCCCTTTTTGCTGCTGCTTAGGTACACTTTCCTTCTGGTTTGTGGTCGTCTTCTTAACATATGCTCTTCTCAAACTACAGTTCTGAGTCCAATGAAAGTCATCCAGTGGATGCTTCTCCAGATGCCACTTCTTCAATAGTTTATCTTGTTAAGTCAGTGTTGAACCTCTGCTTTGTGACATTAGAAATAATTTATAATGAATAAATACAGGACATTTGAGCTTAAAATGTGACTGCTAAATTTTACAGGGGAGACCAGATAACAACTGATGGATGATGCGTGTTCAATAACTGTTACAGTCCCCAGCCTACAGCAATAGGACACTTGTTCAATAGGCAGGATCAGAGCTCAGTTTCTGGGACTGTCAGGGACTCAGACCAAAGAAGAAATACCAACTGTATTATGCTGATATATGTCATTATCTTTTCATTTTGTATTTCTCTTCTTGCTTCCAGTTTGGGAACAATGAAGTCTGGATCAGTCTACCTTACTTAGCACTTAGCTTGTGTATAAGTTTTCGATGCCTACTGAAGTAATCTGTCTTATGTAAGTGCATCAGTTCAGTAATATTTCCAAGACTGGCACCTTTCAAATTCTTCTGAAGGGATTGTGGTGCAGCCGTGCTGAGACAGAAGCCATTTAGACAATAAAGGATGAAATGCAGGCCTCAAGTAAGGAAGTAAAATTCTGAGAGTAATAGAAAATCAAAATACATAATTTACATAGTATGTGCATGGAATATGCAGTAGGCAGTAGCTGTGCGGGGATAACTACAGACTCTAGGGCCTTGGAGAGTAGAAGACCATGTTGTGACTTGCTGGAACATTTCAGATGAGTGCCTTGCAACTTGGGCAATGATTATTTTTAGTGGTAGACACAGTGGTATTGTTATCTGAGAGGATTTATTCAAACACAAATAAATAAATCTAACTACATTTAGCTAAATCTAGCTTAAATCTACTGAACGTTGCTTCTTTTGGCAATGAAAATGTATAGGAGGGAAAACTGCCCATGTCCTTTGACTATTGCTTTGCATTCTTTTCTTTCTGTTAGGGTAATTTCCTCCAGTTTGAAGACCATTATCTCCTTATTTCTGTGAATTAGCTGGGGAAGAAAAAGTGCTGTTGAAAGAGAAGTAACTGTATTTCCCAAGAACCCAGTTCCATCAGAGCTGCAGGGCACTACCTCTAGAGAAGCTTCCCCCCAGATTTGAACTCTTACATAAGCCAGCAAGTATTTTGCTCCCATACCAAAATTTTTCTTTCTTAAAAATAAAATAAGGATTTTACACGTATGTATGTACTGCAAAGTGTTCCATTTTCCTTTCTCCCCCTATCAAGGAAATTCATTTCAATGTTAGCAAATTAAAAATTCATTTTATGCATTGATTAGAAAAGAGTGTAGCTCTTACTCTGCATTAGGATAAAATGGGTTTTGCCCTCTTTTACTGTTTTTTTTTTKGTTAGGAAGCTGAATCTTTTAGCTAGTGCAGCTGAAGGTCCTGCCTCCTGTGTTGCTGCTCCTGGCTCGATGGGAATGCAAAAATACTATCTTTGAATTGTATTCTCTTTGCAAACTTGTAGAATCCTTAGTCTTTCCTATAAAGAATCAAAAATTGGAGATTGAAGTGCATTCAAACATGTGCATATACACTAAACCTAATTAAAACTAACTTTCTAACTGCAGCAAAAACACTGTAAACCCAACCTTGTTTTTAATTTGTATATGTTTTCTTGAAATTTTTATTTTAAGCAAGAGAAAAAGTTCCCTTACACCTTTACTGTAGTGGCTCGGGGTCTAACATCACCTTTATCTATTACTGGACTTTCATGTGAATTTTTCATTGGATATTGAATGATCCTGACCGGTGTGGGAAAACACTAATTTCTAACCGATATTTATCATACATATTGAGTGGGCTTAAGAGATTTCAGATGTGAGTTTAAGACAGAAGACAGGTCCCATTATGTAGCAGATAGTATTTTAAAAATAATTTAGAACTAAAATTAAGATTCAGCCCAAAAAGTGCTTACCATTAATGTTTGTATTCTGGTAAAGATGTGTTGTTTTTTTTCTCTCGGGGTAAATACAGATCTTTTATTATGTAAAATAGCCATCAAAGTAATACTGAAATTTTCTTTTCTTTTTTAACACATGTATTAAAGATAGGTGGCCCTGGCAATTTGTAATACTGATGCTATAAAAGGGATTTCTGCTTACTGATATTCTCTTTGAGAAATTATTCAGAGAGGTTTTGTTGATGTTTTCATGGGTTTTAACCTGCTTCTTGAAAACTAATTAATCAAGTATAATCATCTGATTGTGTGAAATATCTATAAACTGTAATTTCCATTGCTGGAAATGTTCTTCAGCATCTCAGTATTGTCTCTTAATGACAAGAATAAGGAGGGAGAGAGGGAGAGAGACATATGTATAGGGATCATTTATCCCTCTCCTCAAACCCATGAATTTTTGCTATGAATATTATCTTTCTACAGAGAATACTTTTGAGATGTTGATATTTGACGTTTATGTCACATTTGGCCTAATTCTGTTGCTTATGTTCCCCCCCCCCCCCCCCCCCCCCGAAAGATTGGCAAGTATAATACACAAGACTGCAAACTCCACAGGAAACATTGATTCCAGGAAGATTTTGATTGAACTTGACAATAAAAGAAAGCTCTAATTCTTGCTGGCTAATATTGGTTCTCAATATTGCATTGATGGTGTTCGAAATCATTACAAATTACAGTTTGGAGGTTCCCACTTAGTTTCTTACGGTGTCTGCCTGGCTATTGAGAATAACTGGAATAACTCTGGGATTAAGATAGGCCACTTTTACCCTGGGAAGCTATTTAAGAAAACATCTTAAGTTTTGTGGAAGTGCCAAAAGATTTGTTGGAGGTAAAAGGCCTTGTTTTGACACCACTCTCTTAGTGTGAATGAATTTTAGATAAGCAGAGAGACAACACTGCTGTGAACAGTAAACAATCTTGCTTTCATTGGTGCAGACTAATAGAGGCTGGTCTGTAATGAGCAAATCAGAAAAACAAACATGAAAATGGCAAAATAGAGTGATGCACTGTTCAGATCTGCATTGTTTTCAAATGCATGACATCACGGGCAAAATGGTGATACCTGAGTTACAATACAGAGCATATCCATCCAGGAGTGATCAACAGCAGGGGGAGAAGGTTTTTCAGTGATGATTGCTCATTTACATTTACTAGATGGTCTGATTTATCAGCTGACAAATGTCAACATGTGTGTAAAAAGTGTACTGAAGCAAATTATGTTGCCTAAGAAACCTAAGTGAAGGAGAATTTGCAGAGTTAAGAGAACAATTCTGTTAAGGTCAAATAAAAGCAAAATTGAAATGTCTTGGTTATTCTGAGGAAAAAACAAGGAATAGTTGACAGACATGTAAGTAATTGTAATTTTAGGATTATTTTTTACTCACCTATAAAGAAGCAGAGGTTTTGTTATGACCAAATGAAAAAGCCTTTATATTAATAAACAGTAAAAGAAACTAATCAAGCAATGTATGTATTAATTTCCTTTAGTTTCCCAGGCTCAGCTCTGCACATCAGTTACACTGACTTATTAAGTGACTCTTTGGCCTTTCCTGGATAATTTAATAAGTCAGACAAAGCAAAAATTCAAGACTTCAGTGACAATTAATTATTTTTTTTAAGTATCAGTGGATTTTCTCTTTCTAGTGCAGCATATTTCATTTAGTGTCAATATCTGACACTTTTATATTCACTTTCAATCATCATTGTATATACGCTCCACTAATCATGTGACCAAATGCAAACATCTATGCAAGACATCCATGAGTTCTTTAACTATGGATTGCTTTTGGCAACAGCCGAATTTCCAAACACAAGTAAGCCTAAACAATGCATTTTGTATAGAAAATTAGGCAGGCAGTTATTGAAGTCATTGTTACCATGTGTTCCTCAGAGTCAAGGACGTTAGTGTCACACTAATGGGTGCGGGTGGGTCAGTGGTAAGGCTACAAATGACTGTACTGGCGTAATTAGAACCTTTTCTCAAAAATCTACAGTGCCAGTCAACWGACTAGCAGTTAGTGTCAGAGTCAGCCTACTGTGTAAAACTGCTGCCTGATAGAAAAATAAATAAAAAATATTCTGGTACCAGCTTTTATTCTCTATGAATGCCTTGAGGTTTTGTTACAAGACTGGAAATAAAGCTCCCTGAAATCACTGGAAAGATTCCTGTTGGCTTTAGTGGGCATTTGATCAGGCTTTTTATGAAATAATTGGTTTCATGCTTTTTGGYAAAACTTCTTTACAAATATAGCTTGATAAACCTCTCATATTAGTTAATTATCTTTATATATGAGATGGATGTCTCCATTAATTTCAATCAGTAGGTTCCCAAGTAATGTTGCTACAGTTTCATGTGTCTTTTCTCTGGAAACTCTTTGCCTATCCAAATCAAACTCTCTTAACGTCAYGTTTGTTTTACTGTTATATTTTCAGTTCTATCTGAGAGTCTAATTTTTCTTGTTATCTAGTCATTTTGTTAATATTGCTTTGCGGAAGTGTAGTAATTTGYCCTACTATTAAAGCAAAACTCAGATAATTTCTTTCGTTCTACTGTGCATTAAGACCTCAATTCAGGACAACATATTAGCATATATTCTTGGTTTATAAAAATTCTAAATATGCCATTTCAAAACAATTACTTGAAGCAGTCTTGATTTTCATCAGGGAGAAGTGAATGAAGTTGCCTTAAAGTAAAAAAAGCTACACTGGTACATACACAAGATATACACAGTATATCAAGATCTGTTTGCAACTGGAGATTTACATTCTGGAAAAAAAAAAAAAAACACAAAGCAAAACATGGGAAAAAATGGTTTCTTCTATTTGTATATGTCTGAGATGATAGATAAAACTTTTTTTTCTGTCTCAGAGTTTTAAAAATTGATCACTTTCTGAATCTTACAAGTCAAAGCCATTTCAGCTGAAAAATATCAAACAGCTATTATTACCTCACATCAAATATGCTTTAAAAATGCCTTTCTAAATACATTCTTTTTTCCATGACAGCATGGGTAATTCAAGGTGGATTTTAAAATTTTAAAAATATCCTTTAATCCTACCACAAAATGCATACAAAATATTTCACTGGATGTGTATGAATTAAATTATTAGAGGTAGGAAAATGGTTCTTGTGGATTTGATATGAAAAGCAGTATCAACAAACCTGAATGGCTGCAGAGCAAAATGCTCAAAAGTAAATGAATTTCTATGTTAAAATTGTCTTTTCAATCATTAGTCTTGTGCATACTGAGTTAATACTCCTTCCCTGCTCTCTATATCTGTATTTCTACCTATRGTACTTTTCCATTGGATCTTAGTGCAGGTAATGAAAGAGGCAGTGATGAATTTTTTACTAATCATTAATTAAATAAATCTCTGCTGCATTTACACGTCACTGGCATTATCCTCAATAGGTACATACACTGAATGAGTTATAATTGTGATAGAAATGTATCTCACATGGTCCCATTTGTAATTTACTGCTTCAGATATTTGTTGCTTACTGTTTGATTTCTACATCAAATGGGGTGAGCCACAGTAGAAAAAAACCCAGACTATGATCATGCAATTAACTTCTCCCCCAGTACACTGGTGCAGTAGGGCAGTTGTGTTTTGAGAAAGCTCCTTACCTTTGGAATACCTTAAGCACAAGCTTGAAAGCTTTCAGAATTTGCAGGAAATTTACAGGAAAAATACAAAAAGAAGAAATTCTATTGTGTAGAATATTCTAGTCCAACAGGTCTGCTGGTGATGCACTCTGAGTATGACAACTACAGAAAAGAGGTGGCTAGCGTGACATAATTTGTAGCTGTATTTAGGTTATGTCAACAGCATCATATACAGTGAGACAATTTAACTGGGTTGGGTTTTTTTTCCCCTCAAATTGCTGCAAAAATACTGAATGGATTCTGTGGAAAAAATATGTTTGTGGAGGTAGGCAGGAGGGGAGTGTGTGTTTACTTTGGTCTGGCAGCTGCACCCCCAGTCATATGGAAAATGTAAGAGAGGAAAGGCTGGGATAGATTGTCTCACCCCAGGAGCAGCTCAGCATATTCAGCAGGGAGAAGCTCCAGGCGAGCAGGGTGGGGCAGCAGGAGGAGAGGCAGCAAACAGGAAGGTGCTGGGCAGCAGCCAGAATGGATGGCTCTGGAGGGGAGCAGGGGTGTTATGGTTGAGGGGAGCAAAGTCAAAGCCAATACTCAGCGGAGAGGGAAAGAAAGCAACAATCCTAGCAGTGCGAGGAGTCGGATTGGTGCCTGTGCTGTGCAGGAGGCTGCAAGATCTGCTGCATTGGAAAACAGTGCTGCAGAGAAGGGACAACCTTGTAAGGACAGTGGGCAGAAGGAAGATATGCTTTCAAGCCTACTATTTAGTCTGTCAGTCATATCAGATGTAAGTTTTCCCTATGTAGAGAGGTGTCTGATAGCCCGTTCTTTGCATGGTCTAAGAAGACACAACCTTAGACGTTAGCATCATGTGGTGCCCTCTCTTCAAAAAAATAGCTGTTTGAACAGATGTGTTGGGATGACTATGGGAGTCAGGCAGCCTCACGAGAAAAAATCTGTATCACCTGTGAAAACTGAGGAAAGAGGAGCTTTTCATACGAGGACCTGAAAAGAATGGTGGGATCAGGTGGAAGTCAGAGAAGAGTCAGGTGACTATTTGTCTCTTTTGCGGACAGGTGTCGTGGTGTATCCCCAGTCAGCAACTAAGGACCACCCAGCGGCTCGCTCACCCTCCCCCCTCAGTGGGGTGGGGGAGAGAATCGGAAGGGCAGAAGTAAGAAAACTTGTGAGTTGAGATAAGAACAGTTTAATACTTGAAATATTATAATAACAACAACAACAACAACAACTATAACAACAATAATAATAATAAATTGTAATGAAGAGGAAAACAGAGAGAGAGAGAGAGAGAGAGAGAAACAAAATCCAGGAAAAACAAGTGATGCAACCACTCACCACCTGCTGACCGATGCCCAGCCAGTCCTTGAGCAGCGATCGCTGTCCCCCAAACGCTACTTAGCAACAACTAAAACATCAGTGTGTTATCAACATTATTCTCATACTAAATCCAAAAAACAGCACTATACCAGCTACTAGGAAGAAAATTAACTCTATCCCAGCTGAAACCAGGACAACAGGATAGAAAGGGAAAGCAGTAGAAGAATCTTCCCTTTTCTGCAAAGAGAAAAGATGGAAGACAAAACATCAGCCAAAACTTTACTTTTAACTTGGGATAAAAGGTGGAAGACAAAATTGGGATTCTTGGTTGCCTGCAATCATGTTCTTTGTATCAGTATTTTCTTGTAACTTGCACCGTTTCACTTGGGTTGTAGCCTATTATAGTGTCAGATAAGAATGCATTGCAGGTTTGTTGTTGTTTTGAAATATTTTTCATTAACTGTTAATACTGCTGATAATAGACATACCTGATTTTAAATTGCTGTTAGCCTCGATACGAAACTGCACACTATCAAACAGGTTCCTGACCCTATGCAGGCTAATAGGATAGTAAAAAGCGGACTTACTGCTCTCTGGAACACAAAAAGTGTAAAGACAATGTTCCGTAGCAAGGCAGGAATACCCAGAGATGAAAAAGATGCCAGATGTGTGATCAGTGCAAATGACTTTGACTATGTGATGTCATGGCCATGCTCTCAGGACCAGTTGCCAGCTACCTTTAGAGTGTGAGATGTCATTTCATGCATTCTTACAGATGATAATTGCTTTGACATACATCTGCAAACCAATTGAATTGGACATGGGCATAGAAACAAAAACATGGACATTCAGAAATAAAAAAGAATTACAATAACTGGACACAAGAATTCATAAGAAAGATATATATTTTACAATGTTAGCAATCTGCCAAATGCAGAGTGACCTTCAACAAGTTGCTCAGACATGTACCTGCAACCAGAAATTATGACCCAGATTCTCAAAGGGGAATCTGTTTAACTAGTTCCAGGGTGGAAATCAGAAACCAAAGCCTGAGCAAGAAACCAAGTCCCAGCAGAAAGAGTGAAGCAATGGACCAAAGAATCATACTCTGTTGTTTGTTCTCCTCTGCTTTCATGATTTCACTGCACATGGCAGCACAGTGGCTGAACAACATCAGAAGGAGGGGGAGGTACTATTATAGGTCTATCTACAGCCTGATGGCTTAGTTAAGAATTTAGCACAGACTAGAGGCAATTGCCAGCAAGCTGTTTGCATGTGGTCCTTTTGGAGGTARGAGTTTAATAATGTGGAACTGGCTTTTCCATGCCACTTAGTCTCTACGAAGGAACAGTCACAGCTATGTGTATTTTACTACAGATAAAGTTGAGAGAATTGATCTGCTATTGGGAAGAGGAAGTCCCAGTCCTATTTTGAGTGCCAGAGCTCAGGTAAGGGAGAGGTCAAGCTGAGCAATGGGAGGCAGGAGCAGGAGGGAGAGAGGAAGCCAGGAGCTGAGTGAGACCCCTGCATCTGCTGGCAGCAACTCAGCACATCAGCTGAGGTGCCAGTAACACACAGCCTAGACGTGAAGCAGTGATTCAGAAGTTCATTTTGCCCTTCAGCTGTAAAAAGGGAATTCTATCCCATTAGTTTTATTCATAAAAAATCCTGAATGGATACATGTGCCTAATGTGCATTTCCACTTCAGTCACTTAAGCTCCASGGAGTGACACATCTCAAACTCAGCCAGCTAAGCTAAGGTCTTTCTTTCTTTCTTTCTGTATGTGTGTGGAATTTTTATCTTTCAGAGGCTCCTCAATCTCCCTGTTGACAGTACAGCTAGTCTAATTTCCCTATTTCTTCTATCTGAATCACCCTATTGATGCGAGGTCCTTAATTTTCAAGGTGTTGCCATATGGAAGTTAGATGAGTCTGAATGGCTCTCAAATCTCAAATCTCACACCTTCTCCCTCTAAGTCTTGAGGCCCCAGCTGATCAAAGCACTGTGGTTGGTTCTTACAGGAAGAGATAATTTTTTCTCTCTAAATACGTTCACTGAGACTTTAAAGACACTCTAGGATGCAAACATTCAGGCAGCTTTAAAAACAGCCATCGCTATGCATTCCACATATAATTAAACTTTCAGAATTACAAAAGGAACTCCAGGACTGGTCAAGCTGCTTCAGCTAGGTAGAGCCCCAGAGGGCTAAAATCTTGCCAAGAAATCACTGGAGCAGAGCAGTGTGCTGCCCATGCCCCCTTTATCACAGCCAAACTTTCTATTCTGAAAATGGGAAGATGATGGAGAAGCCAGTTGTGTTGGCTCTACATCTGCTAGAGAAATTCCTATGCCTGAAGAGTTGCCAGATGCCCAGTGGCTTTCTAGCCCCTTTGCTCTGATGTGCCAACGTGAAACCCTGTGACCATTTTCCCAGCTAGAGCAAGCAAATAGAGGACAATACAAATTCTGATTCTGTACATTCCCTTCTCAATTTTGATGTGACTTCAGAAGTGTGGAACATGAGCTCTGAAGTCTGGAATTTAGAGACCATTCTAAACTTTCAGTAGTAGAATTTGGCTCAAGATTAAAACACTTAGAGTTAGGGGTCAGTTTGTGGGGTTATCTACTGCCATGCTGGGTAGCTCAACACCTCATTACAGCTGATGGAAGCCAACTTAATAAATCCAGAAGAGGCTTGAAAGCAGTTCAGCTGACCATATCCAGCCTCACATCTGATTTGTGCACCAGAACATCACAGTCCCTCCAGAAGCCCTCTGTTGTATCTGTTGGCCCCCCTGCAGACRTCTCTGATAATATTGGGCATCCTGATGGATGCCTGTGCTAGGGCAACCAAATCGCACAGTGGTTATGATTAGATTTAGCTGAATTACTGTTTAGGTTCCACTGATGACATTAACTAGTGGCTTAATTTAACTGCACGGGCATCTATGGCAATTTGAGATACCCTAAGGTACATCTGTAGGTGTGACACAAGACATATGTGAGATTAATCCCTTTCAAGAAAGGTAGAAAGAGCCTGCACAGGAGACCCTAGGGCATGTAAAATCTCACTGGACAAGCAGTGATCCTCAGATCTCTCTAGTGGGAGACACCTATGCAGATACCAATGTGTGGACAGCTGAATTTGAACTGAATCTTGTCTGACCCTCTTTATAACATGAGCCACCAAATTTGAACATGATTTGAGCATCAGCCTCATAACTTTTCTTCACACTGTGGTGTTTATTCTAGAAAGATATGAACCTGTTTAAAACATTGAGGTGATGGAAAATCCTTCTTTCATGAGTAGCATGATATTACACAAAAGGTTTTGTGAACTCTTTTTGAAGCAATGTTTTCAAGATATCCAGGGATAAAATAATTCACCACCTAATGTACACAGAATATAGTTAGTTTTCTGAGACTAATGTAAGCTATCCTGGCCTCCTTCCACAGTCAATGTAAAGAAGTAGATGCAGAAGGAGAATCATTTCACTATAAAAGAGGTTTATGGAATAGGTCAAATGAATTACTCTCTGGAGGCGCCTGTTTTTCTCTCAGTTGAAAAAGGACAAAAAATTTACTAGCTTATGCTTAGTCTTCTCAAATTCTAGATGCCAAGGTTAGGTAAAATTAATCCCACCTTTGCTTTTTCTTCATGAAGAGCAAGATACAATGAGAGGGCAATCTGTGAAGATCATTTCTTACAGAAGGGSAACTTTGTGTCTAGCTCTTTTTTAATGTTCTTTCAAAGGTACATTCGAGCAGAAATAGACTCAAAGACCACTTTCAGGCATTGCAAAAATAAAATTCATTGTTTTTAGCAGAAACAGAAATAAAATGTAGTGTTTAAGTTCATTTGGTCACATCACTATATCAGTTCTAAACTGGTTTGGAAACCTGAGGTGGTCTCTGCCCAGCTCCCACAGGTTAGATGTTATAGACAAATATTCATATCACAGAAACCACTGTCACTGCTGTTTGCCATCCAGCTGAGACACTGAAATTGAGCTGGCAAAAAAWAAGCTATAGTACCAAGAACAGGCTTGATAAACATTGCATTACTGGTACAGYGTCAATAAGCCTTTATGGTGGCTTTTCTACTGCTGTCCCTACTCTGTGAAACAGAGGGCATCAATCTTTAGTGTTGTGAGCTGAACTATTGCATCATATCATGTAAATCATAGATTGGGTAAATTGCATTTCTACTTGTCCTTCAGCACTTCAAAAACATAATCAGACCATTAACAAGAGGTTGTGCTTATTTTTATTGTTATTTTTTATTAGTGCCTTATGGCTGCTCTTGAAAGATGCATTTAAACAAGAAAGCAGAGAAAAACTTGCAAACAAGCTGGGCAGAATGGAAAATGCATTTCTGTGTGATCATTATTCCTTTTTAAAATACATTCTGAAATCATCTCTTCCAAACCCTGATTTCAACAGGCCACATAATAACCTGCCAGAGGGGATGTCTTTGATTTCTTCAGAAGGATCTGTTTTGAATATTTTGTGTGAGGTAGAAGAGGAAAACTCATACAATCAGCAACCATCAATATAATGCAGCAATCTCATGCAGGAAGACAATATTTTAATATCCCTTTAAATATTCCCCAAAATATATCAATAATCAATTGCTAACACCTGGCAGGATCCATCTGGCAATATCCCTTCATTATTGGTTGACTGAATGCTGATTTTGTTCAGCATTCAGATGCAAGATCATGCTGATGGTTTCTACTGAATATGTAAAGCCATGAATGTCTATATATCAACATCAAAAGCCAGGTGTTGCTCAGACATATATAAAAAAAGAACTAACCCTGCAATCAGTATCCGAGTTGAAGATTTGCTTTCAGTTGAATTAGAAATATATATATATTTACCATTATATTCTAAGAGTTAATTGTATTCTTTATTATATATCATTTGTTTATGAGAATATTTTCAATAAAGGATATCTCCTAATTTATACTGAAATATCCATTTTCTACTATACGACTACACTATACTATATATGCTACTATAAATCACAAACTACTGTTTTTGTAGACCAGAGGAAAGACAAACCTTTTTTTCTTTCAGTAAATGGCAGTACTTTCAGATGGTGAGAACTTACCTTGGAAAATGAATTATGTTAATGATACATTTGCCAATTAAAGGATGATTAATTGCATATATCTCATCCAATATTCTAGGGAACTAGCTTCCAAACTCACTACCTGCCACAATTCTGGCAGTATTTTGATAATAATATTTTATTTTGTTCCAGCATCTTGATTTTTAAAAAATACTCTGATTGTATCAATTATGCAATTATTAATTTGAATTGGAGGTAAACGGTAGTTTGATACATTTTAACTGTAATACAAGTTTGTATTTTGTTGAATTATAAAACATTCACATTAAAAAAAAAGATGTATTAACTCTTTCTGAGTGTGGCTCCCCACTGAGAAATTAAATAATTGAACCCTAACAGGTTAATGACTTGGAATATTCAAGGCATTTAGTTTCCTGAAGTTTTTAGCCTATGACTATCCTTTGGTCTTCATCCAGCAGCCTTATCTTACTTTCTTTTTGTAAGGAGCAAACCATTTAGCTTTCCATTTTACATAACATCCAGATACCCCTGCAGTCTTTACAATTAGCCAAAAAACCTTCTTCCTACTCTTTCTGAACTGCRGAATTAATAACTAGGAACAATCCTGTACTAATGGAAGAAGGCCTGGATACCATCATTTTTCTTTTCTCTATAAAATTTCTCTGCAGTTTCATACTTTTGATAATCGGGCAAAGTGGTGTTATGAAGCAATAATATGCCACAGTTACCAGCCACAAAAAATATTCCTGGAAATCAGTGGAAATTAGCACAAACATATCACATCCTTCAGTTTCTGTTTTTCAGTCTAATTGGCTGTCACAATGAAAAGCTACAAATCTTCATTCTTTGGCAAAACAAATATGGTTGAAAACCAGTCAGTTTTCCAAACTTGCATGGTGATTCACAAGTGTTTGGTTATCAAGTTCTTTTAGCAGGAGCAGAAGGGAAGAAGTCTTTGTAAGCTCTGCAAATATATGATTTTCCCATTTCCCCTTACTCACTCATTTTGTCTTTCATTCTTAGATGAACCAGACTCATTCCACGCGTTCTTGTCAGTTTTTCCCATGATGCCAGGGATGTCACCAAAAAGTAGGAAACTACACGACCAGGTCTTCTGCTGTTCCAGAATGACTGAAGAATATTAACTTTTGATATTATTTGGGACCCTAAAACACCGAAGCTGGCATTTGTTCTCCACATGTAAAGATAAAACTCTAAGCATTGACACTGCAAAGATAATTTTCTCTTTGTCACCCAGTTATTGTTTGATTTCACTGATGATAACAACCAGAAAGCTGTTTAAGAAATAACTACCATGAGGAAATACTCAAATGTCTCTAAGATTTTCCTGTCAATTAAAACTTGTCTGAAATACTAGTATCTTGCAGGCACTCAAATTTAGACCTTTGAGCTTTTGTGTCTTTATATTGAAGTCCTTAATAAAAGTGGCGTAATTATAATTATTAATGAATATATATAAAAAGAGTTAATGTAAAAAAATTTTAGCCATTTTATTTATTTCACTGCAGATCAGTTGAACTAATGTTTTTGACTACTTAATTATTCAGTAATATAATTTCAGGTTGTAGAACTGAACATGGACTATGGATATCAAATTATAAACTAAGCAAAATGACATTCTGCCTTGTATCACTAYTTAGTTTGTAAAGTATTGTGTCACAACCCAGTTTATAAAGTATTCAATAATACCAAAATTCCTGTTAGTATGGGTAGCTGTGTAATACGTGTCATACAATCATGCCGTCTGACAGATAAGCTGAAGTACATACCTTTTACTTAACTGAATTTKGTTAAAATATTTATATTCAGCATCATATTATCATAGCCAAGTACTTTTCAAAAGTAGCAGTTTGAATAGCCATAGACTTTTTTTAACATCTTGTGTGCTTTTTAATATTGGAAAAATAATATTTCTGTTTTCAATTATAGTTACAAAAAATAGGCACCCACAAATTACAGTAACATGGAAAGCAGTATGTGCTGGTAATATTTACAAAATCATTTTCACAGTTAGGTCACAGATGAATAGGTAAATTTCAGAAGACTGCACAAATACAAATATGACTGTTTAAAAACAACTCTTGTAATTGTTATTATAGGTTACTTAGTCTGGCATCAGACCAAAAGACAATATTGAAAATGTTGATTTAGGATTTAGTCAATAAGGAATTAAATTATAAGAATATCATTAATGTCAATCAACATGGTTTTAGTGAAAGCAGGTCTTAGAAAAACCTGGATACTGTATTTTGCAGTCATAGTAATGGTTATGGTGGCAGTTACACAGATATAAAGGGGTTTTGTAAGGTATTTGACTTGATACCCCATGACATTACAGTATTAAATTAACACTTGACAATTATAACAGAACATACATTAAATGGATTAAAGCAGATTCTCTGACAGTTCCCACCAAATGGTATGCTTCTACTTGAGGTTTCTCAGGAGTCAGTGCTAGGGAGAATGTTATTGAAACTTTTTGTGAACAAGCTGGAAGTAAATATAGAATTGCTGCCGTTGAAAATAAAATGTATTTTAAAATAGTGTTGATGAAATAAGACTTAATAAGTGACAAATAGTGATGAATCTATGTGGCCATATTGAACCATCCCAGATTTTTTCAATAACTGGGAGCCTTCAAACAAAATGTGTTTTCAAACAGTCAAAGCTATACATCTAAGGCCAGTGACTGCAGACTGTTGTGGGTTATGGGTTATGTACCACGAACACCAATGACTCAAATAGGATATGACAGCCATAGTGGCCACGAAACACAACAAATGCATCTAGGGTGACATAATGGCAAAAAGAAGGATGCAGACAGGAAGGATGCAGGCAGTTCAGTGATTTAGCAACATCTACAGCATTGGTGATCCAAGTAATAGAGCATTAATGTTCTGGTGACAAGAATTTTTTAAAAAGTTATTGAGAAATCAGAGAAAGTGTAAAAAGTAATCTGAAACATCATTTCAGAGCTAGAGAGAATGTCTTAAAAGGAGGGAGTTGCAGAACTTCCACACTTGCAGCAGAGGAAATTCCAAAATAGGTATTAAAACATATTTTCACTGTAAGAGTGAGCAAACATTGAAATAGGCTGCCAGGAGAGGTTGTGGACTCTTTGTCCTTCAAGATAGTCAAGACTTGGCTGGACAAGCTCTGACSAATCTGACCAGCATTGTTGAAGATACCCCTTTTTTGAGGAGGTGGTTGGACTAAATGAGCTGCAGAGGTTCCTTTCAAACTAAATTCTTATATGATTCAGGGATTATATAAAGTCATTCTTTATATGTTGTGAATAAAACACTGAGAAGTGATCTGATTATTGTTTAAATATCTTCACAGGCAGAAAATCCTGTATACAAAGTGTATCTTTAATCCGACATACAAAGATAAAAGGAGACTCATGGTATAGAATTAAAATGAAAAATGTCAGACTTTTTAAATTGTAAAGGTGATCAGTAGTTACAAAGAACATCATGGAAAATGTTGGACCCAAAGTATCTTACTGTTTTCACAGCAGAAATAGATTTTCTTGAATCCACAGCATACCTATGCCTCAATCAAACACCAGTTACGAGGTTTCAAAGTTAAATACCTGAATGCAATTCTTTAAATTCTATTATTCTAAATCTGCAGGACAGGTTAGGTGGCCTAAGGTTCTCTTCTGTCTTCAGAGTTTACAGAACTAAAGAATTTTTTGTTAAACAGAGTGTGAATCACTACGTAAGGAGTACAATAGTTTGGAACCCAACAATTAATGTGTGGAGTGCTATTCAGGTATACAGTGATCCTTGGGATTTCAAAACGTATGCACTGGCGTTAATGTGACACCAGAGAAAAAAATCAGAAGATCCTCTCCGCACAGATGAAACAGAAACTTTATTTACAAAACAGAAGTGATTTGCGGCTGGGGCCTGTTTCACTGTCCCCCTGGTCTCCAAAGGGTGTTTCAAAGCCTGCGGCTTTGAGACATGCTATAAAATTCTGTACTGATGGGCCAAATATGAACATGTTAGGGACTGTCATAAAGAATAAACATATCCAGACAGCAGCATTTCCATAGCCTCACTTTTTATCATTTTATCTCTCTAGTGCTCCTCTTCCAAATACTGTCTCTTTTTCTTTTCAGACTCAAAATCACACTATGTTTCAATGTGGCTTCTGAGCACCTTTCTCATAAGTCATCATGAAGTTTGTTTCCCTGAATATTTTTGCAAACAAAATTTCATTTTGACTTGTATTTATGGAAATCAAATAATAGGAGGAAAAGATAATGTAAATGATTCAATATCTTTGGGAAATGTTTAAAGTTTTACTTGTTTGGCACATCTTGAAATTTTTCTGTAGGAAACAGCATTTTTGTTTGTAAACAGATAATACTTACAGAAGCGTAACATAATTTTATCATGCAACAGTAGCAAAAAATACACTTTCTAAGAGTATAGTCTTTGCATGTATTTAGAGTTATCTCTGTGAAATGCTATTATAAATAATGAAGTTACTATTTTTGCCCTTCTTAGGGACTGGCACCAATTAATTTGACTAGTAACCTCATCCAAAAAAGGGAATTAAACTTATGTCAATGTTTTCTAAAGTGTGATTATTAACTTCTGTGCTAATTCATCTGGCAAACCAATAGAGTATATGCTGTACTTCAAATATTAATTTTCTTTGAACTTTTTTTAACCAAGTGCTGCCTTTGGGGCTGTGTTTAAAGTTATAAGGGTTGGGTTCAGCTGCCTTAATTAAAAGTATTCAATTAACCCAAACAAAGCTGACTCTGAAGCCTAACAACATTTCCAAAACTGGTAAATGATTACTAAGTAAATAACTATTGAATTAAGAATAATTGATTTTTTTTCCCCCTTGAAATCTTAAGTCAAATAAAATTTCTTTATTTATTTTCTTATTAAATAATTAGGTAATTAAAGAATTATTAACCACTGGAGTGACACTTGGTAATTAAACAGAACAAGACTGTAACATCATTGATGTGGAAGGCATGAGTATCCTATGAAACCTTTCTGAAAATTCTTTCATTTTAGGATGAGATATTATACTGCAGCTTTGTTTGTGAGGTCTTAAATCTCTTAAAGCTTTTGTACTACTACAAGGTCAGGCAGTTTATTTATCACTGGATATTGCCTCACAAGACTACATTTCCTACACCACTGTGCCCTGCACTAAGTACTGTGCCCTTCAGCGCAGCCAGCCCAGCTGTGTGTCCTTCAACACGCACAGCCCGTCCAGCTCCCGGCACACACTGAAACCCCCTTTCCCACCTTGGAGGCCCAGCTGCAAGGATCCCTGGCTCTCCTCTTCTACTTCTCACTCTCTTTTCACCAGTTTCCCAATCCCGTGTGGCTGTCAGGCTTTAGTGTACATATGTGCGTGTGCATATTCACATAAAATGCTTGAGGAATTTGACCTGTTTCAGTAAGAAAGTTAAATGTGATGAGGAGCAAACCTATTGGGAATGGTTCATGTGAGGGAAGAACAGGTTCAGTAGACCATAGAAACGAGATATGCCAATAGGAGACAATGAATCTTCTTCCTCAAGTTCTTCCTCAACTCCTTGTTAGAGCTAGAAAGCTTTGTTTGGGAAATGCTTCCATGGAGAGATGCTCATCTCCTTTGAAATGCAGAAACCCAGTAGATGACAGGGAAGGGAGAAAGGAGCAGAAGCAGACTTTTCCTCCTTTCTAAAGTCATGTTTTCCTGGTCATAGTTTCACAGGGTCCCGTTTTTCTGACTTGAGCTTTGACTGTCCAACAGTCCACACAGAGTGCAGCTGGTGACACATGGCTGTACTGGGGTGAGAAATTAGCTGACGAGTTGGGGAACTGTTGTGGACTAATCCTTGCGTGGAGAGAACTGAATAGTGAACTGATTAAGGGGATTAACTGTGTGAGATTAATTATAAGAGAGCACCATGAATCTAAGAATGTATTGGGATGTGCATTGGTGTCTGAAGCTCGGAGTATATGGGATGGTAGTAAATGAACAAAAGGAACTCTGAAAAATAGGGACGAAAAGAAAATAGTTGAAGAATCATTTTTAATTGTTCCCTCAGCAAAGGGATGAATTTCACATGCAAAATATGTATTTAAAATTCCACTGTCCCCAAAGGTCTTCTTGAGTTAAATTTGTACTAGTTTTTCCCTCTTAATGGGTTAGATTGAGAGATTTAACCCCACTCAAAGTTCAGATCTCGCTGCTGCATTAAGTCTTCACTGCCACAGCTAAATCACTACTTTAAAAAAGTGAGGTATACATTTGATTTTCTCCAAGGCCTTTCTTAAAAGAACTGCTCTAGCTTTTCAGAAATGAGACAAACCCCCAAAGCTTAATTGGAGTCTATAGGGAAGCTGGCGTTTACGATGCAAAAAGACACCAACTACAGAAATGAAAAAAAAGAGCATGACAGTACTGGGCTGTTAGCTGACAAACTCATGCCAGTGTGAAGCAGTAAGGACCCTAATTGCCTTAATACAAATCCTTTCCCAAGGCAGTAAAAGTTGTAATCAGAATATACTGTGTTGAACTCAGATCTTTTTTCTTAATGTTTTTTAAATTTACTTTCCAATTGTAACTTTTTTACAGACAGCTGTCTGCAAAATAAATCCCATTTACTGTAACAGATTTTCTTCAAAATACTACTTCTCCTTCAAAGTACTGATTTATTGACTCTGTTTGGACTGATATGTATTTTCTTGCACTCTACGCAGTGCCTCAAAAATTGTCATGAGGGCTATCTTTTCAATAGGCCCCATGCTCTGAAGGGCTTCAAAAGGGACCTTATTAGTTCTGCTGTACTGAAAAACCTTTAAGATTTTTCTGGACAAGTAGTCTTATACCAACAGAATTATGCCGTTAAAATAATGGTTTATTAAAAATTCTACCTAATTTTGGGTAAGACCTTGTAAAACTTTGTGCAACTGCAAAAATTGATTAGAAGAAAGTATTTAGTAAGACTGATTCTGTTCTGTGCTTTGAAAAATCATGCCACTCCGTATACTGGGAATTCATCTTCCTGAAATCTGTATGCTGCTGAAAAGAACAGAATATATTTAGCTGCCTTTTTTCTTGGAGAAAAAAAGGAACATCTCCAGTAAAAGCAGGTCAAAAAGAGGTTAGAAGTTACAGCTTTGGGAGGTACTTTATGCTAATTCAGACATTAGCCTGGAATTTAGTTCTTTCATATCACAAAAGCACTCTTTAATTTCTCAGTAATATAGAGCCATCCAGAGAGGGAACAGTCTTCTGTTCTCTGTTAAAGCTGTTGTCTTACAGGAAAGAGAGGGCTGATGTTAAAGTCTTGGAATTATTGCACAAATGCATGGAATAAAGTACAGAGTAAACAGTCCACCTTGTACTATATGTATTTTTAACTCTTCCAGGAGAAATTGCTGTACACTTTGAAATCTCTGTCTTTGCACATTTCCAGCTATCTGCCAGGTGCTGATAGCGAGACTCAAAGATTTCTGGTAACAGAAATAGAACACTGTAAGCATCGTGCTGGAGTCTGAAATCAGGTTTAAAATAAAAATCAAGTAGCAGATGTGGGTTTAACTAGATTTCATTATGCTTCATTAAGTTTTTCTCTTCAATAATTTTTCATAGACCATTCCTCACTAGAATATAAGCCTTAAATCCATGAGGCATTGGGGTACAATTAGCACTCTTAGAAGGAGGAAGTAGAGTAGACAAGATAATACCACTGGGCCTGGAGGATTGTATTGATCCACCTAATGCCTTGCCTACTCCATAAATCTTTCAGTGGTGTCATCGAGCTTGCAATTATAGAACATGATTACTTATGCCAAAGTTTCATTTCCCCTATTACATTACAGTCATAAGCAATCATACTAAAAATCTGTGCTATTGTGCAATTCATATTCCACTACCCCAAAGCACATACAAATCTACTTTTTGTTCTGTTTAGGCAGGAAGACTGATACGAAAGTATTAATTGTCTTCTAAGTTGTGCCTTTCTGCTGCACAACTTTAACACATTAGAGCTTCATGACCTGAGGCATTTCTGAAAAAGAAAAGTAACTTTGTGTTTTTGGTATAGCCTATAGACAATAAAATTGTAAATAGAGAACTTGGTCTTGTTGTAGTTTCCATTTTGCTGAAAACATTTAATATATTATAGGGCCTTATTGTTTGTTATTATAACTGTACAAATGTGTTGACACTTTAAAGCAAAATGCCACCCATTCCTTTGGTATGTGTAACAAAAGCAGCCAGAACTCAAGTGCTAATGAATTCTTACACCATATTGATGTAGAATATCTTAAGCACATTAGGATGGGAAGGTAGCAGGTGGGTCTAGGTATGGAAGCCTCAGCTAAAGGAAGCTGGGTGCATGCTGAAGATAAGGCTGCTTTTCAGAGAAGCAAGTACTTTAAAGGGAGTTAAAACTAACTTACATCAAGGACCATTAAATAGATGAAACTAGTCTTTGGTAATCCCAAGRAACAGAGATTCTTCCTCACATTTCCAGTCTTTGCTGAGCCATATTCAAGCTATAACATTCAGGTCCTCAGCCCCAGATTTATTGAGGAGAATACATTACTAATGCATCACCACTGCCATCCCGGGAGGAAAATTTGGCAAAAACTAATGCTGTGTAAATGTTTTTATTTATTTATTTCCTTCATATTAAAGTGTTTCATCACCCTGAAGCAGTGAAATGGACTAGTTGACCATGTAAGGTCCCAACCCTGTATTTCTATGTTTATTAGAGCTATTTAGGTAAGCATATTTAGGTTGTCCATTGATGGTTTTGTTTTAATTTAGTGAATAGTTTACCAAAAAAGCAAATTCAATAATGTATCAATCAATTAGCTGTCCAGTTGTCAATCAATATCAGTCAAGGAACAACATCTCTCATGAATGTTAATTTCTTTTTCTAAATCAAAAATACTGCTGCTCATAACCATAATAGTTCACAGTGCTCATTCAACAAAAATATTTTGCTTCATCTCTAAATCATTACTCTACTACTGTCTTTCTCAATAGCTCTAAGTTATGATCAAATTATTGCCTCATTAATTACCATTAACTAAGACAAGAACAGGAATGGCAGTACAAACACAGATTAAATATTTCTGGTTTTCTTATCAGACAACGGCAAGTGGTGGATGTCTAAGAAGAGAAGAACAGGGTAAGTTAATGTTGTGGTTTAACCCTAGACAGCAACTAAACACCACACAGCCGCTCGCTCACTCCCCCCACCTCCAGTGGGATGGAGGAGAGAATCGGGAGGGTAAAAGTGAGAAAACGCATGGGTTGAGATAAAGACAGTTTAATAATTGAAATAAAATAAATAGTAGTAATAATAATAATAGAATATACAAAGCAAGTGATGCATGATGCAATTGCTCACCACCCACTGACCAATGCCCAGCCAGTCCCTGAGGAGCAATTGCTGCTCCCTAGCTCCCTCCCCCAGTTTATATACTGAGCATAACGTCATATGGTACGGAATACCCTGTTGGTCGGTTGGGCTAGCTGTCCTGGCTATGCTCCCTCCCAGCTTCTTGTGCACCTGGCAGAGCATGGGAAGCTGAAAAGTCCTTGACTAATGTAAACATTACTTAGCAACAACTAGAACATCAGTGTGTTATCAACATTCTTCTCATATTAAATCCAAAACACAGCACTATACCAGCTCCTAGGAAGAAAATTAACTCTATCCCAGCTGAAACCAGGACAGTTAGTGATATTCCCTATCATGTCATCCCTGTACTATCATTTAGTTTTTATCTTGCTGATACATTCTCACATCTATAGGTGCATTCCTTTTATAAAATGTATTCCCTCAATCCTTAACTAACAGGGGAAAACTTGTTCCTAATGAAGACATTAAGCCATGCAGTATTTGCACGTAGAGTTCTGAGTCTATGCAGTCTTCAAAGATCTCTTTCTTATGTTAGTGATCTTTAGGAAGGAAAAGAGGCTAGAACAGAAATCAGTAATATCCTGCACAGGTATCCTTAGTACAGGTGTGCTTCTGATCCCCAATACAAACTGTATTTTTAGCTAAAAATAAACCAGACGTTCAAAAATGACACAGCCCATCCTTTATATCCAAGAGTAATACCTCATCATAACTGCTAGAGTGAACAGCTCACCATCAATTTATTTTTACATTACTGATGAAAATTGAAAGGACCAAAAGTCACAGGGTTATTAAGCCTTTTGCTATAAAGCTAGGAATTCAAAAGAAGCTCTTAGATTTAGTAGGTTCATCTAATTAATGATGCAGTGCATCACAATTGATGTTGGCTAAATATCTGCTCTAGTCTTCTGCTGTCTCTACAAATACAGACTTTTCTGGAATGAGAAGTATTACATGGAGCAGTCTTTATTACTTGACTGAAATATTATAGTACCATCACAAAGAAAGAAAAAAATAAGATCAGTTCTTGTTGAAGCACAGATACATTCAAAAAGTGTATTAAAAATTACAACTCTATCAAGAATTAGTAAGAAATGTTTCATGAAAAATAAGATCAGCTCTTTTCTACACAGAGATAAATCTGGATGACCTATTACCTTAGATTACATGCATGTTTAAAGAATGTGTAGCATATTTTCTGGTTTTTCTTTAACTGCATAAGCTGATCAAAGTTTAGATTCTGCCTATTGCTTAGAGTAATAATATGAACCATTGTGACTTTACTTCTCTCTCCCACTCCCTCACATCAAACATCAGGCGTCTATTCTAATTACCTGGTGCTTAAGCCTGTAAGAGAAACATTTCCCAATTACTGTGAATCATTTGTTTTAACACAGAAGTTCTTACACTTTAGGACTGGGCTACTCTAGCACTCTACCAAACAGCTGTTAAGCATGGATCGTGGCTTCATATAAGCCAACGTTTGTTCCCAACAGGGACTCTGGAGGTGGCTGCCCTGGTTTTGCGTGTAAGAGAGTTTAATAGTGGAGACAAGATCCATTAATTTTGTTTTTGGAATTTATGTCAGAAAGTGATCATAGCACATTTGATTTGCCAATATAAAGGTATTCTAGGGATCAGCAATTTTCCCCTGGAGATTTCMTGTACCATATCAACGCATTTTCTTGGAGTTTTTGACCTAGTTGTGCAAAAATACCCTTTTGTGTAAAATTTCTGACTGTAGTTCCTGTTACCGTTCCAGTTAATGTCCAAATATAGTTACTGATTTGAAATGAATTAGGTAGTTTCTTTTCAACTACATCTTTTTTTTCTGTCACTCTCATTTACTCATATACTTTCTATGGAAGTAACATTTCCCTGAGTTCTTACAAAATCATGATATGACACCCTAGAACCATGTTTATCAAAGGTTTCTCATTTTGCAGCTTAGGCTGGTGTAATAAAAACTTATTTGTATGGGGACACTCAGGAAACTTAAGACAAATAGCTACAGGTATGAAGTTATTGTGCGTAAGTTAAAGCACATGAAACCGTGTGAATGATCTCAGTCAGAGTATTAACTTCAGGCTGTTGTCTCGTGACAAACTGGCTTCAATGGCAAATCCAGTTTAGTTTGTCCCCCAGTGTCATTCCTCTGGCTGCCTGCTCCTGCCTTTACACAATGCTGTCTCCTTGATTGTACCAATGCTGTTTTTTGTGAGTTCAYGCTATAAGCTATATTTCTGAAGTCAATAGGCTAAAACCAATCTTTTTCTTATCTGAGAATTTTTTGATGTAGATGGTATCAGTTACCTTGGGTAAAGGGAGTACCACAAGTCACAGAGCTGGCGTGACTGAGAAGCACCAAGTCACATGGAGTCACCAGTTTCACTAACTCCTGTTTTGTGCAGATAGCCAAACGTGATACAGAGAGACAAGGCTTCACACATAATGTTATGCTATCTCACAGTACAGCTTACTAATAGAGTCCAAACTCCCTTGACCTACAGACCCAAGTCTCTCTCTGTCTGTCATCTGAGTGCACAGAGGGGCTTTTCAGGAAGGGGCAACTGGCTCAGACCTGAGCTCTGCCTCTTCAGACAGAGTCATCTGTCTTCTGGTTGTGAAAATTGAATCTCACATTCAAGTGTGCTCTCCCTGTCAGTACAGTCAGGGCAGAGAGGGTGAGGGACAGGAAGAGRCTGTCCTCCCAAAAAATTTTTCCTGAGAGAGGTGGGTCCTGAATGCTGCTGGAGAGGCATGATGTAAAGACATGGCCCCTTCATTTGATTTCTGCTATGTTCCAGGAAAACAGGTTTATACCTTCACAGGAAATAAGCACTGTTGTGGTTTAACCCGGCAAGCAGCCAAATACCACACAGCCGCTCGCTCACTCCCCCCTCCCCTCAGTGGGATGGGGGAGAAAACTGAAAAAAAAAAAAGGTAAAATTTGTGGATTGAGATAAAGACAGTTTAATAAAACAGAAAAGGAAGGGAAAATAATGATGATGATGATAATAATAATAATAATAATAATAATGAAAGAATATACAAAATGAGTGATGCACAATGCAATTGCTCACCACCTGCGGAGTGATACCCAAGCCGCGATCGCTACTTCCTGGACCACACCTCCTATTTATATATTAAGCATGACGTCACATGGTATGGAATACCCCATTGGCCAGTTGGACTAGCTGTCCCGGCTATGCTCCCTCCCAGTTTCTCCTGCACCTGGCAGAGCATGGGAAGCTGAAAAGTCCTTGACTAGCAGACTACTTAGCAACAACTAAAAACATCAGTGTGTTATCAACGTTCTTTTCATACTAAATCCAAAACACAGCACTAGGAAGAAAATTAACTCT